>BMAU01021053.1:175000-454642 GCA_019973935.1 Trichonephila clavipes | reverse complement strand
TTTAAGAGGACTTGGTACCCTAAAAATCACAAACCTATCGTTTTTTTATTTTCATTTAATCTTATTCTTTGCATTATTATCTTTCGATTGATATATCACTTGTGCATGTCGGAAAGTTAGAAGTTGACTAAAACTTCATTTGAAAACAAATTAGGCAATTCAGCCACACCCCCCTTTTTAGAAAAAAAAAAGCTAAAAAATGCTTTACGATAAAAAAAATCTATTTTAGAAATAAAATAATAACTATAAAAATAATATGTAGTATTAAAAGCGGAATATTTCGAGGCAATACAATAATGTAATTTTCTTTTCCTTGTGAAGGTGTGCATGTAAAATTTTTAAATTAAGGCATTTTATATTAATAATTTTATAATTTCAGTTCTTCTTCCTGATATATTTTTCATACAAAATGTAATACTTTAATATTATAAGAAGAAAAACAGCTAAAATTTCTGTCGTGACAGAAAAAAAAAAAAAAATTTTAACATTTTTCTTGAATTTTCATGGGCAATTAGTACTCTCTAAAAGTTGATCATTTATAAAAATGTGTGGGTTGAAAAATGAAAATGCCAATTATTTTAAAGAAAAACGTATAACTAATATCTGTAAGTGGTATTTTAAGTTTAATTAAGCTTATAATAATTATTTTTCAGAATTATAAACTTTAAACCTGTTTTTCTCGTTTGTGTTTTTCGAAACCTTAGTGCATTCAAAATGCTACTCCTTCGACAATTATTTACCAATCACTTCCATTTTTTTTTCTTGCGTGTTGAAAATAAAGCATGTAATAAAATTAGGGATCCGTTTTTTGCTATAAACTGAATACTTTTTTTTTTAAAAAAAATAAAATGTAAGACATGTTGGCTTTTTCGTTGATTTTTAGCCTGTATATCAACATTTTATTTTTTTTTTTTTTCTCGAAAACGCATGAAGTTATTCTAAAATAGATCCCTAAAGTTGTTAAGAACATCCATAAGAATATTATAAAAAAATTTCAGGTCAAAAATTAATTTTTACAAAAAGGAGTAAGATTTTAAAATTCTCCCAATTTTCTTCAAAAAATTAAAAATTTTAAAAATTGTGTGAATAATATATGAAAAATTTTCATCTGGTAACATTCTCTTGAATAGAAAAACATTGTATAAAATGCTAAAATATAATTTTAAATACGTAAATAAAGAAGTTTGCTCAAAGGGTGCCAAGTCCCCTTAAAAGATAGCGATTTCAACATTTTAAAACAAAATGTATCCCAAGATAAAATTCAGCTTCTTTTTACGAAAAGGTATTTATCCATACGAATACGTTGATAACTTCCAAAAGTTTTCAGAAATTGCTTTACCGCCTGCTTCTGCATTTTACAGCACATTATCTGGAGAGCATGTGAGTGCGGAAGATTACGAACACGCTAAAAACGTGTGGTCCACCTTTAAAATTAAGTCTCTCGGTGAACATCATGATCTGTACGTAGCCAGTGATGTTTTGTTATTGGCGGATGTATTTGAAAATTTTCGAAAAAATATGTCTTAAAAATTATGAATTGGATCCTGCACACCTCATTACATCACCATCTCTTGCATGGCAGGCTTGCTTAAAAAATGAGTCAACAACCTTTAGAATTGTTCACAAGCATTGACATGCATTTATTTATTGAAAAAAGGTATTCGTGGGGGGATTTCAACGATATGCAAAGATATGCTAGAGCCAATAACCGATATTTAGAAAATTATGATCCATCAAGTCCATCTAAATATATCATTTATTTAGATGCAAATAATTTATATGGCTGGGCAATGTCTCAAGCATTACCCTATGGTGATTTTAAGTGGATTTCTCCCGATATATTTAATAAAGAGCATATTTTATCAATACCTGAAAATAGTGAAGTTGGTTACATTTTTGAGGTAGACCTCGACTATCAACCGAACTTCATAATTTACATAATGACTATCCCTTGGCACCTGAAAAATTAATAATTAAAAACATATGATTTCCCCACTTCAAGAAAAGATATTACAAACAATCAATTTTGAAAACTTTCATGAAAGTGAAAAATTAGTTCCAAATTTAATGAATAAGAAAAATTATATTGTATACTATAAAAATTTACAACTATACCTATCTTTAGGATTAAAATTAACAAAAGTGCACACAAAGTGTTAAGTTTCAAGCAAAAACCTTGGTTAAAACCATACATTGAGTTTAATACAAATCAAAGAAAATTAGCCTCTTCCTCCTTTGAGAAAGATTTTTCAAATTGTTAAATAACTCAGTGTATGGTAAAACAATGGAGAATGTCAGAAAACATTCAAATGTGCAGTTAATCAATTCCGAAAAGCAAGCCAAAAAGTTGGTCGCAGCTCCTACTTTCAAACGTTTCAAAATTATCTCAGATAACTTGGTAGCTTTGGAAAAATTAAAATCAAGCATAACCCTTAATCGTCCTATATACATAGGATTTGTTATTTTGGAGCTAAGTAAAGTTTTAATGTATAACTTTCACTATAACCACATAAAAAAGCGGTACATGAATAAAGCGAATCTTCTGTGTTCACCGATACGGATTACTTAACGTATGAAATTGAAACAGAAGATATCTTTAAAGATATGGGATAAAATTTAGATTTATATGACACCTCTGAGTATCCACAGGAGCATGCAATATATAGTGAAAAAAACAAAAAACGAATCGGTTGTTTTAAGGATGAAATGAACTCAAAGCCTATCATTGAGTTTGTTGGTCTTCGAGCTAAAATGTATTCTATGCTAACTCCAGATTCTGAAAAAGACTGCAAAAGGCGTATCCAAAGTAGCCATACAACAAAAAATTAAAACATTCAAATTATCTTCAATGTTTAAAAGAATGTAAATGCACACGAAAGAAAATATGTTTCTTATTAAAAGTGAAAACCATGACATTTATACTATAAAACAAAATGAAACTGCTTTTGTCATCATTTGATGATAAAAGGTATATTTTAGATGATAATATTGGAACGTTTGCCTACGGACACTACAAAATTAATGAAAATTCAATCTCTAATTTGAAAAGCAATATGAAGCTGTGAATAAATGACAGACCTAAAGAGTAAAACTGGATTGAGGCGACATTTAAACAATGGCGGGTAGATGGCGGGCTCAATCTTAATATTAAAAAAGAATCTTTTATATGTAAATATTAAAGGATTATCTGTAATCTGTTAAGAAGTTGTAAAAGTAACATGAATTTTATACTACTACAAATAAACATGATAAATTTATTTGTGTCGACATATTAAAAGTAAAACAAAAGAAAAAAGAAAAGAAAAATATTGCACATTTTATATTCTCTAAAAGTATTAGAAAAGAAGATCGAAAAAAATTGGATTTTTAAACAATGTCCGGGTGGATGGAGGGCTCAATCTTTTTTAAAAAAGAACCTTTTATATGTAAATATTAAAGGATTGTCTGTATCTGTTATTGTAAAAGTAACATGAATTTTAAACTAAAAATAAAAAAATATTGTGTCACATTTTATATTCTCTAAAAAGTATTAGAAAAAGAAGATCGAAAAAAATTGGATTGAGGCGGCATTTATAAACAATGCCGGGTGGATGGTGGGCTCAATACTAAAAATAAAAAAAAATCATTTTTATGCGTACTTATTCAATGAATGTATTTAATAGCTTCCAGGTAAGTGAATGGGTAAGTTCTTCAAATACCTCCTAACCCCTTCTCTAACCCACATCCAACACAACCTTATCTCCACCACTATGCAGAACCCCCCATAACCTTAAAATGAATTTTTTTCATATTAAATAAATTATTTTAATGTGAAATTATCTATCCATTTCGAACAGCTGTGTGTGTGTGTGTGTGTGTATAAGTGTACTTTATATAAGTGTTAATAAACGTAATCCATTCCTTAATGCTTATATTATTATGCAAAACTCAATCCTCAAATTAAAAAAATATCTTTTCACCCTCTTATCTACCGCTCGCCCACTCCCATCTTATCTCCACCACTATGCTGAATCCCCCGTATCTACCCTGTCCACCCCATTCCCTGTTATCACCCCCACAGCCTTATCTCCACCACCACCCGGCAGAACCTTATCTCCACCACCACCACCACCCGGCAGAACCTTATCTCCACCACCACCACCACCTCGGCAGAACTCCCATTATTATACTACTTATATTAAAACATACACATTAGTGCAGGATTTGTCAAACCGCGGCTCTTTGCACATATGAATTTGGCTCTTCTGTATTCTCTGCCTCTATGCATTATTTAAAAATGATTACGCATACTAAAAAAAATGTGTTTTGGCCCATCGTTAGCTCTATTTAAAATAAATTGAGTCGTACTCAATAAAAGAAGTGAACTGTATGTTTTAACTCTCTTTATTACAACGGCTCTTCGCCATGTTGTTTTTACTCTCTCACTCTCGGCACACCCCAAGCTCACTTCGCGGCATTTGCGAAGCGATGTAAATACAAGTGGCAAGGCGCTCTCAACATACCGCCCGCCTTGACAAATTTTAAGAAAATTTTCAACAAACAAAACAATTACAAATACATGATACAGTTTTTCCACAAAAAAAAAACATAGTACAATACATTTCTAAACACACTTATACAATAAAGATTAAGATACGGTTAAAGAATCAATTACAATTAAAAGGCAATTTAACAAGTTTATTAACAGGTCGTTTATATACACCTTTACCCGTTTTAAAGTTACTACTCTAGTTATGTCACCTGTGCCTGGATGAACTTCTATTATTTTGGCAAGATTCCGGTTAAGTAATTTTGAATTATTTTCACCAATATTATTCACTTGAAAAAGGTATCACAAAGAGTTATCTCAAAATTGTTGAATAATAAGGAAAATATTGTTTTACATACAAAGAAATGCACAAAGGAAAATTCTCCGAATCCAATTAAGTAGCAGTTTAGAAAGAAGATACTTAACTTTTCCTCACTCTTTATGTTAATGTAGTACACAAGTGAAGAAACCAAAATTATTTTACTATAAATTATCAAACTTCACAAATAGCATTACTGAATTAATTCGAATACACATGTAAACACTAAATACGTATATAAATTCAATAATAGACAGTTTCTTAGCAAATTATGAAGACTCCACTTTTGAATGAATATTTTAAGGTTAACATATATGCATATATACAACGTTAAAAAAATATATAATAATAAGGATATATACATTCTATGTATTGTCCAAGTCCAATCCCCAAGGTTTAATCACTTTATCTCCTGGGTTCCTCCTCAAAAGTGTTCTCTTGGGAGGGGGAAGTTAAATGTCCATTTCCGTTCCTGTTTTAACTGGCGGTGTAGAAGAGGGGACATTCAGCGTTGTTTTTCTCCTTTAGTTCTCATGTACTCATAGGAACCCCTGTCGTTTTCCATTTTCGGATCCGATTTTACCTCACAGCCGTCCAGTGAAGGGAGGGGTGAATGAGAGGGGGTTTCTCTTTCGCACCTTTCTCTTGAACACAAATCTCCATGAACGGTTGCTCGCCGTTTAAAACACTCTTTTGATATTTTTGCGAATCGATGTCGCTAATTCTAGATTTAAGTCTAACCTTTTTTCGCGTTGTTGATCGCTTTCTCATAACAACACTTGGCTGGATAAAAGGCAGTTTCCGAGTAGGGTTTCCTACTCCTCGCTGAACTTGCGAATATTTACGCCAATGATGGTGCACAAATATAACGTTGCTTGATGCCTTTAAATTCGGCTTAAACCACACGTTCTGTTTTATTTCTTCAATTTCATCATTATTTAAATTCAATGGCTCACTATTTAGTACCACTGGATTAATATCTTCTTTAGCTGTCTCCTTTATCACATCGACTGATCTTTCCTCTTTTTCTTCACACATCTCATCGGCAGAAATTAGCAGTGCTCTAGGTAAACACCTTTCTTCCGGAACAGTGACAGGTTGTGCCATAGCATCTGGACCCATATTAAGCATTTTGGCTAGTTCACTTTCAAGAGGAATAACTCTCTCGGTTGCTTGAGGTAACTCCATGTCTTCATTAATAGACATTTCAGTGTCACATACGTTAAGAGAGATCTCGCGATTATTTGCACTGTTCCTTAATTTTGCTAATTTAATTCCACCTTAACTCTTTCCAATTTAAGGCGTTCTAGCTCTATTTGACTGTTCAGCTTGGATTTTTGGGTTTTACTTTTTTCTACCACTTGATCTATCACGGTTTTCACAAATTCATAATCTTCTTTAAACACATCACTCTCCTCAATTAACCGTTTTAAATAAAACATTTTTGCATCCCGTGGCACAGTCAAACCTATTTCCTCAGCCACTAGCCTCAGCTCATCCCTCTTTAATTTTACAACTAGTGACATTTTGCTCTAACTCTACACACTTTCTCAAGAAGATAGTTCTAAAACTCAAGCGACATTAAACTCACCGATACTAAAACTAACTTCAACTTGAGGAATTAGTCTATACTCAAAGAACTAAGTTTCCTCAAACAATATTCAATAACTAAATCTCCATACACAATATTCAATAACTAAATCTCCACACACAATATTCAATAACTAAATCTCCACACACAATACTCCATAACTAAATCTCCATACACAATATTCAATAACTAAATCTCCACACACAATACTCCATAACTAAATCTCCCCACAATACTCAATAAACTAAATCTCCACACAGTACTCAATAAACTAAATCTCCACACAGTACTCAATAAACTAAATCTCCACACAATACTCAATAAACTAAATCTCCACACAATACTCGATAAACTAAATCTCAACACAATACTCAATTAAATAAATCTCAACACAATACTCGATAAATTAAATCTCAACACAATACTCGATAAACTAAATCTCAACACAATACTCGATAAACTAAATCTCAACACAATACTCAATTAACTAAATCTCCACACAATACTCAATAAACTAAATCTCAACACAATACTCAATTAAACTAAATCTCAACACAATACTCAATAAACTAAATCTCAACACAATACTCGATAAACTAAATCTCAACACAATACTCAATAAACTAAATCTCAACACAATACTCAAAAACTAAATCTCAACACATAATATTCAAAAAACTAAATCTCAACACAATATTCGAAAAACTAAATATCCATGCACAATATTCAAAAACTTAACTGTCCAAACGATATTCAAAAATTAAATATCACACAATATTCAAAAAATAAATATCTACACACAATATTCAAAAAACTAAATATCCATGCAATATTCAAAAAGTTAACTGTTCAAAATTCTCAAAGAATTAACCATTCACACAATACACAAGAATAAATTATTTCCACAATATACAAAAATAAACTATTTCCACAATACTCAGAGAATTAACTATCCACAATACTCAAAGAATTAATTATTGACAATACTCAAAGAATTAACTATTCACAGTAATCAAAATAAACTTTTCACACAATACTTAAGAATAAACTATTCACAGTAATCAAAATAAACTTTTCACACAATACTTAAGAATAAACTATTCACACAAGACTCAAGAATAAATTATTCACACAATACTCAAAAATTAACTATTCACACATTACTCAAGAATTAAATATCCACAGTACTAAAAAAAAATTAAATATTCACAAAATACTCAATTAAATCACAATACACAAAGGACTAAGTCACAATATTCAATCGCAATACTAATAGAATTAACTATTCTCACAATACTCGTGAATTAAGTGTTCACAATACTCAGAGAACTAAACACAATACTCACAAACCACAATACTCATGGAATTAACATTCTCACAATACTCAGAGAACTAAACTACAATACTCAAATCACAATACTCTTAGAAATAACTATTCTCACAATACTCATGGACTCATAATACTCATTGAGTTAAGTGTTCACAATACTCAAAGGGCACTATACTCAAGAACTAAATCACAATACTCAAAGAACTAATGTTCACACACAATGCACAAATCACCATAGTCAAAGAACTAAATTACAATACTCATAGGACTCGGTCACAATACTCAATTAAATCAAAATTCTCGAAAGACTAAGTCATAATACTTAAGGGATTAAGTCACAATACTCAAGGGACTAAGTTACTCAATTAAATCACAATACTCAAAATGACTTAATTACTTAAATCTCAAAATGAATTAATTCCACAAAACTCAGAATTAATTAATTACACAAACTCATGGTAAATTAATTACTCAGACCCAAAATTAATTCCTTACTCAACACTCAAAAAAAGTGACTTAATTACTGAGATTTAAATTAATTCCTTACTCAAAACTCATAGGAACAAGTTTGCTCTCACCTCAATGCCAGGACTTCTAACACCAGAGACCATGATCATTACTTGAATCCTCTGAACACGCGTGGAATACAATTCTCAATAATCACCACATATTAATATTTTTTGCCGATTTCTCCGGCTAGCTAGGACCATGTTTTGGCCCATCGTTAGCTCTATTTAAAATAAATTGAGTCGTACTCAATAAAAGAAGTGGACTGTATGTTTTAACTCTCTTTATTACAACGGCTCTTCGCCATGTTGTTTTTCGCCATGTTGTTTTTACTCTCTCACTCTTAGCGTCGGCACACCCCAAGCTCACTTCCTTCCACTTCGCGGCATTTGCGAAGCGATGTAAATACAAGTGGCAAGGCGCTCTCAACAAAATGTTTTCATTTCTCTTTTTCTTCCTTTATAATTATTTGTAGGAAAAACGGGCCTTTATTTACATAAACAATTAGAATAGGTTAAAATATAAAATAATACAAGTAAGACAAAAATACAAACTTTCTTTTATTGTTTATGAGCTTCTTGCAGGTTCACATACATTCAATCAGTTTGGTAAGAAAATAAAAATGAGTAACTTGAAACATTTTAACTCTAAATAATTATTAAGCAGTCAGTATATATGTGACTTTTGAGTTTGCAGTCCTTTTTACCAAAACAAGTACAGACTTTGTAGTAATTATTTGGAATTTAAATGTTTCATATTACTCGTTTTTAGTTTATATGCAACCAAACTGATTGTGTGTGTGAACTTGTAGAAAGTGTGTAAACAATAAAACCAAAGTTTGTATTTTTGTCTTACTTGTGTTAATTTTATATTTCCTGCTATTTGGGTTAAAATCATATTATAAGTAGATAAGTACTTTTTTTTTTCACTTTTTGATATATTAGAAGAACATGGTAAAAAAATGCGTTGTTTTGTATATCAGTTAATTTTGAACTGAGTTTTGATTCTATTATATTCATAACTAAAAACATTTGTGAACAAACATATGTTGAGCTAAACCTGAGACAGTATCAAACAGCTAAATCGTTTAAACTTGAAAAATTGCTTGTTGGTGAAATTTTAAAAATTTCAATAGTATTCAAATCAGTTAAAATTTAAATAAGTTCCTTATTATTTGTTTTTCAGTATAGTATGGTACTGTAGGTCAAAAACTTCGATTTAGATTTCAGGTAGGTAACAATTAACGTCATGCAGAGGAAAAAGGATTTGTCAAACAAATCAGCATTTTTTTTATCATTTTGAAACTCATTAAACCTAGCACTCAGTACACTGCGAAAAACCGGTACTCAGAACTGAGTACAAAATACTCACTATTGAATACGTCATATACTCAAAATAGCTCCGATGCAAACATACTCAATTTTGAGAATAGCCAATTATCATCTTTGGCAACGACTACGTACTGAAAATTGTAAACATCACATACTCATTTTTGAACCTGTTACTAGATCAAACTTCAGAATATAACAACTAAATGAGTAAAATCTACATATGAAGATTTTACCAGTTAACTTCGAAAATTCCTTTTGCTTTTATTGTGTTACAAAAAGGTACTTATGTATCATCGCAAAAGTGCCAACGTTCAAGATAATTAATTCGCTATGTCTCATACGCGCTGAATTAACAACCATACTTCTTTTTATATAATGTCGCCAATATTTTTGAGGTGATACGCAAGTTCCAACAAAAATATAATTTTTCGTTTTAAAAATCTAACTGCTATGTGATCATAAACTATATTATTTTTGAGCTTATACCTCAAATTTAAATCTTTATTTTTGTTATTTTCAGATTCGATGCAATAGTTAAACAAATGTGTAAGCAATTTGGCTCATTAAAAGTTATATTTATATTTCCAGAAGCAATATATTGTCTCTTTAAAATCCTATACAAACAGAAAATTAGCTTTTATTTAAAATCAGTCTTTCAATAAGTATCTTGGAAACATTACGATGGATAACAGACTTTTCATATTATAAATTTCTAAACACAAAGTAAGAAAGCAATAGTTTCTTTACATATTATTTAACATGAAAAGAAAAGAAAACTTCTCTAAAATTTAGAAACTCAACTAAAATAAGTCATTAAGCCCTCAGGTGAGTAAGTATTTTTTTTAATCAATTGTTTTGTTTAAATCGATACATACACAACCTCTGATTTCAACACTCGTCAACCAAGTTTTAATCCCTTCAGATGGAAATAAAAATGCATTGCAATATATGTTACAAATCATGCTCACTTTTATATTAACTGATTTTATACTCTATCACCAAAGAAAACAAATATTGTAGTTTTTAAATCAAGAATTAAAATATTTAAAATGTTTAGTCATTAGAAGAATTTAAAAACCACTAAAACAGTAGATTTTTACATTTACAAAACATTTAAAATGCACAAATTTTTAACCAACTGGAAAGAGTTTTTAGAGAAGTTTTCAGCACCCAATTAGAAGAAAAAAATAATATCTAAGGACCACTTGAACGATAATCTAGCCATTTTACTAGTGTACAACATTTTTTTTAAAGATTCAATATAAACAAGAAAACTAAAACAAATCATATCTTTGAAATATTTATTCCAGAAATTGTACACATACATATCAGACATGAAAAAAAAACAAGGATATAATTGTGATTTTTAAAACAACATGCCTTCATCCATAAAAGTTATTTTTTATTGATTTTTTTTATAAAAACTATCTCTCTCTATATAATTCATATTATAGTCAACTCCATTCTTATTTGTATAGCATAGCTTAGCTTATGTTTTAATATAGTATACATCAAATTATCATTTTAAATATAGAAAGTTCTAATGTGTAAAGGAACATATAATTGAACAGATTTTTTTTTACTTTTTTATCAATTCAGTAGCATGTCATACTAAATATAAGTGAAAATGCCTTTCAAACAGTATTTCAAATAAATTACATGTTGGGATACATGTGTGTGAGAGTCATCTAAACTATATACCAAAAAATTTATAGATAGCTGGTTCTCAGAGAAATCTTAAAAGTTTCCTCGTTAGAGTAAAATCTCCTTAAATATTGTTCTTAATTATATAGTATTCCAAACGACAATTTACAAAATAATTTAGCATAACAAATGTAGTACCATGCTCCCCCCATATGACGGCAAAGACTGCAATGGCAATCAAATGGCAGAAAGTGTAAAATGTATGAAATTTGTAAATTATTTTTTATCTATAAAAAAAGAAAAAAATCAGAACTATGCGCAAAATTAAAAAAAAAATTATGAATTGTAATATTAAAAATGAAGATTTAGCTTACAAGTAGAAAATAAACTAATGCAAATTAAAAATAAAGCTTTTATAATTCAGAAACAAAAGGTAAAAGGTTTTAAAAAATACCACTTTTTTACTAGTACACTTGAAGACATGTCTTGCTGAGTGAGAGAGTATTAACGTAGCACTGTTCAGCTACACAAGGGCTTTTGACGACAGACCTCGTAATTTTGAACCATGGTCAAGTGATGAGGACGACACCTGTGCAGGTACCCCTCCTCTCCTAACTACTACACCAGCAGGAGGACGTTTGAACTCTCGACAGATTCGAACTCCTGACATACCAGCCACGAGTCTGTTACCTTGACCACTAAGCTACCATGGCAACCGCGACTTGCCGAAGTTAACGTTTATAAAAACTACTGTTCAAAAATACCCCTATTTGGAACAATATACACATATAGGGAGCAAATTTGTTATCATTTCTTTACGCACAAAACGTCTTTTAGGCGCGGTTTTGAAATCACTGCAAATAAGAGATATTGGAATCTAATAGTTTTCAATTCAAGAAGATGGTCTCACACTAAGAACTTAGCATGTAAGTAATTTAAAAGTATAGCCTATTGCTGACAAAAGAGGAATTACATTAATTTTTTTTAAAAAAAGCAAAAATGTAAGCGCTATTACTGTAGAAAAATATGAGTACCAGGCTTTAAAGAAGTAGATCACAAGGTATTTAGAAATTCCGGGGAAAGAAACAGAAGAAAAATGAAAAAATAGTAACTGTTAAAAACTAAAAAAATTTTAAGCCAAAAAAAGAAATCAATATCAGGATGTGAAAGGATTAATGGTGAAATGTTATAAATCTGATTCATTAAATGTTTTTTTATATATATTCGTGGAATTTGAATATATTGAAAATAATTCGAATAATTTTCAATAAATCCAAAAATTCCAAGTTTTATTTGTTAATTTTCATCAAGGAACATTTAAAAATGCATTGATTAAAAATAAGGTTGAAGTAAAATTACAATTTGCTGCCAGTGAAAAAAGAATTATTTCCGATAGATTTACTATCGTGGCCATGCAAATTCCCATTGTTAACATCTGCAACATACAGCTGTCAACTTATTAACCTGTCTCTAAACTATTTTCATTTTGCTGTCATGCGTATCACATTTCATAATGGCCAAAATAAGTAAAATCTCAATCTAGAATAAGAATCTTCTTTTGAAAAAAAAAAGATTATTAGAAAACAAAGTGCAAATTTAGTAATCCTTTTAGTCCATAAAAAATTAAGTGGAGCCCTAATATTCTTTTAATAAAATATTTAGTAAAAACCAATAATTTCTGAAATGTCCACTTATGAATAAATGACAGAAGACTAAAACTGCAATCTAGACAACGGGAAGCATGGAAATGTTTATTTGTGGAAAAAACCTGCTTAAAATTGTATGAAATTAATAAGAATACTGCCATAAATATAAATCAGTAAAAAGTTCATTTTAATATACATAATAAAATACAATGATAAAAGAGAATAAAATTAAAAATAATATAATAAAAGAAAAAACAAGGAATGCCAACCACAAAACCAAATTTAAAGGTATTGGTAACCATATTGTAATGTTATCGCCTAACTTGACAATTGTCAACAACGACAATTGGTACATAGTGTACCGATATCAAATTAGAACATTAATTTCAATACTCAAAAACGACAAGCTGTTCTCCTTTCCCCTCCAACCTGAAATGTAAAAAAAAAAGTCTTTTAAGGATGCTTTCTACTACCTATCTTGTTTTTCTGCTTTTGTAATTCCATGGAAGAAACTTGATATTAATAGCGGACAAGTATATAATTGAATATGAATATATATGATAATTTTCTGAAAAGTAAGTCTTTCACTTTTCCCCCCCACTGAAACAATCGAGGGCCAGCTTCCGAATTAGTTTTCAACGTCCCATTATGTAAAATGAAGAAACTTTTTTCATCTATGCTTTAATCTGTTAAAAAAATATTTATGTCAGTAAGTATATTTTTCCAACTAATGCAGTAGAAATAAAATCAAAAATCTTGGTCTACCTGAAAAAATGCAATATCTATAAAAGAATTACTTGTTTTATATTATTATGGTGTTTCCTGTATGTAAATTTTCATAAAATCTTTGCTGTAATAAAATACAGGGAGCACCAGTATGATCACAGGACTCAGAAAGGGGAAAACGTAATCTCACATGTGATACCGTGTTCCCTGAAGTAACCACAGATAAATACGTAATCATGGATAAATAAGTAAAAGCGTAAAATATACTTAATCAGGTTAAATATCAAAAATCTGATATATATCTCATTTATTTTCATCCAAATAAACAAAACACTATGGTCACATTAAATGTGTGTTATAAACCAGAAGATCAATATGTTGTGAATTAGAACTTACTTTGACAGAGTTTTTAAGTTTATTATAAAAAAATACCAGATTAATACGATTTTTTAGAAATATCAAAATAGTTTTCAATCAAAGCAAAATTTTATGGTCATGAAAGTATAGCCTTTCTGTAGTGACTTAACATACACCCTTATATTGCGGGGTGTCCTGGGTCCTTGGGGGCCCAAAGCCTGACAGTCGCCAAGTATACCCACCCTTTGTAAAATCAAACTTGGGGGCCCCAAATCTGACTTTGCAGGGGGCCCAAATGTTCTCTATCATTCCACTGCTTTTCTGCACTATGTAATAAGATAAATCGGTACTTACATATTATGGTAAGACTGACAACGTTCAAGATAACTCGCCAAGTTAGCAATGCCAAATTTACATGTGTTGTTTGCGCTGAATTGGCAATTTCATGTGTTTCGTTTCATATAATGTTACCAAAAGGCTGTGATTATGTGCAAGTACTGTGATAAATCTAATTTAAACACTGCAGATCAATTATTAATAAGACAAAATATCCATTAAATATTAGTAGTTAAGTAGATTTAATTTTTATATACTTAATGTCTAATACCGAAAAGTAAAAATCTTTCTTAAAATATATTGTGTTAAATTTTACTAACTAATTTTTTACTCATTCTGTATTTTCTGTTCCGTTAATTTTGATTCTTTCAATGTAGGAAATTGAAGGAATCATAAAATAAGTGTATTGAAATTGTTGAAACTCTTAAATAATTTCTGTATGGGAACTTTTAAGACATTTTCCATTACTTAATTAATAAGCTAAAAAAGTACTTTAAAAGTTTCACAAAAACTTATTTTGTAAATTTGCCTTTATCTAGACGGTCGCTCACAACATGCAAGCCATTTTAGAGATCAGTATGAAAATAAAACTAAAATTTTTCCAAACTAGAAAAGGAATACTTCAATTACTTGCCTACAAATGAATGTACGAAGAAATAAAGTAATTTTTGTGGATTTCAAAAATGTAGTAAAATTTAAATAAATCCTGACTCTTTTTAGTATTTTGATTTGATACAATATGGGTTTTCTAAAATTGTATTTATTCCCACATTCAAGGCATCTTCTACTAACAGTGTTAATTGATTAAAAACTTAATACTATGCTCAGTCCATAAAACTATATTGCATACTCAAACATGTTAATGCTACAATTCACACACAAGCATATTCTACTGCAAAACAATAGTACTATTACTGCAAACTTCATGCGGCATAATGATCATTGGATGACCACCTTTCAAAGCAGAATCAAAAATTGGGTTTTAGTAGTCGGCTATGTGTAATGACCAGTGGCGCACACAAGGGAGGGGTCCTGGGGGTTCGGACCCCCCTCAAGCCCTTGATTTTTTTCAATTGATTACAATTCTAAGTTCATAGAACGTAAACTTTAATTAAGGGCTTGTTATTAATGATTAATTTTATTAATTAATGATAACACAAGTCTGCGATGAAAAAATTGTTTTATATTTAACTAGTGGGTTTAACTATACTTTTTGTACTGATTACGGGAAAAATAGTGAAAAAATTCCATCACCGTTAGATAAGTCACAAATTTCATCTAAAATTTTCTTATTTTCATGGGGTTTCATGTCCAGTATGCGTACGATTTATGCCTATATAATTAGTGAATTTAGTCTGAATTATGGATCTCTTATGGTGAATAGGTTACTAAACAATGTATGTTATTTACATACACAGTTTTATTCTATTTATTTGCTATGACAATGAATCTTAACTCGGAATACCAGTTCCTACTGGAATGAGATATTTCTCATTCTGTCTGCCCCCTCCCCAATCCTACTGGCTGCTAGGCGTCGTGCGCCATGACCTTGGATGCAGTCAGTGACTCAGTGTGGAGCTAGTCACTGTGGTGTAAACATCAAACAGATTTGTGTTACGGTATTTAAAAGAAATGGCTACTACAGGATGTGTTAACTCTCCTAACTGTTTTGTTATATTTGTGGGTCTTATACCGTCAAGAAGCAACAAAGGAACATTTCTAATTTGGTTCGGAAGATGTATTTTGCATACTTTGGTATTAAATTAGGAGACCAAGATAAATCTTGGGCAACCCATGTAGTGTGTTGTGTGTGTGTTGAAGAACTGAGACAATGGTTTCAAGGTAAGAAGTCATTTCGTTTTGCAGTACCCATGATTTGGACAGAGCCTAAAAATCATAGTGATGACTGTTATTTTTGTTCTTGTTCAGTGCAAGGTTTCAATTTAAAAAACTTGAAGGGCATTTCATACCCAGCCATCATACGTTCGGCTATTCGCCCTGTACATCATGGACCTGACTTGCCTATTCCTTCACTTCCGGATACCCTGGACAATATTTTAGACGAATTAGAACAAATATCACATATTAGCAGCGACAGTGATGATGCCTACGATCCAGGTACACAAATGATTCTGAACTTTTCTCTCAATCAGATTTGAACGACTTAGTACGAGATCTCGGCCTCCCAAAGGACACAGCGGAAGTTTTAGGGTCTAGACTTAAAGAAAGACATTTGTTAAACTCCGGTGTTTCATTTTCGTGGTACTGATTTAGAGAAAAGGAATTTGTCCCTCTTTTTACGCAAGAGGGGGACCTAGTTTTCTGCAACAATGTACCTACAATTTTGGAAATGTTCAAAATTATGTATGAACCAGAGGAATGGAGACTTTTTATCGATTCGTCAAAAAGGAGTTTGAAAGCTGTACTTCTTCACAATGGTAACCGATATGCTTCTGTGCCTGTAGGACACTCAGTCCATTTGAAAGAATGCTACGGAAATCTTGAGTTTATTTTTAATAAGCTCAGCTACTCCGACCATAAATGTACCATTTGTGGTGATTTGAAAGTTATATTTATGTTACTAGGTCAACAAAGTGGTTACACAAAGTTTCAATGTTTCCTCTGTGAATGGGATAGCCGTGACAGGAAACAACACTACGTAAAGCAGACGTGGACAATCAGAAAGGCTCTTATTCCTGGAGTTAAAAATGTTAAAAGACAAAGTTTAGTAGATCCTAAGAAGATCTTGTTTCCACCACTTCATATAAAATTGGGGCTAATGAAACAGTTTGTGAAAGCATTAGACAAAGAAGGAGAGTGTTTCAAGTATCTTTGTGAACAGTTTCCTGGTCTATCCGATGCTAAGCTGAAAGAGGGCATCTTTGTTGGGCCTGACATAAGAAAACTTTTAAAAGATGAAACGTTTATCACTAAAATGGAAATGAAAGAAAAAGATGCCTGGAATTCATTTAAACTTGTTGTAACAGGCTTTCTTGGAAACAAAAAAAGATCCGAACTACAAAGCTTTGGTTGCTGAATTGTTACACAACTACAAAATATTGGGCTGCAACATGAGTGTCAAAGTCCATTTCCTCCACTCACATCTGGACTACTTTCCAGAAAATCTTGGGGCTGTAAGTGAGGAACAAGGAAAATGTTTCCATCAGGATATAAAAGAAATGGAGCACATATACCAAGGTCGTTGGAATGTCAACATGATGGCAGACTACTGTTGGATGTTAAAACGGGAAAATTCACAAGAACACAGCCGAAAAAGTACTAAAAGAAGCTTCGATGGGAAAAGAAAACGTCTTTACAAAGACTTATAATAGCATTTTCACACAAACACATGTGTATCACTATTATTCTTATTTAAGCTATTTATCTTTGTTTTTCTTTCTTTTAGTTTATGTTAAAATAATAAAAAAAAATCCAAAATTTTCGTTTGTTGTACTTTTTTCAAATATTTTACCTTTATTTTGTAGGCAAGTCTTACGTGATAGAAAAAAACCCATGCCATTCTTGACATCAGCGTAAATAACTAAATAAAGATCAGTTAATAAAACCAAAACAATTTTTTAAAAAATTTTTTTGCAGACCTGTGTAATTATTTATTCAATAATTAGTTTTTTACTGTGTTTTGTTCCCGAAAATCGACAACATCAAAAGAAGCATGATACAAGAATGGTGAACTTTTAACACCGGCCCCCCTCCCCTTGAAAAATTCCTGTGTGCGCCTCTGGTAATGACATAGATAAAGGTTTTTCCAATTTTGGGTTAAAGTGTAAAATTGTGGTCCTTTGGATTTGGCGACCGGAATTGATCGCCAAACTACTTAATTCAAATGTATTACTGGTAACTTTTCCTATTTTTTTTATTTCTCATTAACATTTATTTATTTTCATTGGAAAAATCCGCTTCGTAACTTTTCGTAACACCTATCACTAAATTAAGCCAATTATCGCCAATTTTGGTTGCTACAAAATTAACTTTGCCAAGACCTCCTTTCTCTATTCTACACTTGAACCCAGGATGGGTTTTATAAGAATGTTGCTTACAGTTGTTTAGTTTTGATCTGAATAAATCAAATAATTGACGAATGAATGAAGTAAATTACATTAAATTAATAACACTAGTCTGTGAAGGTCTCCTAGGACCTCACTTTGAGAACGATAATAAATAGGAGTCATGTAAGAACCAGTAGCCATTTTTATAAACAACTTTCTTTATTTGGTTATCTTATCCAAATAGAATCAAAAACTTATTAACAAATTTGACTACTAATATTATGAGGTTTTAAAGGTAATATCCTTTAAGTTAACTTAATTAATTAATGATCCAATTAATTAGTTTATTAAATAACGATCACGCAGAAATTACCACGATAAGAGATCCCAGAATTATATTTAATAATGTCCTTATTGAACATTTAACTTTAATCTGACTCTTAAAACTTGAATGAGACTTTAAATTCAAAATAATATTTACCACTCGGAATCTCAATTCTTCATGAGGTTAATTTATCTTCAACAACATTTCAATTCAAAATCACTATAACTCTATGTTTCAATATCTATCTCCTACTGCTTTAACTTTACTATTTCGTTTGACTTAAATACTTAATCTAATCTGCATAACAAGGAATCCTGTCCGCTTTTTGGAGATGATTGGAAATAGGTAGGGAATTAAATTTCCCTAAAAAGGTCGACTCAGAAGGTTAGTGATAAAGTTCCGTATAGATTCGTCACAACCCCTCCAAAAAGAAAACGGGATATATTCGAAGGACTCATACGTCCTGAAAATAAATTACGTAATTCCTATCTTTGGCCTATAGTCCCGACGAATTTAACTTCTAACCTACAGTAGTGAAACATCTTCCTTAATGAAAAAGGACAAAATTACGATTTATAATTAATTGCTAAACCTCATAATACTTCACAAGTTTAAATTAATCCCTGCACTCTATCCATTCGGCGAAGGAGGCGTGAGAAAATCCACCCTAGTGGTGGTAAAAAACCAGCCCCATAAAATTTACTTAGGTAATATACAAAAAAGAAATACAATCTTCTGTGGCATTGGAACATCGAAGACTTCATGGTCAACTACCCTGAAAGATTGATTTCCATGTGAGAAGTAGGTAAAAGCAGACATGAATTTATACATTTGTTACATGAATGTCATATACAATAAATATCTGGTTCCTTTGCCTTCCCATTCGAAAAATTTTATGCGCTAGTTAGTGTTAATGGTTAATCCTATCTAACTTCGCCGCGCTCCAAGTCACCAGATGTGAAACAAAATATACATAGAAACACACACAGCATACAATAATAATCATTTCACAATAAACAAATAACACAAACAACCAAATGAATTGTCGCATCTTAGAGAAGTCATACATCGAAGTAAACAAATGCAAAATTTACAGATGTTTTCTCCAAAATACAAAAAATTAACACAAAAGCCGTTTTTTTCTGGTATAGAAAAAAAAACACACACAATGCAGTGTCCACTTTTGTCAGTCCTCTTAATTTTAGAGTCCACCCGTGACTTGCTTCAATTTCAAAAATTCTTCACTTGTTCATACCGCGAAGATAAAGAAACAATACAACCTGGTTTTTGTCTGTTAAATCCTATGCACTGGATCTCCATCCAACGCTTCCATACTGAGGCTTCTTCGTAATGTGCTGTGAGGTATGCCGTTGATTTCGATGTTGCTCAGCTCCTCAGGAATTCCGTCTTTTTCTTGTATACGGCTCCGTAGATAGTATGGTCAAGGTCTCCTTGTATTGGCTTGATTCGACCGGACTGGTTTCTCCGCTTGTTTGTTGCGTCCTCTCGTTGTCGCTCTGGTCTGACGGGTCTGGTTATCACGTCCACTAACTTCCATTCGGGATTCGCCTGTAGTCGTAGCAGTCCTGCGATCAGGCAACCTTGATGGACCTGCAATGGACTCTACTCCTGGTGAAGAGGTATTATGTTTTTGAAATTTATAATTCCTGGACGAGACCGAGGAAGGGATCGACCTCTTGACTCCCTGCCTTTGCTCAGGAGCGCGTCTTTTCCGGTCCTGATGTTCAGACCCTTGCCGTGATCTCTTCCTACATATCTTGGATCGTTTTAAAGCTTGGTCCTTCGACGCAGTACTATTAATTTTACGTTTATTTCTGGGGATCTCCCGTGTGGTGTTACCCTACCGTGATCTACATCCCTCACTTTCCTGACTAGAGGTTTTCCTATGCTCTTTAAACTGCCCTTGATTCGATCTATTCGACCCATGACTAACTTCTTGTTCGTCATACAGAGTTTCTACCGGACTATCCGAACTAATCGTGTCTGACTGACGAGGCCGATACACTCGAACCTGATCAATATTAACAGTTATATTTCTTCCGTTTTTCCAAATAACTAAATTATTTCCTTTTATTTCCAAAACTTTATAGGGACCTTCAAACTTAGGCATAAATTTTCCAACCTGTTTCCTACCCGCAGCACTTAAGAAATGTGTTTGAAGTAAAACCAAATCGTTCACTTTGATGTGAACATCCCTCCTTCTGAGATTGTAATGTTTTTCCCAAGACTTATGCTTTTTGCATATTTCGTCTTGCCTCATCGAATAATCTTTCGATGTTCCTACCAACATATTTCGCATCCTCCGTAACATTTATGAGCTTGCTAAACGGAGTTATGATTTTCCTTCCCAAAAACAACTCAGCCGGAGTTTTATTTGTCGTCTCATTTACCGCCGTGCGCAATGCGAAAGCGAACTCGTGTAGAAATTGGTCCCAGTTTTCATGATTTTCTTCAACAAAAGAAGCTATCATTTGAACTAAATTTCTATTCACTCTCTCCGTGAGATTAGCCTGTGGTCGGTACGTTACCGTTTTCATATGTTTGATGTCCAACCTGTGACTGAGATGTTCAAACACGTCAGAAATAAATTGGGGGCCGTTATCACTTATCAAAGAAATCGGAGCTCCGTAACGCGCTATATAGTTATCAAAAAAAGCAGCTTTACGAAGAGGAATCAGCTCACACCACTTAGTGAAGTGGTCAGATATAACTAATATGAATTTATATCTCTCGGGTCGGGATGCGGGGTAGGGGCCTAATAAGTCTAGCGTTACAATTTCATTTGGATATTTCGAAACTATAGGCATTAAACGACCAGCTGGTAGCGCGTTTTTATAATTAAACTTTTGACACCGGTCACAGGTTGAAACATATTCAAATATATATTTTCTCATAAATGGAAAATAGCACGTGTCACGAAGTTTAAGATATGTCTTCCTCTTTCCGAGATGTCCTGCCAGTGGTAGATCATGAAATTCTTTAATTATATCTTTTCGAAGAGAACCAGGAATATAAACTCTTAGTTCTCCCAGATTAGAAAAATACTTCGCGTTAAAGAGGAGACCATTTATTAACTTGAAGTCCTGGGACCAACTCTCGCATACTGTCGCATTAACAGAACCGTCATCAGGGTTTTCTAAGTATCGATAAATATGTCCTAATTCAGGATCTTCCCTTTGTTCCTTAATGAATTGTTCACGGGAATTTATTGCGAGGGCTCTAAGAGCTGCGCACAAAATTTGTGACCCCTCGACACTGTCTACTGGATTTCTCGATAAAAGATCTGCGACCACATTTTGAACACCAGGTCTGTGCTCCCATTCTATGTTAAACTCTGACAATTTCAATGCCCATCGGATCATCCTACTCGATAAATTCTTACCATTGGTTAACTTTGTTAACGCTGCGTGATCTGTGATCACTTTCACAGGTAGTCCAAAATAAGTTTTAAACTTATTTAGAGCCCATATCACCGCCAAACATTCTCTTTCGGTAACCGTATAATTACGTTCTGCTTTATTAAGGGTTCGAGACGCGAAAGCAATAGGTTTTTGATTTTGCTGAAGCACAGCACCAATTCCGACCCCACTAGCATCAGTGAATAAATTGAACTGTTCAGAAAAATTTGGTAATTGCAAAATCGGTGCCTCCGTTAGTGTGCGTTTGATCTGATCAAAAGAATCCTGTGCTTCTCCCGACCAGTTAAACTTCGCCCCCTTTTTTTTATTAATTGGTACAATGGTTCGCATATATCGGCGTATCGCAGAATAAATTTTTGGTACCAACCCGTCATCCCTAAAAATTTTGACACTTCTCGATTATTTTTGGGAGGTTTCATTTCCGTAATTGCCCGAATTTTCCTATTGTCAGTTTCGATTCCTTCTTTACTAATAATCAGGCCTAAATATTTGAGTTTGTCACGGGCGAAGTGACATTTTTCCTTATTTAACGTTAGCCCTGCGTCTCGCAATAAGGTAAAAACCTGAGTTAAATGATCGAGATGGTCTTTAAACGATGGCGATGTTATAATAACATCGTCAATGTACACTAACACGAAACGCCCAATAACAGGTTTGAGAATTAGATCAATAGCCCGTTGGAAATTAGGCGCCGCCCCAGAAAGACCAAAAGGCATGCGTAGGAATGCAAAAGTGCCATTGCGAGTGATAAACGCTGTTTTTTCTATGTCCCTTGGACTAATCGCCAACTGAAAATAGCCACTTCTGAGATCTAGAGTGGACATAACGTTGGTGTGAGGAATATTGGTGAGTAAGTCATCAATCACCGGTAATGGATATCGAGGATATTTGGTAATTCCATTTAGTTTCCGATAATCGATCGCGAAACGATACGCCTCGGGAGAATCTGGAGGAAGGTCATTTTTCTTTCGTGTTAGAACGACTGGAGATGCATAGGGCGAATTAATAGGACAAATTGTACCATCCCGCAACATCTTATCTATGTGATAATCAATAATTCCTTGTTTGACCCGGTCGTACCTGTATGGTCTCGACACTACCGGTCCCTTGTCTCCAGTATCTATCTCATGATATACACTGCTGGACAATTGCTAAGGACGGATAACACTATCATCCATAGCAACCACAAAATGAAAGGAAGCAAAATGTGGAAAGTTAGAATAAGTGCGAGATATTAGTAAGAAGAAGTATGAGTATGCAAAATTTTTTCCACGTCTGTTCATCACGTGATAGCGTTCATAAGAGCTTTAAAGGTTTTGACGCGTGTGGACAGTTGTTGTTTCAAGTCAAAGTTTTACAGGAAAGATTTAATAGACGAACTTAAAATTTTTTGCATGTCTTCCCGACATCACATAGATGATTTTATGCGTGGTCGAATTATTGGAAAGATCGAACAAGGGCGATAAATAACAGATGTTGCCAGGGAGTTCGACATCGCTCACAGCGTTGTTTCACGGTTGTGGAAGTCATTTAAAACTACTGGAATGTGTAGCAGACGGCACGGGGGAGGTCGTGTTAGAAGTACGACGCCTGCAGAAGACAGATATATCGTCCTATCAATAAAAAGGAACAGGCGCACCACAGATCAGCAGGTGGCAAATCAGTTTCTTGCTGCCTCAGGAAAGCAGATCTCCCGAAAAACTGTTGCCAGACGTTTGAGGGGAGGAGGACTATACGCACGCAGACCTGTTGTGTGTGTCCGATTGACCAGACAGCACCGTACTGCCCGTTTGCAATGGTGTCGTGAGCATCACAATTGGACTGAACAGGACTGGGCATGCGTACTATTCTCAGATGAGAGTAGGTTCAGTCTGTCATCGGATTGTAGACGCCAACTGATCTGGCGCGAGAGTGGTACTGCTTATCGTCCAGAAAATATCCAGGAAAAGGACCGATATCTGGCATGCAGTATCATGGTGTGGGCCGGCATCATGATCAATGGCCGCACGTGCCTACATGTGGTTGCGAATGGGACTATGACGGGCCAACGATACATTGATGAAGTTCTACTTCCTCATGTTCGTCTTTTCCGTGGTGCTGTCGGTGATAAATTTGTTTTTATGGACGACAACGCAACATGTCATCGAACACTCACTGTTCAGGATTGTCTAGACAGCGAGGGTATTCAACGTATCGTACGGCCAGCGCGTTCTCCAGATCTAAACCCCATTGGAAATGTGTGGGATGCTTTGGGGAGGCAAGTTGCTGGTCAAAACCATCCTCCGACAAAAAAAACACCCTCATCCGTGCAATCACAGAGGAATGGGATAAATTGCCTCAACATCTGCTGGTTAATGTTGTGCAAAGTATGGTACGACGTGTGGAATGTTGCATCACACTCCACGGTGGACATATCCCGTACTGATACCTTCCTTTAAGGTGCCTGCTGACTTTTAGATGTATTGTTCCATTTCTCCGTACGCAGATAAAATGAACATTTTTTTTTCTTTCAGATGTTTCACAGCTTTTGTACTTTCCAGAACAATAAATATTCTTTATTCTAATGTCTGAACAGTGTGGCAACTATATTTTATCCTACTAGGCCTCATGTATCGCTTAATGTTATGCTACATAGCAATTTGTGATCCGTCCTTAGCAATTGTCCAGCAGTGTACAACATGCGTTAATCCCGGTTGATCGAAAAATAACCCTTTAAAATTATTAAATAAGGCTTTTAATTGACTCTGTTGCTCGTCATCAAGTTTTGATTCTGTGAGATCAATATCAACGGGTTTCTCCTCTTTAGGCACTTGTTTGATCAGATTATCGGGAATGATCAAGGAATTCTGATCAAAATCTAATGTTAATCGTGACGCCTTCATAAAATCGATCCCTAAAATGCACTGATACTGCATGTTATCAAGTATATGGAATTCCCAGGGTTTCTGAATTTCCCTGATTCTAATTTGTAACTCTACTCTACCCAAATGACTGCACGGGGCTCCCTGTGCTGTCACGACTCTGTCTTTCGTCTTTTGACGAGGTCGGTATGAAAAATAATTGCGGTATACCTCCTCCGAAATAAAAGATTTCTCCGCTCCCGTGTCCCATAGTGCTGTAATAAAGGTTTCATTTAATAGAATAGGGACATACGGTAATTCGACTGGGGTCATTCTTATAGAGGATACTCTGATAGGCCGATGATCCCAAACTGGAGGATTTTTCCGTACGCCGCGATCGATTACCCCCATATTCACATCGATCGCTTAAAAGTTTAAATTTCTACTTCGTTCATTTTTAGCTCGAAATGAACTATTTCTCGACCCACTTTGTCGACCGCCTTGACCGTGGAATGGTTGATCCGATTGTCCACCTTGGCGTCTACCCTCGAATCTGCGATTATTTGCGAAACCTTGGTTTTCGAATCGATTAAATTCCCTTTGTGGTCGGCTATTATTGGCGTATCTCTCATTATTTCTGTTTTCCCTCCAATTTTCCTGTCTATGCCGGGTATTAAAACGATTGCCTTCATGAGGGCCTGAACTTCTAAATCCCTCACTCGAACCTCTGATTTGTCTATGCATAAAACGTTCTTCGTATTTATCAACGATTTGTAGGAGATTGGCAGTATTTCGTGGATGTCTAACTTCGACATAATCCAAAATTTGAGGTTCTAATCGACTAACGACGTGATCTATTAATTTTTCCTCCGACATTTCTAGTTTAAGGACTTTATGAATTTTCAACAATTCATAAAGTCCGAAGGCTGTTGATCTCGTCTTTGTGATGAGGAATAAAATCGCGTTTCTAGTTCTGACCTATTTCTGACCACAGGAAATTCTTAAGACAATGCCTGTTTTAAGTGCGCGTAGTCTGTTGACTCAATCTTCAATGACTTCAATGTCTTCAATGACTCTATAACCAAGAACTTCGAACCAGTCGAGTGCCCGTCCTTTGAGATGACCCTTCAAGTAAGCACATGCCAGTTGTGCAGGTATCTCATAATACGCGAGATGATGATCAATATTCCCCAAAAAATCATCTATGTTCTCAATCCCCGAAAAATATTGTTCCGGAATGATTCTAAAACTGGATCCGACTCTATTCTCGCGATTTATACGTTGGGCGCCATTGTGAAGGTCTCCTAGGACCTCACTTTGAGAACGATAATAAATAGGAGTCATGTAAGTACCAGTAGCCATTTTTATAAACAACTTTCTTTATTTGGTTATCTTATCCAAATAGAATCAAAAACTTATTAACAAATTTGACTACTAATATTATGAGGTTTTAAAGGTAATATCCTTTAAGTTAACTTAATTAATTAATGATCCAATTAATTAATTTATTAAATAACGATCACGCAGAAATTACCACGATAAGAGATCCCGGAATTATATTTAATAATGTTCTTATTGAACATTTAACTTTCTCACTCCTAAAACTTTAATGAGACTTTAAACACAATTCAATATTTACCACTCGGAATCTCAATTCTTGAGATTAAATATCTCTCTAACAAAAAATCTTCAATTTAAATCCACGATAACTTTCTGCTTCAATCTCTATCTCCTACTGCTCTAACTTTACTATTTCGTTTGACTTAAATACTTAATCTAATCTACATAACAAGGAATCCTGTCCGCTTTTTGGAGATGATCGGAAATAGGTAGGGAATTAAATTTCCCTAAAAAGGTCGACTCAGAAGGTTAGTGATAAAGTTCCGTATAGATTCATCACAAGTCTTTTTTAAATAATTTTCCAATATAAAGTAAATATTTATCACATAGGTAAATTGGCTGTCATTCATATAGAGAGTGTAATCAATACACTCACTGCCAAAAGTTAAGCACGAAGATATAAAATGCAAAAAAAAAAAAAAAAAAAAAAAAAATCAACAAATACTGCTTTGATTGACACAAAATTGGGCAGTAAAGTAGCATATATATTTATACATAAAACAAAATCAACAATTATATACAGAAATGAAAATAATATTAAATTTTTGTAAGTTATCAGATAATGTCATACTGGAGACTTAACAGAATTATGTATAAAGGGAAAATAAACAGCATAAAATGAAAAAAAGGACATTAATAGGGATCATCTGTGTGCAAAGTTTACACCTTCTGACCATGCTTTCAATTAGGTGGTCAACCACCGCAAAATTGAGCAATCACCATTTTTCTTGTAGAGCAGTTTCCAGCTAAAAAGAGTCGCCGGAGGTCGGAAACGTTAAGATACAGCACGACCGAGAGCATCCCAAAGATTTTCAATGGGATTAAGGTCGGGCGAATATGCTGGCCACACCATACGCGCAATCCCTTCACTCTCCAGGTAGTCATCGACGATGTCAGCTCTATGGGGATGTGCATTATCGTCCATTAAAACAAAAGTAGGCTCAACTGCTGCAGCGTACAATTTCACAATTGATTCTAGGACTTCATCTCGATACTGGACCGCAGTCACAGAACCCCGTTTAAAGATGTGCAGGTCGGTGCGGTATCCTAATTAAATCCTTGCTCACACCATAATGCTTCCACCTCGGCATGCGTGATATTCGGTGATGTTTTGGGGCTGATTGCGTGTTCCTTATTTACACCATATCCTTATACGCTTGCCATCTGGCTCCAGAGCAAATCTTGACTCATCAGTAAACATGACATTGCCCCAGCCATACACAGTCCAATTGCCAATCGTGCCCCTCTTGATTGGATGGATAGAGGAACACAAACTCGAGGTACCTTGTCATACAGTCAATTCATATGTAATCTTCGGCATACAGTAGCTGCAGATATAGCCTTACCAATGGATGCTGTAACCATAGATGTCACACGTGTGGAGGTCGCTCTGCGATTCTGCATGGCTACAACAAAAATACATTGATCTTCCGCGGGGGTTGTAACCCTTGGGTGACCGCTTACGGGCCTTAGGACCACTGCCTGTGTGGTTTGGAATTGTTCCATAAACGTGAAATTACAGAATGATGAATGTCGAAGAAAAGAGCAACATCTGTGATCGTCTGTCCTGCTTCAATGCGCCCCACAGCACGGTAGCGCTCAGAACCTTCCATTCGTTTTCTGGAAGTAATAGAAACACGTATGTCTTGAAAACAAATTGTACGAAAGTTTTAAACACCTTCTATCAGCACTTACAATCAACTTCTGTAACCCTTCATAAAGCTGGCTTCTTATAAGATTGCCTTTTTGCATATTTCTTGACTTGAAAACACGATTGGCTGTTACCTAACATAATTGCATACTTCCATCTACCTTTGCAGCGAATTGCATCCTCTTCAATTCTGATTGGCATTCGGAAATTAGCATTTTCCTCTCCGTGCTTAACTTTTGGAAATGAGTGTAATTTTACCAGCATATTAAACTTGTATTAAAAACAAGTTTCGTGCTTTTCCATTTACAAACAAGAAAAAATCAGAAATAACAACAAAGAATTTTAACTCATTTTAATACTCATGTGTTCCTCCTCGTGTAGCATGGTAGATACGAAATATAGTTCGGTACATTTTAGAGAATTACGTTTGTTGTTGAACCCCAATTTTTAAAATATCTAGCCAGAATATTAAAGGAACTTCCGTAATCCTGAATATCTTTTAAATTTATCTGAGAGTGATTTTAGAGGGTTTTGAGTACATGTACTGTATCAAATTCGAGAAACTCCTACGTTAAAATCTGATACAGACACGCTGATTTTAAAATGAGAATGTATACGTGATAATTTTTGAGAGTATGTCTTTTTTTCTCCGTGTAAATCCAGCAAAATGGATAGTAAAATTTAAGCTATCATATTTGAAGTATTATGCCGGCTGTGTGTGGCGTGGTTGGTTTGTCACTGGCCTTCTGCACCTACGGTTGAGGGTTCAACCCCGACCCAAGTCGGTGGATTTTCATGATGCAGAAAATCAACAGCGACCATGTCATATGATTATACGGCACGTAAAAGATTCCTAGAGTGACTGTTTGGCTTTGATGCTTTTGGCAAAATTAAATCCTAGTACATGTTTGCATTGTCAGAGCTTAGGTGCCTCCCTCTTGGGAGTAAACATGACGTCAAAATTACCTGCGGTGATTGGTATCCGCACTAAAAAGAGATACCAGCTTCCGGGAATGTACTAGGCCTGCCACGGTAAAACACCAATCCGAGGCACAATATAAAAAATATTGAAGCCTTATTAACTTTGGTAGATATTTCTTGCGTAAAAGTGAAATAATATGTTAATTACACGCTTTCTCCTAAATCCAGACGGGGAAAAAAAAAATTCACAAAAGAAGATGCATGGCCAACTAAGGGTAGAAAAAATATATTTTTCTCCCTTCAAAATGGATAGTGAGGGCTTCCAAAGCAATCATTGATAGATTTTTACAAGCTTCAAAGATAAACTTCTTGGTTCAAATAATATTAGAAAAATATTTAATTTTTTAGAGATTTCAATTTTTTCTCGTTTCGTTTATACACATTCAACTTTTAAATCAAGTCTGTTAAACTTAAAGTTAAGCGCGAATGAATAAATTATGGCTTGTTTGAAATTTTGTTGGTAATGTTGTTCTAAATTATTGACCTCAAAAAAATCTTCAATTTTAGGGAGCAAGAAAATTTTACACATTTACTTTTAACTTAGGCTGCAGTAAGTAATGAACAAATAAAAAAGGCTTACATAAAAGCAGTCATTTTTTACCATTAATGTTTTTTTACGATTTCTCACTAATTTTTCACAAGCAGCAAAAATGATTCAAATTCTTATTTGCTTCTATGAATATTTCATATGAGCACCTTTGTTTAAAGATAGAGGAATTTCTAATCATGATTATTCTCTAAAGTATGGCATTTTATATTCTTGTGTAAAGAAATTTCCTGCATTAAGAAATACAGAAAACTCGCAGTTGTGCGTAGAGCAAAATTTTATTAATATATTTCAACATCAATTATACTCTAAACACATTATACATAGAAGTATCATACCATAGAGATCAAACATGTTTACATGACATTAAGAGGTATACAGTTTGTAACTTTTCTTTATACATAACTTTTTAATATAAAATGTCTTCCGTAAATCCCTTTTTAAAGAAAATTTTAATACCTTTATCAGTAAGAACATACTATACATGTGACTTGTACTTTATCCAAGTTAATCATATTATCCCAACTTCCGCTACTAATGACTCGCCCTTATCCTATAAAGTTCTATTGCACAGTCGCAATTGCCTTTCCATCTAAACTGCTCGACCTAACTAGCATGACATCAAATAAGGCTGAGGCTATTCCTGACGAGTTAAAATCCCACGCTCTGGAAACTATCGAACAAAGATATTGATGGGAGGTCGCCGGTCCCGAGATACAATTGTAATTTTTATATTTGCCCTGTTTACGGGAAACAGCCCTCTAAGAAATTTGGGGGAGGGTGCCTCAGGTCAACGGACTTTATGGCCGGCAAGGTTATGTTCTTTCGCGGACTGTTGAGTCCAATCAGGGTGATGAAATTGACGGTAATGAATCCGTAGCGAATTCTTTTCGAAGTGGTGCGGTCAGCTTTAAAAGAACGGACACGACATTTCTCGTGGCCTTTTCCCCCTTTATTTCATATACTTCCAGAAGTACCAAACCGTCTGGAAAGAGAACTCCCTGCCCGGGGTCAACCTCCCTATCCACTTCCCTTTCCTCTCAGATAAGAACCGCCTTTGTAAATTTTAACTTTGTTTTCAGTATGTTTGTTAATAAATACAATTGTTCACCACTATACGATCGGGCTGTTACTTTAGCATAAAGTTAATTTTTCAATAGAAGATTAGTGTTTAATTTTAACTATAATCATGATGCGATGTAAAATAAGGAAACTGGGTTCAAAGTTTTAGAAATTAAATAAGTTTTAATAGCGTCGCATCAATGTCCAGCGAATGAGTAGCTCCATATCTACACTAACCGTTCATACCTGGCAGAAACAAACGGAGCCGGCGTGGCATGGGTCTGTCTGGTTTGATGTTTCCAGGTTTGATGATGACAAGGTTTCCCTTGTGTGGGAAAAAAACGCGCCACCAAATACGATGGTGAGGCTTTGGCTGTCTGTAAAGCTACAACGCAATTACTAGCTGCTGGGCTAGCTCCTGCAAAAGTTGTCATCATCATAGACTTCCAAGCTGCAATTTTAACTTTAAGCAGTAATACACCAACTGACTGCCTTAACATAATTCAGTGCCGATTTAAAATTGTGGAGCTCATCTCATATGGCTAGACTGTTATTTTACAGTGGGTTCCAGGTCATGTTGGGATCCCCAGCAATGAGAGAACCGACCAAAAAGCCATGGAGGGAACCGAATAATCTCAATCGGAAGTCATCTTGACCCTCAGAAGAGAAAACAGCATTATTTCCACATACATTGACTAACATACTGCCTTGGCCCAAGAAACCAAACGCTTTGGAAGGCCATGGGAAACTATGGCCACTGTGAGTCCGGTCTCCAGGCACCTGGAGAGAGACAAGGCTTTTGCCAGCTTTCGCTTAACCACCGGATACGACTTTGTGGAAGTATACCGCCCTCTCTCTCTCTCTCTGCGGCCATGCCAAAATGGATGGCGACCACCTGTTCCGATGCACTGGACTCGATGAATACCTGACCGACGACGTCATCAGTCGGTACTGGTAGGCTTGGTGTCAAATGGTCAAGAAGTCAAGCTTTCGATACAGAAATAAAATATTATTATTTATTAAAAGTTAGTATTACATTATTTTAAACTCTAATTATTTTATTTCTGATCAAAATTAGCTATTGTCAAAATGTACATTAAAGTACTAGAAAAAAAAGGTTTCTGTTTCGATTCAAAAAATGATTTGATTAATTTGTTGTGCAAAATGCATGTACGTACTTTTTCAAACCTCCCGTGCTTTAATTTTTTTTTTTTGTTTGCTATTTTAATGTTTAAATATGGAAAGCGCTTGATTTCTTGTTGAATAATTATGATTTGTATTACAACATTTTATAAATTATTATACTTAAGATTTAATCTGCCAAAAATTGCTTTAAGCGGGGTTGTTAAATTAATCATAAATATTTGAGATAAATCCTATTGGGGATTCAAACTTGGTAATCAGTTGAAGCAAGTGAAACATTTTAGATTGTATTTGAAAAATATTTGAAATATTACATATTGAGTCTTTCACTGGTTTGTGAATCACTCTGGTTTACCTTTTACAAAATATTTTTTTTAAATATTTTCTCTATTTAGTTTCTTCTCTTTTTCGTATTCTTCATTAGTATTTTCTTAGTGTATGATACTTGATTTCAATTTTTTTTTTTACAATTTAATATCTTTATCTAAAATTCTTTTCTACCTGAGATTGTTTTTATTTAGAAATATTCTTAACAACTTTTTGAACTAAATGTGTCATGCTCGTAGCATCTAAAATTAAATTACGGTTTTATAGATAAATATTTATTTCAACAGTTTCTCCGAAACGTAGAAATTACTTCATGAATGTAATGATTTTTTTAAAAAAGAAAACTGATATATATTTTTTTTACAGTGAATAATTTGAACGCTTATTAGAAAGCATTATGTTTATAAAATTCTAACTATGAATTCAAATTTTTAAAGTAAATAGAGGTTCTTTTAAAGAAATATTTTTTTTATTAAAAAAATCGCTTTGTTTCCATAAAGAAACTATTTTTTTTGAAATTATACATTAGATCCAAAAATGTATTTTCAATACAAATCTAGCTGCATAAATTTTTTTAGAGCTAAGAGTTTTGATTTCAAGTTACTAAAACCACATTACTTCGACAGAGTATATGCCTAATGTTTTATACAAGCTGGAACATAACTTTTATTACATAATTATACTTCAGTTGCTTTTAAAATACCTTGGAAGAGCAGTAAAAAGTACACACATGATTAATACACAGATGTATAGAAAAATCAATTTTAAATACCATATTACAATATTTATTATATCAAGTACACATAGGAGGTCTTTAGCGAGCAAAATATTTAAATGTTATTTCACTTCACACAGCACCACACAAGTATAATAAGTATACAAATTCTAGATTTCTTAAGCTTCCTTCTTGCTCTATATTCATTTAAACTAAAACTAAACTAAACTCAGTGGCACAGTAGCCCATAACGGTCAATAGCTACTATGCCTATCGTAAGTTCAGTGACCTTTAGCGCTGAGGTGCATGAGCAAATGTTCCGGGCAGGTGATCAGTCTGACGCGAAAACCCCAGTGTTTAGTTTTCAAGCAAGCTTGATACTCCTTTATCGATTACATTAATTTAATCTTTAGAAAATTAAAACCCATTTCTACTAATTATATAATTAAAGACATGTAAAGAAAATTTAACTTTTTTCAACATCTCTTAGTATTATTATAGTGGAAATAGAAAATTATTTTTCTCGTAAAATAGATTTTGATTTTTATACATCTTAGCTAAAATCCTCATGAAATTGATAGAATCAGTTAACCTAAAAATACACAATTTAAATTCCTCTTCCATACCATTTTATATCATACCTTGACCTTGCTCGAAAAAAGTCAACATGATTTTTTAACCATAAATTATTGATCTATATCAAGCTAATTCGTGCATAAATGAGAGTAAGTGATAATGGCAAGCTTAGCAAGATTTGTTGCGTCTGACTTATATTACAGAGGTAATATATATACTATCTTTCTTCACATAAAAGTAATTATGAACAATCATACATTTACTATGCTTGTACGGACACTGGGGTAAGCATCATTCTGATTTTAAATGCATCGTAAAAATGGCATAACTTAAAAAAAAGGGAAGGAAATCGAGATGTTTTAGATGTTAATGACTTTGAAAATGCTATATATATCCAGCCAACTATTTACAAGTCGCGAACACTCAGATATATTTTACATAATGTCATAATAAAGAACTGAAAATACATAAAATTGTCACTCAAATAAGCGATGGATTAAGACTCAAATTATACATTATTTTCAATACCATAGTGATTATATTATGTGTCTATTCAATGAAGTTGTTACACACACATATGCCTAATTAAAAGAAAAACTTCCGTATGGCTTTCAGTATCCGAGAAAAACAAAGAAAAGGAAAAATTACCTTTGATTTCAAAAATGGGAAGCATAATTTAAAACATTTAAAATTTCAATTATGAAACTATATTTGTAGTTCTTTCAAACAATAAAAGAAGAAAAAAAAACTATTTTTTTAAAATTTGTTAAATCTAAGATAAAGGAATTATAATGAGGGGATTCATTATCTTTTTTTTTTAAAAACTAAAGGTTCCATATACATGCTTGGAAATAAAATTATTACACTAAAGTATATTTAAAACATTTTAACTACACAATATTGTTGTAATGCTTCTGGAAATATGTGACCTTCCTACATTTTTCCTTTTATATTGAAAAATCAACCATCCGTAGCCTTACTTCAAAAAGTAATGCATTTTTTTTCTCTTTACAACCTACCAACTATGTATTTCTAGTGTATCATATTGCACTTGAACAAAAACTTTCAATTAATTTAACATAACATTAGTTTCTGAGAGGGAACATTTAGAATTTCTAATGTTATGTAACTATTGATTAAATACTGATAGCAGAATACAGGGAAACGAAACATTTTTTTTTCATAGCAAAAGATTTCATATATACACGCATGCCATACTACTTAAAAAAGGAACAGTCAGAAACCAAGTATATAATAGTTAATAACAATGCATGCATCAGATTTTACTTTCTAAAAATTTAGTAGAAATATGTATAGTAAGAGAGCGCACTAGCTCCGTGTATATTAGTTATATTCTTAAGAAAATGAAATAAAAGCGGTATTAGCAATATATTTCCCTAATATTCTATTATATTAGTAGACATAGTGAGACAAGTATGGCACCGGAATTCAGTTCTTGTCCAAAAGATTTTCTGACTCTACGATTCACATTTCAAGGAAGCAAAATCAATAAATTAGGGTAGATTCATTCATTGATAATTCCGATGCAAAAGAAACTGAACATCATTCAGATGTTGCAGATTCTGCTATGACTTCAGATAAATTACTGTAATAAAGAGTTGTCTTTTTATGTACAAATTCATGCACATTTACTTAATATACACTTATTTAAACTTCAATTCGTATTGTAATTAAAAAAAGTACATAAAATAAATATAGCGAAAGACCTTGTATGGTAGGTTTTGTTTTAGTATTCAATCTACATCACTCTTGATCTTCAAAAGTTTTAGATATCTTAACGTTCTAAGCTATGGATTACTACCTCCACACCTTCTCAGATGTACTGGCCGCACAGACATTTTTTGAGCATAGCTAGCTGCAACTGCTAGAGTATGGATAACGACTTAGATCTGCAGTAGGAAATGTGTGATCCATTAATTCTAAATTATATCAGTCGCAATTACTGGATAAGTTCCATGACCATTTCTGCCAAGGTGTACACATTCATCTCTGCGGAGGGCTTCATCAATGGGGGCCTTCTCGGTTGTAATTGGTGCCAGACTTATTAAATTGGTATTGGGAGATAGTCTTCTGCAGCAGCATTTTGAGAATGCCATCTCGAAATTTAGGAAAAAACTTCCGTAGACCATTGGGTTGACACATGCATTGGAGAGTCCAAATAGGAACAGGAAGGACTGTACTCTAGAATCGACCTTATCGGCTGACACTGGATCGAAAAGGTACCACAGAACCATGACGATGTAAGGGGTCCAGCACAAGAAGAAGGACAAAATGATTATGATAGTTATGCGAAGGGTCCTGGTGTGAGCTCTTTCCATGCAAGCATTATTCGAACGTCTGAGGCAAAGGTGTCGCTTGTGGTGAGGCTGTTGTATCATATCAGCTAAAAGAAAAGAAATATTAAAAATATTATAGAGTGTATTTTTTTTTCTAAAGAAGTTTTCTAAGAAAAAGTAGTAAATTACTAATATATTTTTAAACGAAAGTTTATTTGACTTAGATATAAAATCATCATCGCAGTGCCTGTAACGTCACTTCCCCAAAACATCAACATCTGGTCGGTTTCTTTGTAGGCCCGACACCCACACGTGCAGCTTGCAGGTGCAACGCAACCCCTTTTTGACCCCCGAAGAATCTAGCTCGTCGACCGGAAGATGAGGGGAGAGATGCTTTGAACTTGCACGAGAGCGGTGGCGAACGAATCCTCCTCTCACAAAATATTGGATTCTAACAATCTATAATTAAATTTAATAACTTTACTGTATCATTTAGTAAATAATATTCAATAGTTGTGACGTAAATAAATTCCATATTTTAATTAACCAAGAATACGCTACCGTTATTCTTTCAAACGTTACATCCCGCTTTTTCGCATAGGCACGCTAGGCACATGCCTAGCGTGCAAAATTTAGAGGGTGAAAAAAAAAGAGAAAAAATTAAAATTTTAGAAAATGTACTATCACCTGTATTTATTAACAAACCAATTATTCTCTTCCATTTTTATACCTAAATTATCAAACCTTCATTTCGCCATCGACCATATTATGTAAATCGCTTGGCTTTTTTTCCTCAAATCCTATTTTGTTTCATGTATACTCTTATTAAGTTGTGTTCTCAAAACTCGAAATAAAATCTTTATCTCAGCGATTCCCAAACTGTAAGGCGAGAAGGAGGCAAGCATAACGTGAGAAATCGAAAATAAGATTTAAAATAATCATCAATTTAATAAAATAATTTACAATTTAAAATAATTATAAAGTGAAATACATTTTTATACAAGAAAAAATGAAGTACACATTCACACTGATATAATAGATACTACTTATAAATGTATAAGAAGTGCACAAAGTATTTCATAATTAATTTATCAATATTCAATTAAAAACAAGTTTAGTAATTACTAGTAACTCCCTTGGGATTGTCATATACAAAACTTAATGTTTATCTTGATAATTAGTACGGTTTATGATTACAGTCGTATTGTATTGTGGTTTTACCATCAAAGTACATTATAATTGCAAATTGCATTCAATACATTGTAAGAAGGGGGGAGCGTTGAAAATGATGACTAAAAATTGGATCGCAATTATTGAAAGTTTGAGAAGCACTGCTTTATCGCAATCTACAACACTCTTTTTAGTATCATGAATTCCTTTAGATTCTAAGCAGGTTGTCTATACACAAGGACGGATAATTCAATTACCCCTCCCTCTCCTCATAGACCAGCAGATTTTTAGTCTTTAGCATAAAGATTACGTCTCAGCACTTTTCATCTTTTTTTTTCATCATCTTCTTCAGTTTACAATTTTTATTATTAAACTAGCTGCACCCTGCCACGCGTTGTTGTGGCTCATTGTGGTTAAAAAGAAAGAAAAGAGAAAGCACATACTTTTAATATGTTTAAACATTTGCATTTGAGGTATGTTTTTTTCATAAAAAAATTATAAATGTTCTTGTTGCTTCTAATGCCACTTGCCTGACAGTGTCAGATCGAGGCCTAAGAAGTTCATCGTGGCATAGGACTAAAATGTATGCCTGTTGTTAGCTGTAGCTTTGAGCGTCATGCAGGTGAAAATACAAGTTGGCTTGTTTCCACCCCAATTTTGGGGGAGAATATCCGGAGGTGGTCAGAGGCCTCCCAACTCTTTTCCCCTTCCACCAACCTCACGAGAGAACTTGCAGCTCGACGGTATTCAGAGTACCTCCATGCCACAAAGGCACTATACATTTACAAACATCCATACTTTCTCCTTTCTCCAGAATTTGAACCCATGTCTTACGACACAGCAGTTAGCGTCACTAACTACTATATTAGATAGGCAGCAAAATATATGTACACAAAAGTTTCCTTAACTTATTTCCTTTGTAACTTGTTAACCAAATACTTTAAGTTATTAAGGCTTATTTTCTTCCTTATGTTATGAGCCTAAAATTATTTACATTGTCTTCATAGTGGAGACCTCAAACTCGAGGATAATTTTAAAATGAATCTACTATAGATTCCTCAAGGGCAAAGGGTTAGTTTAGAACTCAATGATATAGGAAATGTTTTGATTCTGCATTATATAGCAAAGTTTTTAATGGCTCTGGTGGTTCTCCAAGTTGTGGCAGTTTAATTTTTCCAGTGGTGCAAAACAATCCTTTAATCTTCTGCTGGGTTGCACTGAAATGCAATGTGACTGTTATCGTGTGATTACTCGCCACTAAGTCATGTTTTATGATGAAATACTGTTTCTCGTTGATATATTTTAGGCATTCGTTATCTATTGTATTCGATTTGTCAAGACCAGAGCAGACCTGATGTTGTGAAAAGAAAATGCTGTGCTTGCAAACATGCATCTTTAAGTCTGGTTGTATATTGCTCTGTTGCGTCCTGAGCACGTGTCTTCGTCTGTTTTTCTCACTTGCTATGCAATTACTTTTTGCTCTACTTTTACCTAGCGAATACAACCTAAATTTGATTTCCTACAAAGCGTTATTTTTATGTACTGAAGCCAATTGACTACACTTAAAAAGAAAAAAAAACTGTTGAAACGAAAACATAAAATTTCAAAATATTGAAAAAGAAATCAGGAACAAAAAGAAAGAACTAATTAAAAATACTCTCTCTAATGAAATATTTAACTTCAAATGTACATCAATCAACACAGCTCAATTCTAACGCAATGAGAAACAGAATATTTCATTCCACTCCAACAAATCACTCTGAAGAGGTCAATTTTACTATATTATTTGAATTCAAAAATAAAAATTAATAGGCAGAGCTCAATTCCTGCCAACGGCTCTGGCAAATGATGAAGAAAAAATAAATGAAAAACAATGGGAAAAACTTATACTCACATCAAATCAACTCTATAGTAAAATACAGCTTAATATCAATGCATTGTAGAAAAAAAATAATTAAGGTGACTGCCTATGTTAAAAATGTCAATACTGGGAAATATCATCAATGCACATGAGCAATATGTGACAACAAAATCAAATTTGTGCATTGTTTGCAATCATATATTGAATGTGCCCAGTAGCGCACACAAGAATTTTTCAAAAGAGGGTCCGGGGTCGAAAGTTCACTATTCTTGTGTCATGCTTCTTATGATTTTGTCGATTTTCGGGAACAAAACACACTAAAAAACTAATTTTTGAATAAATAATTAGCATTAATTAATAAAATTAATCATTAATAACAACTAATTAAAGAAATTTTACGTAATATATACTTAGAATTATAATCAATCGGAAAAAAATCAAGGGCTTTGGGGGTCAGACCCTCCCCCCCCTTGTGTGCGCCACTGAATGTGCCTGCTTTCCTTCATCTCAGACAAAGTTAGGGGAGAAATATAAACCATACATGTGTATGGGGCTGAAGATATTTTCAGTAGAATACACAGGGAAATTTCAAATATTAACTTCGATTTCCTAGCAAAAAATGCATGATAAAGTGTTGATAATGATTGATAATTCTTGCGATTCACCATTCAATTAGCATTAGCAATTGTTATCAACAAATGTAAGGGCCTATCTTTATAACAGAGTGGCTTATATCTAGACACAGACTGCTTTTCACATGGACGATTATTTGATGTGTGGGTACTTGCGTATCCGCATCATCGCAGCCACATTGCCACCAAAAGAATCGCACTATTTTCCACCTAAATCTGACTGATTGTTTCTTTTTCATGTAGAAAATTTTTAGAATCTTTGTTGTTTTGAAATCAAGGAGGGATTTGCGTGGCGCCAATTTTGTTATGGTGATGCTAATATACAAATACCTTTGTGTGTTCTAGAGCAATAGTCACAAATTTGTTAACAGAGAGAAAAACAGGTCTCATCCCCTTTTAAGATGAATCGTCGTCGAATTACCTGATTGAGTGGCGATCACGTGTTTCCGTGACGTTTAATCGCGTGATCGGAAGTCGTCAGGAAGGCAATGACTTCCGGAACAATGGATATAAAAGCAAGATGTAACATTTTAGATTCTCTTGCCTCGAATTCTGATGATAGCATGACTCTGGACTCACGGACACCCTTTCGCTACTCTACGCCAAATCCTTACATTATTTGCACTAAACGTACAGAACTGACCAATTAAATTCAAAAGCTTTCACTGCTTATCCAAGGAACGAACGACACCCTCAACTCCTTGATACGATTTGGCTCCTACAACCCTCATGACGCAAACGTTACTATGCCCTACAGAACCTCTTGCTCAACTACACCTCCAGTCATCAGCAAGCGGTAAGTGAGTTTAGCTCTCTCTCTCCCTGTGATACACCTGGCTTCCCACTTCAACATAGTCCCCTAGCTCTCCTACAAAATTAAGTCAAAATTTTCAACCTAGCAATAATGAAACTGAAAACGTAAAGTTAATTAAAAATCCCCCTCAAAAACGTAAGGTAAATGAGGATGGCTTCATCACGCCTCCCCTCACTAAAGTAAACAAAATGACTATTAATGCTAGTCAACTAAATTTTGAAATAGAACTGAGTAATAAATTTCAGGATCTCAACCAAGAAATGGTAAGAACTTCCACTGAAAACAACACTAAGGAATCCGATAAACAGCACTCCAGCACTACCACAATCCCCCAAAATCTGCCACCTCCCGTCATGCTCAAGGTAAATGAAAATTACACGGTACAAATGAAAACCATAACAGACAGGCTCCCCGCTGTAAGAGGTAAACTCTCCGGAGAATACCTCAAGCTCTACACAAACACTCATGAAGAACAATCGGATTTAATTGCAGTTTTAGAAGAACTAGATTATGAATTCTACGCTATTAAGTCAAAATCAGAACGACCTATCAAGGTCGTCATTAAAGGCTTACCTCGCAACACAGACACGAATACAATACACCATGAATTAGTAATGCTCGGATACACAGTCGATAAAGTAACACAATTAATAGGACGCATCAACAAGCAAAAGCTCCCTGTTTTTCTCATCACTCTCCCACGCAACATACGTAACTCAAAAATTTTCGATTTAAATAGAACTTGCTATTTTTTTCTGTTAATGTTGAAGGATATGAGGGCAAAGAGGTCACCCAATGCTACTCATGCAATAAATTTAATCACACTGCAGATCTATGCCACTTAAAACCCAGATGCCTTAAATGCGGACTTAGTCATCAGACTAAGGACTGCGAAATCAAAAAAGTAGAACAAATGTACTGTATCAACTGCCAAACTGTTGGCCACATGGCCAACTATGCTAAATGCCCCTTTACCCAAAACCCAAAAAAGGAGCCCCCACTAATAGCAATAACAGCTACACTAATGTAATTAATAGTATTGTACGTCCAAACTTATCTTATGCCAACGCAACAAAAGGAACCAATAACTCAAATAGAAACCAACAGATGGCGACACGCATTGGTGGAAGTTCTTCTGTTTCTCCCCAAGTTCAAACCAATCAAACTAATGTTCTCAACTAACTCCCCAAATCATTCCAAATCAAGCTAATAATAATAACCCCAATGTTAATTTAATTTCCCAAACGCTGGAAAGCATCATTCAAGCTCTTTCGACCCTAACAGTGCAAATCAGTAACATGAATTTTGCTGCCCCCTCCGTGTACAACATACCTAGAAAAAATAAAAATAAGGAAGCCAAAAAACAAAAAATGTTGCCTTAGTCGACGCAATCTTCAAACATTATGATGATTAGTCACCCAATGATTGGTTTGAACATAATTTCATGGAACGCAAACGGCATTCTAAATTGAATTAGTGAATTTAAAATCTTCGTAGAGAAGTACAGCCCCGATATTATCTTAATTCAGGAAACACATCTGAGACCTAAGCACAACATTAACATCAACAACTATAAATGCTACAGAAACGACCGACAGACGGCAGGGCCGGCTTCAGGTGAAACTCTTATTTTGATTAAAAAATCAATCCCCCACTATAATACCCCTACTCCACAGCTTTTTCACGTTGAAGCGACTACTGTTACTATCAACCCCCCTAATTTAGACCCTCTTCAGTATCACTTCTATTTACGTCCCTCCCCTCTCAGATAAACTTCTTTTTACGCTAGACCTAGAAACCATAATGCAAGTCAACAGTCATTGTGTGATTTTAACGCCACACACAATACTTGGAATTGCTCCCGTAACTCTACCAGAGGAACTCAGCTTAAAGATTTCTGTGACCGTGTAAACATCGAAATTATTTATCCTGATTCCCCCACTAGATATGGATATAATACTAGCAACACACTAGACATTGCTCTAGTTAATGACTTTAACTTTCCGTATAATATCACCACCCTCACTGAGCTCTCCTCTGAGCACACAATCCTGTGTTGCTAAACTTTACTTTTTCTCTTCCGATACACCAGGAAAATCCTAGAGCAATTACCACCTGTTGGCGCCTTTTTAAAAAATGTTTAAATAATAATATTATTCTAGAAAAAAATGCTAAAATTAACAATCCTATCGCACTAGAAGAGAAAATCGCTACTTTCACCGAAGCCGTCTGCTCCGCCCACCTCGAATCCTCTCAGCCAATCGCAGACACTAGACACACTTTCACTCCTTCTCATATTAAAGATCTAATCTCTCTAAAAAATTGAGCACGTAAGATGTATCAAAGCACCCTTAATCCCATTTATAGAACAGAATCCAATAGACTCCAAGCTAAAATTAAAAGGAGCTAAAAAAACACTCCCAAGACATATGGAAAAATAGACTTTTAGTTCTCAACACACAGGACAACAGTTTCTGGAATATACAAAAAATTTTCAAAAACAAACGCGTCGATATTCCTGCACTGCTTCTGGCGTCGCCATTAAGGACGAACAGAAAGCAAACCTCATCGCAAACACACTCAAAGACAACTTTACAGAAAACACTAGACCAGTTGATTTCAGCAACTCAATTGACTCTGACGTCACGTCTACTCTCCAACGCTTTTTCTCCCAACCGCCTCCCACCCCTATTTCCCCTACTAACCCAGACGAGGTCGCGGCCTACGTCAGTAAATTAAAAATCAGAAAAACTCCAGGTAAAGACAATATCACTAACAAAATGATTCGTAATTTATCCCTCAAAGCTCTAATTATCCTCACTTATCTAATAAATAAAATTCTTTTACTTAGGCATTTTCCAAGCAACTGGAAAATTGCTGTTATTTTTCCCATAAAAAAACCTGGTAAAAACAGTAATAATCCACAAAGTTTCAGACCAATTTCCTTACCTTCTTCGCTCAGTAAAATTACTCAGCACATCATTCTAAGTAGAATAAATCCCTTCATTTCTGATACTAACATTATTAATCCAAATCAGTACGGCTTTACTAAAAAACTTTCCACTAATCATCCGCTGCTAAGGATCACGGAAAAAATCACCCCAGGATTTCAGAGAGGCAGGTCCACTGGGGCTGTCTTTCTGGATATTCAAAAGACCTTTGACCGCGTCTGGATCAGCGGACTTATTTACAAGCTTATTAATTGTAACTTCCCTCCCTCTCTCATTTACCTTATTAATTCCTATCTCGTCAACAGAATTTATCAAGTCAGAGTCAATAACACTCTCTCGGATACACATAACATTAATACTGGCTGTCCTCAGGGTTCCTTGCTCGGTCCAATATTATTTAATTTATACATAAATGACATGCCCACTCACCCACAAACCATGCTTAGTTTATATGCCGATGATACGTGTATCACGGCTTGTTACGAAAATTACAACACAATCACGCTGGCACTGAACAAACATCTTTCCCTCCTGGAAGATTTCTTTAATAAGTGGAAAATAAAAATTAATGTTGATAAAACTGTAACTGTGCTCTTCACCAGGATGAGAAAAAATTGCACACCACCCACGCTATACTCCACACCACTTCACTGGTCTCAGAGTAAAAAATATTTAGGAGTCATTCTTGACAGTAAGTTAACATGGAAACAACGCATATTACACGCAAGAAACGAATTCCGGTTCGCGCTTAGATTACTTTTCCCCCTAATTAACCGGAACTCTCATATGAGTCTAGAAAACAAGGTACTTCTCTACACTGCCGTCCTGCGGCCCATTTTGAGCTACGCATCTCCTGTGTGGGGTTATGCAGCAAAATCTAACATAAAAATTCTAGTGGTTTCCCAAAATTCACTTATCAGAAGAGTTACAAAACCTAGCTGGTATGTCAGAAACTCTCGAATTTATAATGAACTCGAACTTCCCCCTTCAAAACCTTCATTCAAAATCTTGCTAAGAAATTTAGTAACGATATCCAGTTCACAAATAATCTAAACCTAATTTATAGTCAAAATTACCCACTCAATGATCATACAAAAAGACCTAGGAGAATTCTCCTAGATTTCTACAATCCCCCTTAACATTACGTTCCCGTCATTCACCGGTGATGAATGACCCACTTGCTAAATTTTTCTTTTTAAAATATTTTCCGAAATCTCTTTATCAGATTAACTATTGACCAAACTCGTTCTACACCTTTTGGAGTGGAGCAGGGCGGCCAATAGCTCTTTTTCCTCTGATCACGCTCAGCCGTCCAGAATTGACCCTCCAATTTAAATAATTAACTTTAAAATTTTTGCTGCACCCACCAGGAATCCCCCCTACCCTTTTATCAACTTCAGTTCTATCTCCTTAACTTCAGGGCAGCCAATTGAGAGCTTACTCACTTACAGTCACCGGCCAATAGCAGTGCATCATATCTACTTGTCAGTTCCGAACAAATTCTCAGGACTTTTTCTCACCGAAACCAGAGGGAGTCTCTGCCCATGACGATGACGTAACTCTGCTACCTCTCCTAGTCCTCCAATCACAATGCCACTCCACTCAACCTCAGGAAAAACTCTTTCCATTCAGTCATTCCAGTATAGTCTCTCAAAGGAGCAAGACGCAATGGAAAATCTGTCCGTTGATCAAAGTGTTGAAATGGAGGAAATTAATCCTCAAACCGTCACTGATCAGTAGAAATGCAATAATCTGCAAAGCATTGACAAAAAATAAGATTTTTTGTGGCATGTAAAGAGTACGTCTCCCAAATGGTCGACATCGAGAAAATCATCCCTAGACAAACTACCGAGACCACCCAGAAATTGGAAGATGATGCCGCCAGCCTGGATGAATAGATCAAAGCCCTTGAAGGTAATATATCTGAATTATTACCTTGCCCAGTGCCTTTATGCGTGCATAACTTTAAATATAAAAATGATAAGAAAAGAGCGGCTGAGCCCATAATCAGGTCAGACAAACTAACTGTTAAAAATAACGATAGAAATAATAAATTGGATGATGAGGAATTTAAAATACCGTTGAAAACAAGTAAGGGTAATAACGTTCCTAAGGAGGATAACAAAATAATCGAGACTAAAAACAAATTTACAGCTGTCAACTCTGCAAATAATGACGTCGAGGATGTCACCCAAGCTGCTCCCAAAGTTAAGCCTATCATGATGAAGCTTTTCCCTCAATACAACTTGATCATTCAAGAAATCCACAGAACCCATCCAACCACCACCAACACCCATGTAGGTGGCTACATTAAAATCCAAGCTGAAAGCTCGAATCATCATAGAGAGATAACTTCTTTCCTCACTGATAAACAAGTTCAGTACTACGTGACTGACCCCCCAGCTAATAGACCCCTTAAACTGGTCATAAAAGGCCTTCTGGCCTCCACCGTACCTGAAGATATAAAAAAAATGACCTCATTGGTCAAGGAATTAAAATCGTTAAAATTGCGCAATTGCGTCAATTTAAAACTAAAAGCCCCTTCCCGATCTTTATGATAGAGATCGCTCGGGACGAGAATGTTGATGACATTTTCAAAGTCCGGAGCTGTCTTTATATGCAAATCAAAGTTGACCCATTCAAAAAAAGCTCCAGACCAACGCAGTGTTACAACTGCAATTTTTTCCATCATTCCAGTCAAAATTGTAGCATGAAAACGCGCTGCCTGAAATGTGGCGAAGAACACAGAACAGACCAGTGCACTATCAAAGAAAAAATTAATAACCCGACTTGCATTAACTGCAACGCGAAAGGTCACATGGCCTCTTCTACTGAATGCCCCCTCTTTCCTAAGCCCAGAAAGGGTAAAGGTCAAACCCCAAAAGATAATAAAAAGCGAAACGAAATAACCCAGGCAAACGCAGCACTAATTACCCCCGGCTTGAGTTTTGCTCAAGCTATTCAAAGCAAAAATTCCCAACAGAGGACAGCACGTGGTAATGACTCCTTGGCGTCCATGACAATGATTCTTATGAAATGAAGTACCTAATAACGATAATAGCAATAAAAATAAAGGAATTAATCTAGAAGCACTTAATGCTTCTACTGGACAGGGAGGAGATTTCTCCTTTCTCCAGGTTATTTTCGAAATGAAAAAAATTTTCGACTTTTTTCCAAATTTAATTTCGGAGATGAAAAAATCTTCGCAATGCACAGATCCAACAGACAAACTCCATTGTCTGTTAAATTGTATCTGCACCTCAATCTCATCTCTAGATATCAATAATTAGTAATTCTTTTTTCGGCCTTACAATATTCTCCAGGAACGCAGACGGAGTCAGATCGCGTATTGTTGAGATGCGCGATTTCATTGATAAGCACGCCCCCGATTTATTATAACTACAAGAAACACATCTGAGACCAGAGCATTCTTTTAGCATCCCCAACTATATTTGTTACAGGAACGACAGGACCAAATCAGCCCGTGGCTGGGGTGGTACTGCGATCCTTATCAAAAGAAATATTTCTCATTTTCATGTTCCCACCCCTCCCCTCCTCACAGGAGGGTAAGCAACACTTGTTGCGCTCACCCCTACAGATCAGGAACCCTTTTTGATTGCATCTATTTACGCCCCACCAAATCACAATTATAGAAACTTGGGTGCCGACTTCGACGCTCTATTCCAAATTTTTAAAACGGCCATTGTGGCCGGCGACTGCAACGCTAAACATACCTCATGGGGTTGCGTGAGCAGTGATCCACGAGGTAACTATCTTTTAAGATACATTACTAATAATAAACTTGATTTAATAGCTCCCCCTACCCCAACCCGTTATGGAACTGATTCCGCTTCCACTCTAGACTACGCTCTTATCAAAAATTTAAACTGGACCTGCACTGCAGATTCCCTCGCGGAACTCAGTTCAGACCACAATCCCATCAGATTCTATTTTCCACGGACTCCTAAATTTCAAATTCCCCCTCCCGAATTAAATACTACTTGGAGTATTTTCACAAAAATTTTGGCAAATCCTGACAATTTTGATCTTCCAAAAGCAAACTCCACCCAGGAGATTGACTCCCAAGTCAGCAATTTTAAATTACCAGCGAAATTTTAAATGCACACACCAGTGCTTCTAGACCTTTCTACCACTCGGAACAACCGTATGTTCAGGGCGAGCTAAAAGAACTCATCAAAGATCGTAATAAAGCCAAGAAAACCTGGCAACAAACAATACACCCACAACACGAAACAGAGCTCAACAGAATACAAAACATCATTAAAAGGAAAATTTACCACTACAGACAACAAGCATGGGAGGATAACCTTTCTACCCTGAATGCTGAGGACAATTCCCTTTGGGGAATTGCGAAAGCTTTCAGGAAGAACACCTCCCCGATCTCCGACCTTAATGGCCCTACTGATATTGCTCTCAGCGATAGAAACAAAACCGAAGTAATTGCTCATTCACTAGAGAGTCAATTTCAACTCAATAACATTCACAACCCACACAAAGACGAGGTCATCACCAGTGTTGTTCATGCATATATAGAGAGAGATTCTAACATAAATAATACTGATACTATCCCCCCCCACTCTTCCATCTGAAATTATTCAGATCATTAAAAATATTAAAATTAAAAAATGCCCGGGAAGAGATGGGATCAGAAATAAAATGATTAAAAAGCTTCCTAAACTAACTATTCTTAAGATTACTAACATTGTTAATAATATGCTAACTCTCAGATATTTTCCTAAATCATGGAAGACAGCGGTTGTCGTACCGATTTTAAAACCAGGTAAAAATTCAGCTTTGGCCGAATCTTACAGACCAATTAGCTTACTTCCAATCCTTAGTAAACTGGCCGAAAAAGTGATTTTAGCCAGACTCAACGACCATCTCGAAAGAGAAAAAATACTGATTCTGGAACAGCACGCGTTCCGCCCTCGTCTCTCCACTTCCCACCAAATACTCAGAATCGTTGAATTTATGAAGGAAGGAAATAACAAAGATGAATGCACAGCCGCGGTCTTCCTAGATATTCAAAAAGCATTTGATAGAGTATGGCATACTGGCCTACTCTTCAAACTCATTACCTACAAAATTCCGCGCCCTCTCATTTTTCTTCTCAAATCTTACATCTCTGATCGTTCATTTACTGTCAATATTAACCGCACTTACTCTCAATTTAAAAAGATAAACGCAGGGTTGGCTCAAGGGTCCATCCTTGCCCCCACCCTTTTTAATCTATATGTTAATGATATCATTAAAAATACTAATACTCAAATATGTCTATATGCAGATGATACAACCATACTCAGAAGACACAGAAATCTCAACACACTTGTTGAAAACATAAACGAACACTTAGCTCACCTGGAGATTTGGTTCTCCGTGTGGAAGATTGCTATAAACTCTTCAAAAACGGAAGCGGTTTTCTTTTCCAAAAGGCACCCCCCTTCCTGAAATTACTCTGCAAAACCAAAGAATCCCATGGTCTCAGCACACCAAGTATCTTGGTGTCATTATTGATAAAAACCTCACTTTTTCCGACAACATATTACATACATAAGAGATAAATTTAAAGATACAACGCGTAAACTCTACTCCCTAATTTGCAGAAAGTCTAAATTAAGTAGACATGGCAATTTGCTTATCTAGACTTTGATCTTAAAACCATTACTTACCTACGCCTCCCCGTGTGGGGACATGCAGCAAAAACGAATATTAATTTACTGGAAACCTTGCAAAATGTAATCATAAGACAAATTTGTAACGCTCATTGGTATATGAGAAATAAAGATCTAAGAATAGCTTGTAATATACCAACTATCCGACAAACCATTCGAAAATTAGCTATTAACTTTTTTAAGAACATTGATGATTCTGATAATTCATCTATTAACAGTAATCCCCCATATTTACCCCATTTTTCTGTTAAGCGACCAAGAGATATCTTGGTCAATCCAGATTTTGTTTGAATTTTTATCTTAACTTTTATAAATTTTTTACTTGGCCCGCAGTTCAATATCGTTGAGCCAAACGAGCCGAAACCGGAATATAACCGAAATATAGCCAAACGAGAACGAAACCGGAGTAAGGTCACGAGGGTGAGAGTAAAAGAGCGCAGGAAGGGGGTGAAAAACCACAAAACGCGTTCGAAAAGCACCAAAACGCAGTAGGGAGAAAGAATTGCTGCTTTTTTTTTTCCGCAGCCAGGATGAAAAAAAGAATGGAGTCTGCAAGCTGAACTTACAAACGTAACAGCAGGAGGAAGATGCAGGAGCCAGTGTTTAAGGCGGTTTTAAGGGCAGATTCCCTTTTGAAGTTTTGTAAGCAAAATTTAATTTAGCATATGGATACGTGAAGAGTGTTTGTGCTCTAATTACTGGGTTGTCATGATTTTGAATAGAAGTAAAAACATTTTTAGAGGTTCTAGTGATGTAATTATCGATCGGCTCCATGTGTAAGTCGTGATGTATGACACTATTTCTAACGTACCAAGGTGCGTTAGCAATGATTCACAGAATTTTGTTTTGAATGTGTTTTGTATGGGTCGGGGCCGCGGCCCCCATACGGGGGACCCGTAAATTATCGTTGGACGCAAAATTTGCTTGTAAAGGATCATTTTCTAAGGATAGAGGAGAGTTTCTCCCAATAAGGGAGATCGCTAACGCAATTCTACCCCAGAATTTATCTGAAAGATAGTCTTGTATGTTAGTCGACTATCGATGTATAAGCCCAAGTAACGAACGATCGGGACCCAATGAATGTTGTCTTCAAAAAGTATGTGCTCAGTTTGAAGGTCAATGCCGCCCCATTTTCTGAACACAATGGCTTGAGTTTTTTCTACATTAATTGCTATTCTACAATCAGTTAACCAATTCTCTAGTATTACGAGGTAATTTTGCATTGCTTTAATAGTGTAATTGAGATGGACACCCTGGGTGAGCGCTGCTGAGTCATCTGCGAATAAGCAAGTACTGACGGTGGGGTGATCTTGGTTGGCTACTCCCCCCCAATTTAGTACTTATACCCCATTAGCCGAGCTCTTAGCTCGGCCAATCAGATCATTTCCTTTCATATTTCTAACTTAGACTAGACTGCCATGATTTGTTCGTTGCGGTGCTTTGGAGTACTTAGTCTTTTCCGGACTCTAACCTCATATCTTGAAATGTAAGTGACTGTGAAAATTTACCATTGCCCATTTTAAAAAGATAATTCTATTTATAAAAATTTTCTTTAAGAGTGAGTATGAAAAATTATTTGCAAATTACATTAAATTAAAACAAAAAGCTCTTTTGAGAGCTAGAAAATCAGAAAAAAATGAAAGCCCAAAGTGGGTGGATTTAAGCTGGCCAATCGGGTTGCAGCAGAGAACCAAGATATGAAAGTGCGGGAAAAGGTTTCGTGAAATGAAAAAAGGGGCTGAGGTAAAAGGGATATTTCCTATTGGCCGAGCCAGAAGTTCGGCTAATAGGGTATAAGAAGTTTCGTGGAGGTGGGAGAACACTGTTACTGTTCGCGGATGATTCCGCCATGCTTACGCAAGGTACCCATCTCAAATACACTCTTAAAAACATGCAAAACTTCCTTGACAAGTTACAATATTGGCTCACACAATGGAGAATTGCAATTAACGTTGACAAGTCTCAAGCAATAATATTCAGAAAATGGGAAGTCATTGATCCCCCTTTTCAACTCACTCTTTTTGAAGACAACATACAGTGGGTCTCGGTAGTTCGTTACTTGGGTCTACACATTGATAGCCGCTTAACTTACAAAAAGCATATCGACTATCTCTCAGAAAAATTCTGGGGGAGAATTCATTTAGCTATCTCCCTTGTTGGGAGGAATTCTCCACTTTTCCTTGAAAACAAAGTCATTTTATACAAGTAAGTTCTGCGCCCAATTATAACATACGCTTCTCCTGTTTGGGGAGCAGCGGCTGTCACCTACATGAAAAAATCCAAGTTATCCAAAATAAAATACTCCGACTCATTACTAACGCACCTTGGTACGTTAGAAATGATGTTATTCACTACGACCTACACATGGAGCCGATTTCTAGTTACATCACTAAGTTAGCTAGGAATGTTTTCAGATCTATTGAAAATCATGACAATCCAATTATTCGAGCACAAACAATGTTCACTTATCCACATCCTAAATTGAAATACGCCTATGCCACAGCAAAATGGCAGCTACCGCTCAAACCGCCGTAACTCAACAAATAAACATTAATTTCAAACATCTACAACACCAAATGCTCTACTGCAAATCGAAACAGGGTCAGTTCTGACTGTCACCTCCCCCCCTCCATGTACATCTTTCGGCGATGGATTCCTTCCTGGTCCTTCCCTTCATTTAAGCCGCTTCGTCACCAACCTGTTTCTGGGTTGTTTCACCCAGCTCGTTCGGTGGTGTCGTAGGCATCTCGTTCATTCCCCCACTCCTCTTGAGGGGTTGTTGATTTTTTATTATTTCATCATGGATTTCCTTTTCTTCTCATACTAGGTATAAACGCCTTCGGCGTTGGTACCTGAAAATTCTAATTTCCGTTCCGTTCCGAGAACACTGTTACCGCCTTTGATTCTCTGCCTTCGGCCGTCCCGCTTTCCTTCATGCGTTCTTCCCCTCGCCCCGCCTGCGCTCTGCTTCGATAGAGCGTTTCGTGCTTTGGGGTGCGTCCTCCCTCCCCATTTTTTATGGGGATCTTCTTGATTAGATCCATCATCACATCATGGTTTACCTTTTTCTCCTATCATTCTGGGAAAAGGCGCCCTTGGCGCCGGCGCCCGCGATCACCTAATTTTAGTTTAGTTTAGAGCCAATCAGAGTGATTCTGCAATTCAACAGAGTTGGATCGCAGTGAATGAAAAGAATTTAAAAAAAGTTAGAAAATAAATAAATAATTAAATTAATCGAAATCGGGGTTGACCAAGACATCTCTTGGTCTTCTGACCGAGAAGTGGAAGAAGTAATTTGGAATATCTTGAATAGATGGGTTGTCATGCCCATCTACGGAATTAAGAGGTCATAGGACACTTAACACATATCCGTGCCCTCGAAGAAAACATCCTTATTCAAAGCAATGTAACTTATCAATATAACAAAACAATATTTTAAAATTTTTATCACATGATAATCATATATATTTACATTATTTCTCAAATTTTCAGAAAATTAGAGAAAAAATTTAAAAAGTTATTTAGAAATAAATTTGGACAATTTTTCAAAAATATGAAAATTAGCATTTTACACCGCGCAGAAATCTGAAGAACAAAATTGATCAAAATTCACAAAATTAATTTTATTTGATATAAAAATGTTTCTTTTTGAACTTATACACAATTTTAAAGTATTTAGAGAACAAAAAAATATTTTTAAAATACATTATGAAGAAAATTTAAAAGTTTTATGAAAAAATTCAATTAAAACACAAATAAAAAAAAATATATAAAAATTTGTTTAAAAATTTCTGTTTAAGTTATAAAAGGCCTTATTTTGAACATTGGTAGTAAATTTCATATTGATATGATAAATAGTTTTTGAAAAATTCTGCGCGGAAAGCAAAATTTTTCATTTTGAGAAAAATGAAGTTAAAGATAAAAAATAACAAAAAAGAAAATTAAACATACCAGTATGCTTTAAAAGTCCCAGTAGCATAAATATTGCCCTCGGCAAGCTTGCATTGCTCAATTTCTTTGAGTATTTCAAGTTTTTTTAGCTTTACGAGCTTCAAAGGAGGTTTTAGAAACTTGTCTCTTAGCCGTAAATCACCGCCGTTTGTCTATATTTACACAATTCAAAATATTTGTTTTATTTATTTTTAAATTCAAAACACGCATCAGATCAATTCTGTTCTTACTTCCATCATTTTATTCACATGCAGCTATAAATGCAGCTATTTTTGTTACATTAATTTTTGATCCAATCAATTTCGGGCTATACTTCCAAATCAGTGAATTCAATGACTCATTAGCATTTTGAGTTTTCCCACCTAAAAACTTTCTTAACAATTTCAAGTGTGATAAATCACTTCAGAAACTGCTTTTGGTAAGGTGTTCTTGTGAGAAAATTCATTCACTGTATTGTTGTGAACCGAAACATTGTATTTACTTACACCAGCTATTTTTGCCTTTTGGGAAAAACCAATGTTTCGGCTCATCATCTGTGCTGGATGTATGAGCCCACACAGCCCAGACTGCTTGCCTCATCTCATTCACATTATGGGAGTTGGCACGAATAGCATTGCCATAAAAAGTCGTCAATTTGCTTATAATAGCATCGGTTAGGCGACCTTTCACACCAATTGTTTTCCCATCGGAAAGCTTCTTCCCCATAAAGCTTTCAACCTCCGCAAGCGGCTACCCATTCGCTTTTGGACATGGCCCACATACCCTATTTTTCAAATGGGTAATTTTTAATGGGTATTTTTTCAATCCCCATATGGTTTTTTTTCAGCAATAGACGAAAATGTCTTTGAGTCACCATCACCTATGTATCGCTGATATTTTAATCCATGTTTTTGTTCTGATCGGAAAAAATAATTTTCTGCATTCCGCAAACTTCCATTCCACCAGCAGATCCCCTATGGTTTTTTCTGCAGAAAATTTGATGTTTAGCCGAAAAAGCTCTATATTTTGGTCCAAACTTTGGCCATTTATAGGAGTCACATCCTTTGCAATAAGAGGACATGACTTCCATGTCGAGAACTTTCCCGCAGTCAGCTCCAATCAATGCACAGACTCCAATAAGAGAAGTATGCCCACGGGTCTTCCAGGTCCCATCACCGCTAACTACAACAGAATTTACGGTGCCATCAATAATTTTTTCCTCAGCAGCAGCTTTCTTCATCGATGCATTTGCAAGCGCTTCACTTATATCAGCTATCTTTTCATTTATTCTGTCGTAAGCTTTCTGAGACACTGGATTTGGCAAACACATAAGAGAACAAAACGTCTCGAGCGAAGACAATCCTTGGCCTATATAGCGCATGGCCAAAACAGACCGTCTGTTGATTTCAGGTATAATTTTTTATACCAATCAATTCACAGGAATTAAGTTTTTTTTCAATGCTACATTTTCTGCATGTGAACTGAAATGTGGAGAATAATCCTACAGTTGATTTTTCACTCATTTTTTATTTTGCCATAACACACAGAGCAACAAAGTAACTTTTCAATTTGGGAAAATAATAAACTAATGTCGATTAGTCTATAACCTTGAAACTCAACGCAAACATCATTTTCGTAAGTTTCTGAAATCTTGTGTGCACGTGGCACTTTTTTCGCAGATGAACTTTTGTATGGCGAAACATTTTCAAAAGAAATATTACCTTTTTAAGACAGAGATTTCTTCCGATACATGCTTCCTTGAAATCTTTTCTTCTTTGGTCTCTTTCCGGATGAAGTTTTTTTCAATGGGACATCCATGTTCAAAAGCTTTCAATAACACACGAAAAAGAATGCTAATCCAAAATTTAATGTAAATAAACAATCCCGCTTAGATTAAACGAAGTTAAAAGTTGAGTTGTAGTTATGCTACTTCCGAAATCAATTTGATATTAGGCGTGGCTCTTTTTATAAAACTGATCGGCGAAATATTAAAATGTTTGGAATGTGTGTCAAAAGTGCGGGGGCAGATGCAAGTTTTTGTTTACGTGTTACTAGTTATTTCTCAACAACTTCGGAAGTTTTCACAGTATCAACAAAATTTTGGTAGCAAGATGCTCAGAAACGTTGAGGCTTTAACATATATTTCTTTCAAAAGTTTGAAAAAAATGAAATTTAAGGGTTCTATGAGGCCTTAAAGAAGTTAGTGGAGATTTTACGGATATTCTGTCTAATAGTGGGAATTTTAAAGTTTCTTCTAGGATCGACATTTCTCATATACCAGTGGGCATCGAGAATCTGTCTCATTATAACATTTTGGGAGGTTTCGAGTAAATTTATATTGGTTCTTGCTGCATAGCCCCAGACTGGTGTGGCATAAGTTAAGAGGGGTTTTAGGATCAGAGTGTAGATAAGCAGTTTATTACGTCTATCTGACTTGCGGCAGATAAGGGAGTAATATTTATGCGTTGCATTTTTAAACTTAGTTCTAATTTGTGTAATGTGTTGTAGGAAAGTGAGAGTTTTATCAAGGTAGACACCAAGAAATTTGGCGCGGTGAGACCAGGGGATTCTTTGATTTTGGAGGGTGATTTCATGTGGGAGGTTGGACTCTTTGCGAAAAGAATACTGCCTCAGTTTTCGATGTATTTAAAGCGATTTTCCACACGGAGAAACACGTTTCAAGGTGGGCTAGGTGTATATTGATATTTTAAACAAGTGTGTTGAGGTTTTTATGTCTATTTAGTATAGCTGTGTCATCTGCATACATACAAAGTATTGTGTTAGTGCTTTTGAGTATATCGTTAACATAGAGATTAAATAAAACGGGCTCTAAAATAGACCCTTAAGCTACTCTAGCATTTTGAATGAGAAGGCTCTGTTACTAATATAGGATTTTATGAAAAATATTAGTGGGGTAGGAATGTTATAATTAATTAATTTGAAGAGTAGGTCAGTGTGCCCCAAACTCTGTCAAAAGCTTTTTGGATGTCAAGGAACACTGCAGCGCGCTTTATGATCGACAGGTTTTGCTGCATTCGGATTGGCTACGATAACTCCACCCAGTTTTTTCGCACTTTTCACAGATTTTTCTAAGTTTTTAAAGTTAAATTTTTATTATTTTTTGCAATCTCACATCCAAGTATTTTATATTTTCATTATCTACAGAACTTATATTTTATTAAACTGATTTTCTTCCTAACACTGTGTGGGCAATGGTATAATTCTTTAAAGGTATCTCAAAATTACCTGATAGGAGGTTAGAGACCGACGGGTCTAGGCACTCCAGCCAGTTCTTCAACGATCTTCCCATTCTGGACTCTCCACTCCCCTCAGGAAACATACACATTAGATAGGGGAAGGAGGATCTTGTATAGATCCATATCCTCACGACGTTAATCGAAATCGAAATTTAGATTCTCTTCTTTTGATATCTCTCTAGAATGTCTCGATCTCGTTCGAGACGTTAATACTCACTCTCTCAATCTTGCTAGCGGTTTAAGTAAATGAGGACAGGAATTGTCTGCTCAGAACGACATTTTTTTTTCACCTATGGGGTCTCAGATGTATTAATATCTTGTTCAGAACTTGTTTTTTAATTGGATCGTTGAATTATTGTTGGTTAATAAATAATTTCTAAAGGGATATATAGTCATCATTCAGATTACAAATAACACTGTGCAACTCTGCTGCCACGTAGTTGTGGCAAACAAAATTGATGGTACGCAAGAAATGTTCACTGATCCACAGAAAAATTGGGACATTTGTACTTTTATAATATACTCACACAAAATCAACACCATCGCTCACAAAATAGAAATGCAATGTATTAAAAATAATTAAGGTGAATGCCTACATTCAAAATGTAACAGACACTGGAAGCTGATTGACTTAAAAATACGAAGGTTAAATATAAAACGTATAAAATTTCAAAACATTAAAAAAGGAAAAAATAAATAAAAATACTAACAAAATATTTAACTTCAAATGCAAATCAATCAGCATAGCTCAATTCTGATGCAACGGGAAACGTAATATTTCATTCCACTTGAACAAATCACTCCAAAGAAGTCATTTTTCCTATGATTTCAAAATGAAATTAATTGACAGAGCAGAATCCTCACCAATTGCACTGAGACATAAGAAAAACAATTAAAGAACTAAATGAAGAATAGTGAAGTAATAAACTATGCTCACACAAAATTGGCATTATCGTAAAAGACACAGCTCAATAGCAATACGATACATCACAAAATAATTGTAAAATTAAACCTTGGCCCTCATGTACTCCATAGTAGAGCCATTTTATAAAATTTGGGTATATTTTATTTGCTTAAGAAAGCTTTTTGATTCAAATTAATACAGTACTTATTTTTCAGTAAAAGACTACCCCTCAATAATATGTTTTTGATTATTTTATGAACTTATTGATTGATGTACTTAGAAATTATTTTGGTGCTTGCGTATTATCGTAACCCAGTGCTTCTCAAACTTTCAATACTGGCGCCCCCCTTTTCGATCACAATTTTTATCGCGTCTCCCTTATACATTAATGATGCACTGAATGCAATAATAATGCTCTTGGACGATAAAGCTACAATAGGCGATCTTAATAATAAACCATACAAATTAGTAACATAAGTATTAAATTTTGTATGCTACTTTTAAGCAAAAATAAATAAATAAATAAATAAAATAATAGGATAATTATTATGTTAGTTTTTCTTTCTCTAATTTTTAAATTGAGCATAATACAAAATCCGGTGGCTGCTTAGAAGACAAAATATAGATATCTGTTAAATATAGAAAAATAATTCAGAGGGTCAATTTCTAACCATAAGCATTTCTTATAAAAACTTTGCTTTGCATGACAAGCTCATGGAAGTCGTTAATACTTATTTAACTTGTTCTTAATTTAGTATTAATAAATTAGTTATAAAATACTGTATGCAGCACTGATACATTAAATGTATACCGGTTGAAGTGCCCGCTCTTTGCCCGAGTTCATTTATAAGAAAATAAAACATTCTTGATATAATAGCTGAATTGTTAAGAGAGCAAAGCCAAGTGCTCGACAATGTTTACAAAAATTTAAAATTATCTTTTTAAAATGGTTGCTCAAATTATACTCAGTTTTAAGCGAATTGTAATTTTAAGCCTCACAGAATTAGTATTTATAATTGATGTTAAATAATGATTAATAATATAAATTTCCGATGAAGAATAATTGTATTATTTTTAATATTTAAAGCGAAAAGACTTCAACATGTTTTAACGGGGAGTAGGTGCGCACTCGATGCGGTCGAGCGGGGTTATTGAGTCACCCCAATCCGTTTTTTTATAATTATTTTATTGTACACAATACAAATCGTGATTCCAGTGAATAATTTAACTAAGAGAAAGTTTACTTACCTACTTTCAAGAACTTTTCACAATTTTTCTTTGGTAACAAATAAACAGTTTTGCCAGAATTAACAATTTCGTAATCTGTGTGTCCCGTGCAACCACTTCCGGATAAAAATTGTATTCACTATGATATATGTATGTTACTGCTAAAAAAAAATTTGTAAAACATTTTTTTGCATGGAAAAAAGCGCAACAGAGAAATACATTACTTACAACTTCCCTAAATGAGAAACAAACATGTAAGAGAGGGGGTCATAAATAACTGTACCAATAACTTAGAGGGTCATACAGATTACAGCTATAATGTACAGTATTTCAAAAATAATGAAAGTGATGAATTTTTTTATTTTCCTAAATTTCTTCGATTCGGGGTCTGCGATCTGTTTTTTCTCTGAAAGAGTTATATGTTAGGCTTAAAAAGAAAGCGTAGTAAAAGAATTTCTCATCATGGGATTACAGCAAATCAAATAAAAGTTTTTTTTTATCTGGTTATAGGATCAAAGATAGCTAATTAGGTATTGAAGAAGTTTTTATTTTTGATGACTTAATATCGTGTGCCTATAAATTATAATAGATTAAAATGCATTTTTTATTATGTCTGAAAGTATTATGTTTTAATTCATTCCAGTAAAATAATTATTTTTAAATTTTAAATTTTCGATATGCTCGCGCCCTCCTCGTAAGGTTATCGTGCCCCCAGGGGGCGCGCCCCACAGTTTGAGAAACACTGTCGTAACCTATTGGTGACATATGAAATGAAGCACCTAGTTGCCGATTCAGTATGCACAACACATAAAAATGAAGGGTGCCAACTTGGCGAGTTATTAATTGAGATGGTAAATATTGCAATAAAACCTAAGTACCTTTTCTTTTATTTGATTTAATTCTTGTGTATTATTACTTTAGTAAGCCTTGTGACATATTTTATGGTACACCAGTCTTTTAAAGTTGACTGAGCCTCAGCAACATTTAGCTGGGTATAGTTAGTTATAACATAAAATTAAACCTTAATAAGATATCAAAAATAAAAGAAAACTCAATATTTTGATTAAATCAATATAAACATTTTCGTACAAACATAACATATATATTGTAAAATATTCATTTTGCTATACACATTTCAGACAGACATCAAATGAAATTTAAAAAATTGTCAAAAACGGATACGAAAACATATTTAAGAAAAATACCACCAATTAGTTTTGCCAAAGACACCGCAATGTGTAAAAAAAATATTTGCAGTACATAATCACCAAAAAAAAATGTAAATACTAAAACCTAAAAAAACAAAAATTATATATTGAATTAAGTAAGGATTAATAAAAAGAAATATAAAACAGGCTAAGATAATACTCATAATATTAGTTTCATATTGGTCGGCTATTCGTTTTTGGCATGATTTTGAAATCACGCCAAATTGGTATGTTGTCGCCAGTCTAATGTTATAGTAATGTACAGCATTAAAGGTACTTACGTATTATCGCAACCTATTGGTGACATTATACAAAAGGAAGCACTTGATTGCCAATTCAACGCATACAAAATTGGGATTGCCAACGTGGCGAGTTGTCTTGAACGTTGGCGATTGTACAATAATACGTAAGTTGTTGCCCCTCATGTTATATTTCGCTCTTCCTGTTGTCTTTTCTATTTATGTAACTTGTTATTGATCTAGCAGAATTGGCAACGGAGGAAGAATTAGAATAAAAGCAGAATTTCATCCATGTTTACGTTTTTTGATATAGTTCCCAGTACATAATATAAATAAAATAATACATTAAATAAAAGATCGTTTTCAGTAATAATAAATTGGCGTCCGCGACAAGACAGAATTCTGCTTTCGAAGAATTCAGAACTATAAAATGTACAGGAACGAATAATTTAGGTTCCTGCTTATGAATTACGATATTCTGTTTATGATGTTTACGAGAATGATTTAAGTTTTAGAAAGCATACCCACTGCATTTTTTTCTTTATAAACATACATTAAGAATTTATTACGAATCATTTCAAGTAACTGCTTTAAATTTGCGTATAAATATGGATGCTTTAAAAATAAAACGGAAGTCGTTAAGAACTTCGTTTACGTCTACGGTGAATAAGTTGAATGAATATTTGGCGATGAAAAAAGACGCCAAGGATGGCGATAAGCTGTCCGTATTGAACTCTTAGTTACAAGATAAGTTTTTACGTTTAGATGAGGTTCAGAATAAAATTTCTGATTTACTTAGAGAATACTGCTACTGCTACCGAATACGAAGCTAATTTTGAGGGTGCAGATGATTATAGAGATAATTTTTTTTAGCTTAAATCAAAGATAGAAACGTTATAAAATAAAGATTTTGGATCTCTTTTAGAAAGTTCTTCTGAGCGTGATGTGTTAAAATTAAAATTACCTAAATTAGAATTAAAGATGTTCTCAGGTGATCCTGAGGAATATTTGACATTTTGGAGTATATTTTCAAAAAATTATGACTCGGAGGAACTGACTGCTATAGACAAATTCCAATATTTATTTAAGTCTATGGAGCCTGATTCGAAAGCTGCTAGATTAATATCGAGTTTCCCAATAACAGCTGAAAATTATCCAAAGGCCGTCGAACAGCTGAAATTAAGATTTGACCAGGAAGATATCTTAGTGCAAATATATGTCTGCGATCTCCTTTCACTGGTTCTGAAAAATGCTACGACTTGAAATAATGCTCCTGATTTAGCCACCCTCTACGATATGCTAGAAACAAAATTAAGAGCATTGGAAAGCTTAGGGCGCACAAAAGAAAAAATTACTGACTTTCTTGAGCCATTGGTGGAGTCATGCTTGCCAGAAAAAGTTCTGCGAGCATGGGAAAGGAGAAGAATTTCAGAAAGTACTGATGATGCTACATGTCAGAGATCCCTGGAAAAACTGATAGGCTTTTTACGTCATGAAGTCGAATCAGAAGAAATAATACGTTTAGTTCGTGAAGGATTCGGTAAAGATAGGGTAAGTGGTGCTTTACGAAAAGATTGTCAGAAATCGGTTCACAAAGATGAACCCACTGCGGCTACGTTAATTTCAAGTACAACTGGCGCAAAACTTAATTGTATTTTCTGTGACCGCCCTCATCTAAGTCAAGACTGTCAAAAGTTATCTGATATGAGTTATGGGGACAGAAAATCACAAGTTATAAGAAAAAGATGATGTCTCGTTTGTCTTAAGGTTGGTCATTTAGCAAAAAGATGTCATAGTAGAGTGAGATGCTTGATTTGCAAACGGAGACATTATCCATTTCTTTGCCCAGATTTACTCAAGGAAAAGGAAACTAATTTTTCGTCTAAGGACAGAACAACCGATAATGAGCAGTAATCTACAGAAACATTACAGTACAAGAGCTAGCAACGTCAGAAAAACAAGAATTTTAGAAAAGCTGATTTTTAATATTTCTTTATCTATGCCCTTTCGAACATCGTGCGGGACATCTGGCTGCCGGTAAACGTTGCGTTTATTAATGCGCATCATAACTTTACAGGTAAAAATATTGATTTTTTAAATAATTTTAGAAAGAAAGGTTTTTTGGTTTCCCTAAATTTAAAATGTTATTAACAACATGAATTTATTAGTGCCAGACATTTTTGTTGTTGCAAATAATGTGCCAGATGCCATCTTGTATGAAAAAAATCATTAATTTCCAACCATTTTAGAATGTCTGTAATTTTAATATTATTTTATTTATACATAAATAAGTACAAATTTAAATTACCAGACATTAATTCGGTTGCTTACTTAACATACAGGCCGATTTATGCCGCGGTATTATGCCTGTCGTTAGAGAGAGGCAGTCGCAAAGTAGGTAGACGGAAGAGTGACAGGAATACTTTCGGAACAACTTTTTTAACTTTTATGTCTTCGAGGATGAATGTAATAAAAAATTAATATTTAAATTCTAATTAAAATAATATTAAATACTTGATTAAAGTATTTATGGCAAAAGGGAAAATATCGTTTTTTAAATATCATATAAATTCAATTGTAACTGAATAAAAGGATTTTATATAAAAGATGAAGGAAAAATTGCCATTGACAAAATTCTCACTTTTATTTATACATATAATGTTTATAAGGTCAAAATCATTTTTCCATGATATATATATTTTCATTCCGTAAAAGTGTCACAAAAAATCGATGCATCTTCATAGTCGTCATCATTGTCACACACACACTTCTCCCATTATTACCAATATCATCATTATCATCATCTTGCTTTGTGTTTTGGTTTTCTAGTAGTGTTGGTTCTGGAGCAAAAAAATCATTATTAGGTTATCATGGTCTAAATAATAATAACTCTTTCGATATATCCTATTATAAATAATACTTTACTTTTTATGACAATGTCAGCAGCTGATGACGGAAACTGCTCCCCAGCAAACAAAACGAAATCGTATTTATCATCATTGACGATCCACCCGGAAACTAACGGCGATAAAGATGATGTATTTTTTAAATAAGCATTTCTCCAAAACTTTGTCACGTACCGTACTCTCAAAAATGCTGATATAATTCAGCTTTACACGGTGGTAAACTCGATGAATCGAAACTTCAACATTTCTTTTCGAAATTATCATCGAGTTCTTTTGATTGATAAATTTTGGAAAATAGATAGAAGCGAACATCATATTAACATTTGTAGAGTTAGGCACCCCATACATGTGGCATATAAATTTTTCCAAAGTGGCAAATATACGTTCAAGTTCATCGTCATCATCAGTTATAATCTCTTGACATGCTCACTGATACTCGACAGATTTTTAGAGCAGCTTGAAGGACCTTAGTTTACCTTTCCGAAAAAATTCTGGGGTATAATCGCACCATGTTATTGCGTGGCAACATGGTAGAGCTTTCGATAAAGAAATACAAAGATCTTGATATAAATAATTGATGCTTATTAGACGTTCATGGTTTCCTACACTCCATTGGATCCAAAGCTTCAAAGATGGATTCAGATGATCCAAATTGCCAAGAAATATAATTAGAATATCGGAGTCTGAGCAGCGTACAACAACTTGAGCGTCAACGCTTATCTGGCAAATATGATATATAATTCGAGTATCACAGCTTCGTGTTCATCACATGATAATGATTCTTCAATACTTCTAATAACTTGGTTATTTACAACGCGATACGAATAGCACTTATCAAAGCTTAGATAAATAGTTTTATTCCCAATAAAAGGATACATGTTATTGTTAGCCCAATGATCAATAAAAATTTTTATGAGAGCTTCCTTGAACTGAGTATTTTTCAGTTCACCAGTAAAATTATGATGCCGAATTTGATTAAGTCCGATGGAAACTGTACTTGTTGTTTCGTTGCGACGTAAGCGCTCACAATCTTTTATAGAAGGTGTGAAATACTGATCCAATACAATATCAATGCGAGGTGATTTAAACTGTGAAATCATTTTAAGGAGTTTTTTTGATATGCCATCGAAAGTTTGGGGCACTTCTTTCATGATGTGTAACATGAAGAAACCGTCTAACATACTAATATAAAAAAATAAGGATTGCTGATTGACCTTTGTAACTTTTTTCTCGAAAACTTTAATTAATTGTGCTTTATCTGTTTTACAAATACTACCGTCTGTATGACACATCGATGTTGGTATCGACGTTAGTGGAAATCACAGTACTTTTTCAATATTGACTTTGTTGGGCATAGATATACCTAAGAGTCGACCAAACAGACCTCGTTGCATTCTTAGCTCAATATCTTTGTTACCAAGAGTTATGTTTTTCTTCTTTGGAGCACCAGCAAAATTAAGCACTTGGTTTTTTTATTGGCTTATCAAATCTATTCTGATCTTCAGCACATTCAGTAATAAACTGTTTCCGTAAATCTTCACCATTTTTCTCAATGTTCAACAAAAAGTTCGCTACATTTTCAGGTACAAGCTTGGTAGTTGCAATATTATATAAACTTTGTCTAAACTTTCATCAAATGGATTAATATTATTTTCAAAAATTTCATTGAAATCAGAGAGTTGTTTGCCATAAATTTTAATTCTATTTGGTTGCAAATCCGCAGACACGTCTTGTAATTGCTTCAATCCACAAACATCGAGAACGTGAGAGATTATAGTAGCTCTAATACTGTGACTTTTGTTCCAGCGTTGACGGGCAGCTAAGGAATTAGTAAAATGTGCAATACCACTTAGGCATCTAGCCGCTTCAGAATTGATAGTCTGCTCCAGTGTAAGATCAATTGGTATGCTCGAAAATGTTTTGTCGGTTCTTTATATTCCAAAACATCCTTTCATGAAATCCTTTTTTAGTCTAGGATGTGTTTCATCTACTTTATTTAGATTGTCTAAATATTTAACACACCATCGGTTGATTTACTGCGAAAAATAAATTGGTTATTTTTGGAATAACATATTTGAACATTTCGAAATTTCCCATACGTATGCTTCTTGACAGGGTAATATAATAGTTTACAAGCTGGATGTAAATCAAATATAATTGATATGCAGATAATACTCTCGATAATACATTATTAGGTAATTCTATTGGCATAGACGAGTGAAAATCTATAACTTCTTGATAATGAAGGAGATCGTCGGTAACTTGTTCCTTCAGGAAATTGTATTCAATATTGTCCAAAAAATGTCAAAATGTACCATTTTCAAACCCAGAGCCATCAAACCCAGATGCAGACGTTTGCAACGATTAAAATGTTTACCTTCAACTAAACCGTACACTGAGCCAGAAGCAATAATATTACTCTCAATCATCATATGAGATAGACCACACTCATTTATAAAATTTCCTATGGCTTTGAAGAAAGCAATCATTAAATGGAATGAACCAAGATGAATGAAAAGATTATTGAATTGTGGTTTTGACGTTGAGAGAATGGATTTTATATGCTATTTAGCTATTGCCAGGTCATAAGTAACTTGCACGTATGTTTGATTACATTCCTTTTCAACAACTTGGGCCTGTTCCATTGTATGTGTAACTACTGCTACATTTGTTGGTGAAAAATTAATAGGTGTAAAATAAGATATTTTTTGTTTGGGACTAGTATCTTTAATAATTTTAGAATTAAAACCTGTCCTCATAGGGGTATTTGGCACATGTAAGAAGTGAGAAAGTAAATATAACAGGTCTATTGTTTCTATCAAAGGTAAATTTGCTGGAAGAGTTGGTTCATTCTCAACTGGTGATGAATTTTCTACAATCGATGCTTAAACGACGGTAGTTCTGGAATTTCCTCATTAAAAGTCCGTCTTCTTTTGTTGGTGGTAGCGGTATGTCAATATTTCCACTTATACTACTTGAATTTAATTCAATATCGTAATCATGACTTACATTTTGGTAAATGATTCCAACGGTGTCATGTAAAGTGTCCTTTCCAGTTGAAATATCGACGTATCTATCACAATTATCCAATGCTACACCTGTGCTTAATGACGGACTTTGAATAATGTTAGGAGGGCAAATTTGAGAATGGTTTACAGATTAGATCGTAGCTTCAGTTTCTAGTTCTTCCAGCGAATTGCAGTTACAACAATGTCCAAGTCGATTTAAAATATTAATCATTTTTCTACTACTTGTAAGACTTTTCACGGTCATACCCAGTGTTATGTGCTTTGATGGCTTAACAGTACCATTACTTACACAATAAATAGCATCAGAAGCCAATGAATTGCTTAACCTATGACAATTGACTCCATCTTGGCGACGAATATCTTTACCTCCAATTAATGCTTTGAAAAAGCGATCTAGTTTTTCTGGAATAGTATACTCACCATTAATCAAATCTTTCATCTTCATTACAGCAGGTAATGTTGTTTTATCCATTTTTAAAATAGTACTTCGTGGAATGAATGCAACTTTATCAATGAGATCATTCTCTTCGAGTATTTTTAGATCTTCTTGTTCCAATAAGTCACTATTTTTATGCATAATAATTTTCTTTTCTTTTTTATTACAATCTTAATTTCCTTGAATTCTTTTACTATTTTTTCTTCAAGTTGATGATTTGTCATTAAACTTACATCTGCTTCAGGTTGATGCATTAACTCTTCTTATAATTCTTTATTATTTATGTCACAAAGGGAAGTTAATGACAAATAATTTCTTTTTTCTCTTCTTCAATTACTGACACAATTTTATTAAAAATATCCTTATGAATATCTCGTACTCTATGCCAGGAGGTGCGTACAATATTCACGGTTATTTTCTTGTAGTCATTGAAACATCCCACTTCACACGAATGGTGATAAAAAATTGGAGCATTTGAGGGTTTTAGATTATTGATTGTTTGTATTAATTCTAGATTTTGGAATGTGGTAACCCATTCTGTTATTTTGTTATACACTTTGCATCATTGGAAGAATGTAAACTTTGTTGTTTACCTTTAATTTGCTTTCGATCTTAAATTATAATGTTCTATAATTTTATAACATTTTTGTTTGTTTATTGATTACTTTTCAGAAAATAATGTTCTATAATTTTATAATATTTTTCTTTGTTGAGTTGAATAATATTTGTCTCAACAAACGTAAACATATGACTTGGGACTGACGTCGTCATGCGCCGCTAACATGCCCTGCAGCAATTATCTTCTCCAGCAGCCAATGATTGATTAGCATGTAAAATAGTTAAACTATCGGGTTGGAGGGAAAGTTCTGTCGCATTTTAAATGGGCAGGTGATTTTTCTTGTAAATAATAAAAAAACATCTAGCTAGTGAGTCATTCGGATTTTTCTTTGTTTTTTTAGCTGCTGTATAATGTAAAAGGAGTCCTTTTTTACCGTTCATCATTTATTTGTAATATTTTAAGTGAAAAAAATGTCAGTAGATAAAGTGTATTTACGACACTGCATTTTGTACGAATTACAAAAAGGAAGCAACGCATCGGTCACTCTTTCGCCTACCTACTTTGCCACTGTCTCTCTCTAACGACAGGCATAATACCGCGGCATAAATCGGTCTGTATGTTAAGTAAGCAACCGAATTAATGTCTGGCAATTTAAATTTGTACTTATTTATGTATAAATAAAATAATATTACAATTACAGACATTCTAAAATGGTTTGAAATTCATGATATTTTTTTTTCATACAAAATGGCATATCTGGCACATTATTTTCAACAACAAAAATGTCTGGCATTAATAAATTCATGTTGTAAATAACATTTTATATTTAGTGAAAACAAAACCTTTCTTTCTAAAATTATTTAAAAAATCGATATTTTTACCTGTAAAGGTATGATGCGCATTAAGAAACGCAACGTTTAATGGCAGCCAGATAGCCCGCACGATGTTCGAAAAGTCGTAGAGAAAGAAATATTAAAGAATCAGCTTTTCTAAAATTCTTTCTCGAAAATGTTGCTAGCTCTTAGACTATTACTAACAAATCTTCCATCTGAACATGAAATATACCTCAAAACTATTATGATCAGACTACGAAATAGAGACAAGGAAGTCTGTGTTCGAGCATTGTTGGACGATGGATCTCAGCGTTCCTATATTGAAAAGAATTTAGCTGTAGAACTATTCCTTGCTCCATCTGGAAGAGAAATATTTTCTCAAGGACTGTTTGGTGGAGGAATTTCCCCTGCTTCTGAGCATAAGAGATACATGGTAAACGTGGAAAGTTAAATCACAAATATACAACGCCATTGTCTCTTCTCGAGCAACAAAATATATGCTCAACCCTGCCAAGAATACATGATAGAAAATTGCTTTCTGAGCTTGCTTCCCGAGGAATAAAACTTACAGATGTTATAAGAGATTCACCACCTATAAGAGTTCTTCTGGGAACTGATATACTTGGAAGCCTGACTGGCAGAATAGAGGTATTGTCTTCAGGAGTATCTGCTGTTGAGACCTTGCTGGGTTGGTCAATTTTAGGACTGGGAAAGAAAAGGGAAGTTGTTAATATAGTCACATTGAGCTTGCAAAATATGGACGTGCCTAAAATGTGGGATTTAGAAGTTTTGGGTATTGCAGATCCCATAGAGAAGAAAAATGAAAGCCTTCTTGAAGAAGAAACTTTGGCCCATTTTTAGGAAACAATTAGGATCTGTGAAGATCAAAGATATGAAGTGGTTTTACCATGGCTAGCTCGACATCCTGCTCTATATGATAAATACAACGCAGCAGAATCCAGACTTCGTACAGCAACTAAGCGTTTGATAAACGAAAATTACTTTGAAGCCTACGATAAAGTATTTAAACAGTGGGAGTCAGAAGGTATTATAGAAGCTATCCCAATAGATCACCTTGCCAAGGAAGTCCATTACCTACCTCACAGACCCGTCATTAAGCCTTCAAGCAATACCACAAAGGTTCGCCCAGTTTTCGACGCTTTGTTCAAGAAACCGGGATTTGCCTCTTTGAATGAATGCTTAATTGTGGGCCCAAGTCTTATACATAAAATACTGCCTTTACTACACTGCTCAAAATAATTAAAGGATATTGCGGTTTTAGGTGGATCTTGTGGCTGGGAAACTTTTTAGCTGATTGATACATGGTCGACAGACGTAGTAGGTTATATGAGAATAAATTACACATGTTTGGCAGAAAAAAATGCAGTTTATTGCGCATTTGTGTACAAAAGGAAAAAAACACAATTTGTGCATATGAGAAAAGAAGAATAAGAAAAGGTGTTTTCCTCAAGGGAAATCATTTTCAGTAAAGGGTATGGTTTCCACGGACGGCCAGCAACGTTGAGCACCTTTGAGGCATGGAGTCAGTGAAACTATTAATCACTTTTGAGGGTATTCTGTCCCACTCTTCCAGAAGAGCTCTTTCCAGTTCTTAGAGAGTTTGTGGGGGTGGTTGGCGGCCAGCAACACGTCTTCCTAGAGTGTCCCAAACGTGTTCTATTGGATTCATGTCTGGAGAACACGCCGGCCATTCCATTCGTACGATTCCTTCCTCGAAAAGGGAATCCTCCACGAGGTTAGTACGATGTGGTCTGCTGTTATCGTCCATTAAAATGAAGTCATCTCCGATTGCTGGAGCGTAAGGGACTACAATAGGTCTGAGGATTTCATCCCTATATCGGCGAGCAGTCAGAGGTTCATCTCGAATGATGTAGAGGTCTGTGTGCGCCCGCCAAGGGAGATGCCACCATACACGAACACTCCTCCACCGCCAAATCTGACACTTTCGTGCACGAACGCAGGATTATTCCTACTGCCACGGTCCCTCCAGATGAAAATACGCCTATTATCAAGATGAACAGAAAAATGGGACTCGTCTGAAAAAAGAAAATTGATCCTTTCATTTCTCCTCCAGTTCACATGCTCTTTTGCCCACTCCTGCGGTCGCGACGATGCCTTGATGTTAGTCTAACACATACCGTCAGTCAGCGAGCATACAGACCTACACCATGGAGCCGGTTTCGAACAGTCTGAGCTGAGACCGTGGTGCCAGTTGCCGAGCGAAGGTGTTGTTGGAGAAGAGTAGCGTTCACATTTCGGTGTCTCCGAGCCATTAACACTAAATCTTCATTGGGCATTGTTGCCCGTCTACGACCTTGTCCTGGTCTTCGGTCTGCACTTTCAGTCTCCAAAAAACGGCTCCAGATTCTGAAAATCACACTTTTGGACACTCCAATGGCTTGCGCTACTTCGGCTTGAGTTTGGCTCCCTTCTAACCAACCAACAGCTCTGCAAGCTTCTGAATCGGTTAAATGACTTCGCTGAGACATCGTACTCATCGAAACAAAGCAGTCACTGAATGCCGATCATCCTCGTCTTCATTTCAGTTGAAAGTCAAATTTCATTCGCTGCCGCTGAAGCGACGTTTTTGACGTCGAACTCAAAATTAGCATACTCCACAGTTTGAAAATCAGAAAAATTTGCATTTGTGATGCTCTTCTTCCATTTTCGGCAAAAAAAAATTTCGCTTATATCTTTATTTTATATAAAACTTACATAACCTTTAATTGTTTTGAGCAGTGTATTAAGATTCCGTTTTGGTGCCATAGGTGTAATTGCAGATGTGAAACAGGCATTTATACAGATAAGTTTGAGAACTGAAGATAGAGATGTCCTTAGATTTTTATGGTGGGAGAATGCTGAATGCTCGAAAATAAGAATTTATCGTCATTGTCGAGTAGTCTTCAGCGTTTCTCCTCCAGCCCTTTTCTGTTGAATGCCACAATAAGTTACCATCTAGAACGAGAAAAATTCCAGACAGAGAGCCTCAGGAAGACAATTGGTCATTTAAAAGAAAGATTCTACGTGGATAATTTGGTTACGAGTGTTAATGACGTTACAGAATTGGAACAACTGAAATCGCAATCCATAGAAATAATGAAAGAAGGTGCATTTGAATTGCGCTGTTTGGCTTCTAATGACTTTAAAGAAGATCAAGATATGCAAATGGTACTTGGCTTTAGTTGGGATGTAGTCAGCGACGAAATTTCATGCAAGTTACCATCCAATGTAGATTGTACCAAAGAAAGGTCAGTTACAAAAAGGGTACTACTATCTGTGATCAACAGTGTATACGATCCGATTGGTTTTACGGCTCCAGCTTTATTGTTACCAAAGTTGTTTATGCAAGAAGCTTGGAGAGGAAAAATAGGCTGGGACGAGGTGTTGTCTATAGAACTTGAACATAAATATAGACTTTGGGAGAAAACCATGTCTCTCATGTCTAAATGTACAATAACTCGAAGATTTTTTTCTGAGAATTACGATGACTTCACACTGCACATCTTCACAGATGCTTCTGCCTATGCTTACGCTACATGTGCATTTCTGCGAAGTTAATTCAAAGAACAAGTTATGGTCAAACTCATAGAAGCTAAAGCTAGACTTTCACCAATAAAAAAATCCACAATCCCAGGACTTGAATTGTTGGGAGCAGCTTCGGGTGCTTGATTAGCAGAAACTGTACATTCTATCCTACGAACTGCTTCTAAAATCTACTTTTGGTCCGATTCAATGGTGGTCTTAAGCTGGATTAAGAAAAAAGAGCTATGGAACATATTCGTTGGAAATTGAGTGAAGGAAATCAGGGATTTGACCAATATAGATAACTGGAGACATGTTCTTGGAGAGGTCAACCCTGCTGATCTAGCTACCCGATGCTGTGATTGGTCGGATCTCCTGAAAAGGAAATGGTGGGAGGGTCCCGGCTGGCTGTATAGCGATGAAGAATCTTGGCCATGTTCTGAGGTATCAGAGACTCCGGATGAAGAATTTCTAGAGCACCGTAATACAGTTGTGACAAATTTAGCCACAGGAATTGAGTTAGATTTGGAGATAGATTCCTGAACTTTTCGAGCTATAAGAAATTTCTCCGAATGACTGATTATGTTCTCAGATTCTGCAACAATATTAAGAGAAATTCTCCTAAGTTAGTTAATTCCCTTTCATCTGAAGAGATTCAAATGGCAGAGGAGACTCTAATAAAAATCATGCAGTCAGAATGGCCCTCTGAAATACGTGAGAAGTATTAGGATACGATACAGTTTTTCGAGGAAAATGGCATCCTGAAACTTCAAACAAAACTGCTTCTTAGCCAAGATCTAGAGGACTTTACGCATCCTACAGTTTTGCCACACCATCCTCTTCTAAAAAGAGTGGTTTTGTATACACATAGATCCTTAATTCATGCTGGAGTGTTAACGACCTTAGCACAATTAAGAAAAAAAATCTCTGGATTCCCAAGGATCAAAGAGTTGTAAGAGCAATTTTACGACAATGTATAAAATGCAAAAGACTCACAGCTGGAAAAGTTAACCCATATCCAGCTCCTTTACCTCCCGACAGAATACACAGAGATGCAGCCTTTCAAATAACTGGCGCAGATCTGGCCGGTCCTCTTTCCTTACGTGGGGCAAGCAAAGCGTACATAGTTGTATTCACGTGTGCAGTGTATCGAGCAGTCCTTCTGGAACTAGTCTCATCTCTCTCCACCGAATCGTTTATGCAAGCTTTGAGAAGATTCTGGGCAAGAAGAGGAAGAGTTTCTACGCGATACACTGATAATGGTACGAACTTCGTAGGGGCAGCAAATGCTTAGAAATCTTTGGACTGGGATTTCATTCAAGCTGAATGTTCTTTAATGAAAATAAAATGGTTGTTTAGCCCACCTTCCGCCCCATGGCTAAGGTGGGTTTTGGGAAAGGATGGTTCGCAGTATAAAAGAACTCCTCCTAAAGTGTTTAGGCAAAGCATGCGTAACATATGAAGAGATGTTGACTTTACTCTATGATTGTGAGGCTACAATAAATGAGCGACCATTGACATATTTGTCAGACGATCTGAAGGAGTTGAAATCTTTTACACCTGCTCATTCCATCCAAGACATTAAAGAAAGAGAAACATTTGATTTCGATCTGATTGATTCTCAGCATTTATTGAAACGAGTGCGTTATCTTCACACCTTACGATCAAATTTACGCAAACGTTTCTACAAAGAATACCTCGGAGAGTTAGTAAGAAGTCCCAAAGTAGCTTTAAGAAAAAGATGATTTCTCCGGGAGAAATACTGACAGTTGAATCAAAGCACTCAAACCGAATGAATTGGCCTTTGGCTCTAGGGATCGAATTGTTTCCAGGCAAGGACAGCGTGGAGCATATGGCCAAATTGCGACTAGCCAGTGGTGAGATCATACGACCGTTTCAATGAATTTATCCTTTGGAGCTCAGTGCTAGTGACTATCTCATCAAAGATCACCAAGGAACTGATATAGCTGCGCAAATACCGGGCCCTACTGCTGCTGATGTTCTGGAGGAAGGAAAGAAATCTCGATGTTAATTCCTGTTAAAAGACTGAACTTCTGAACTGTTAATAAATTTACTTTTTTAATGTCATATATAAGATTTTAAGTTTTTAATATAAATGTGTAGTAATTTGCTAATGTTTTGTATTGCTTTAAAGTGATTGTATGCAATACAAAATGTGGGAGTATGTTGCCACTCATGTTATATTTTGCACTTCCTGTTGTCTTTTCTATTTATGTAACTTGTTATCGAGCTAGCGGAATTAGCAACGGAGGAAAAATTAGTTTCGTTTTCCTTGTGTAAATCTGGGCAAAGTAATGGATAATGTCTCCGTTTGCAAATTAAGCATCTCACTCTACTATGACATCTTTTTGCTAAATGTACAACCTTAAGACAAACGAGACAGCAGCTTTTTCTTATAACTTGTGATTTTCTGTCCTCATAACTCATATCAGATAACTTTTGACAGTCTTGACTTAGATGAGGGCGGTCACAGAAAATACAATTAAGTTTTGCGCCAGTTGTACTTGCCAGTTGTCTAATAAAAAATTATCCAAAGTATATATCCCGAGCATAAAAATAAATTGAAAAATGAAGTACAATACTAACATTAATTGACATAAAAAGAATTGAACTATCTTTATCAACACAAAAGCATAATTAGAAAAAATAAGATACTTACGTATAACCGCAACCTATTGGCGACATATGAAACGAAGCACATGAATCCCAATTCATCATATAAATGACATGCAAAATAGAGATTGCCAGCTTGGTAAGTTATTTTGAACGTTGGTGATTGTTAGGAAAGTACATAAGTACCAAAATTAATTAATCTTACGACCACCTGCTTCCTCAACAGGTCTTTTGTCTGTTTTGCTCATTCTCTGATGCCTATTCCAGTTTGGTATGTAATTACTACTAACACTCCTTTTGCCTGGGCAGTATGATTACCCAAGTTTGATTTTCTGCAAGGCAATTTTTTTCACTGAAGCCAATAGTATAACACTTAAATGTTAAAATAAAGACACAGAAAATTGCAAAACAGCTCTGAGTGGGCCCTGTAGCAAAACACTTCTAGGGGCTGATTCAGATTTCAGCACCATATTAGTGACTCTAGTAATACGTATGGGGACCACTGTAGCTTGGGGGCCTTGTATCATTGGTACGGCTGATACAGTGATAGCTATGTACCTGACAAAAGCAAACGGTACTTACATGTTATTGCAACCTATTGGCGACATTATATGAAATGAAGCATCTGGTTGCCATTTCAACACATAGGAAATCGGGGTTGCCAACTTGGCGAGTTATTATAGAGTTGATGATATTGCTGCAATATGCAAGTACCCTTTATTTTATTTTTTTTCAATTTTTGAGTATTATTTACTTTTGTAACCCTTTTAGCGCACAGTCTTTTTAACCTGACTGAGCAACAGCAACATGTGGTACAGCTAGTTATAAAATATAAATCTTAAGAAGATATCAAAAATAAAATAAGGCTGAATATTTTAATTAAATCAATGTAAGCAGTTTCGTACAAACACAAAATAGTTTTTGAAAATCTTTATTTTATATTTCAGAGGAACATAAAACATGTCAAAAACAGATGAAAAAAAACGTATTTAAGAACAATCCCATCGAGTAATTTCAACAGATTAAAACTTCGCAAAGGGAAAGCAAATAGAAAAAAAAAAACGTAAGTATTAAAATATAAAAAAAAATTAAAATTATATATTGAATAAAAAAGGATTACGGGAGAGAAAGATCGCTACTAATATCCATATTAATTTCATACTATATAAAACAGATAACGAAAAAGGAAATACTATACTAACGTTAATTGCAGTAATAAGAACTGAAATACCCTTATCAATAAGAAGTTTTGGTTTGCAAAAATTATTATCTTCGCATTCTAAAGAAATAAATAAATTCTCCGAGAAAATACTGAAAATGTAAGTTGTAATTTGTAAGCAAAATCACACACGTAAACATCCCGTGATAATACTACCTAAATGTTGCCAAAATAACAAAACAAAATTTTAGTTGGTAAGAGAATAATCATTAAAAATTTTTTTATTCGAAAAAAAAACCTTATTAAGTATCGAAGAATGGAAAAATTGAGTAAATATTCCAACCAATAAACATAGCTATAGTAAAAATATGGAATAATCTTGAAAACCTGCGTGTAAAGTGTAAATTTTCCATTTAGTGAGAAACGTTGCGTCATATGACGTCATAACAGTGGAAAATCATTTAAAAATTAAATTTAAAAAAAATGAAGTACGAAATAATAAGTTCCTAAGAACCCGTCCGAATTCAAATGCAACGTTATGACAAAATTTCAGAGAAATGGTCCAGTAGTTTCGGAGATTACCGGCTTTGAACAAACACACATTACATTTTTATTTATATAGGTTATCGTCTCAATAAGATTCATAAATCCAAGCTGCTAAATATTTTGTGCAGGTTAGCTTTTTTACGCTGTGCTTAAGACGTTTGCATCTCTTCCAACTTCTCCCTTTTAGTATTATTAAAAACTAAATATATTTACAAAAAAAAATTATTTTTTCTTTTATAAATTGAAATATTTTTCTGTTTTACTTATATATTTAAACATTAGATGATGACGATGATGATTGTTAGCTTTGTTTGGCGCAAGAGCCAAGTTTGGCTATACTGCGCCACACATTTGTTAGTATATTAGAATTTTAAAAATATATGCACAATATATATATATATATATATATATATATATATATATATATATATATATATATATATATATTAAAATGTCAGAAGAAAAATATAAAATTGAGTGAAGTATTTAAAAGTGCATAAATGTAAACTTTTATAGTCTAATGGTACTATAAAATCCTTAAGAAAATTATATTTCATGTAAAACATCAATTGAGTGTAAAAATGCAAAAAAGGTTTGGATGGGGAGTTTCCCCGACCAAATCATTCAAAGTTAAAAGATTGGTTTTAAAAAAAGGTGTTTCTTTTAGATGAATATTTTGGACATTCTATTAAAATGTGTAAAATGGAAAGGTCACAATGGCAAAAGTCGCATACTGGGGGACTCTCTCCTAGCAGCAAATGTCTATGCGTTAGGCGGGTGTGTCCGATACGAAGTCGAGTCAAGTGGACATCATGTCTTCGTACTCGTACTGTTGCCCAATGAGCAGTGGAAGGATGAATGCTATGTAGTTTGTTGATGACCTGTTGATCCCAAGTCTCTTGCCATATATGATGGATATAGTGATGTATAGAAGTTTTTAAATCATGGTAACAGACAAGCTGCTGCATGTGATCAGTCATGAATTGTACAGCTTTATCAGCCTGTTAATTACCAAGTATACCCACGTGTCGAGGTACCCAAGAAAAAATTATATCAAAACCATTTCTTTCTAGTTTTCGCAGAAGTATAAGTATTTCCGTCACAATGGAGTGTCTACGTTCTGTTAAAAAGTGTGAGGATTCTAGAGCAATCATGACGGTTTGTACACACAAAAATGACGGTGGTTGGAAACTAATATATGCTGAAGTGCGGCAAGAATGGCAGTTAATTCTACACTAAAGACAGATATAGAATTATGTAAGGTAGAATGGTTTTGTGAAAAACAACTCCACACACAACATGTCCTGCAGTCTTCGACCCGTCCGTGTAGACTAGTATGTACTTAGAATACTTACTGCGATGGAAAGAAAAGAGCTGCTGATAAATAACATCAGCGGCGCCTGCTTTGTCATAGCCTGAAAAAGGGTTACTATAATTAAAAATTTGGATGCCCCAGGGTGGAATAGCAGGGATATTATTTTCCTGGATATTTATGTTATTAAAATGAGCATCATTTAGAGCAGCCTTTGATCTTTCCGAGATGGACTTGATGTTAAATGAACGGGCGTCATAAAGTCGGGTGAGACCAGTGCCAAGAGAAAAGTGTTTTAATGGATGAGAAGGAACAGACATGGCACGGATAAAATAATTGGCACTTAACTGCCTCCGCCTTAGGTCTAATGGGGGTTGATGGCATACCACATACAAGCTGGTAACAGGCGAAGTTCTGAAGGCACCAGAGATGATTCTCAGAGCAGAATGATATATCGTGTCCAGTCGTCTTAACACAAATGCACGAGCAGAACCATACACTACACAACCATAGTCCAAACGTGAAAGGATTAGTGCTTGATATACTCAGAGTAACGAGACTATTAGCTCCCCATAAGCTATTTAACAGCACTTTCAAGATGTTGAGGGATCGTTCACACTTCTTCCGCAAGTAAATTTAAACATTAGACTGACTTAAAACAACTACTCGTGTTGTAAATTGTTTCCCGTTAACAAAGTTTTTACAAAATCAGTGAAAATATTTGGATTATTCCTAAAGCAGGGAAAGTCCATTCTATTGGTAAAAATACCGCCGTGGGAAAACGTTTCTTGGAGTGTTTCCTGCGCAATGTCCCCAACAGAAACCCATTCCTGATTTTATGACTTGCTTAAGAGCTAATAAAAAGAAGGTCGATATGACCCTTCAGAAAATCACTCTTTTTGAAAGAGAGAGAGAGAGTTGACGCAATTATATATATATATAAATCAGCACACACACACAATTCCTTCAATTGTACTTCATTCCTTTAAAACTGCCAAAGGTAATTATGACTTTACTTTTGATTTATTTTGTATTCCCCCTTGATACTTAAAAATGTACAAGCATTTTTTATCATATTAAGATAAAAATCAAAACAGACGTTTACTATTTGCTTTCCAAAAAAATTTTTTTTTGTACATTTTCCGTGTTACCTCAGCTAATTTTAACACTTTCGTCTATATTTATATATGTATTTCAATGGACTTTCATAATACTTTTATGTTGATTAATAAGCATCAATACTTGTTTCCTTTGCTTGAATACATCTCCCCCAAACACACTTTTTTATGCAATAACAGTTGTATACAGTTTAACTATTAGTGTAAATATGAAATTCCAGAATATAGTACTTTAGGTGGTAATGATATGGAAGTTTTTTCACGAAACTTCAAAGTTTAATTGATAGCATTGGTATTTTGACACTGATCGTACATACATTGAGCTATAGAAATAAAAAAAATAACTAAAATATCACTTCATTTTTGATTGAATGGAAAATGTTGATGTCTGTAAACTTTATTTAAATAATATAAAAAATATATTAATTGGAGCATGACAGTCTTGAACGCGACTGTTGCTGGGATGGAGGACATTTTTCCCTGAAACGCATATCAAGTAGGTATCTGATACTTCGATATCATGTTTCAATAACAACTGGTTCTTTCTTGAAAGCCTACCGATTGTCGTTCTAGAATTCTCTCTGAATAATTCTCTACGAGTTTTTTTTTATAAAAAATAATAAAAATGCAATAAAATATTCTTAATTCAAATGATGCTGCAGAAAATGATTTCAGAAACAGAAAGATTAACGTTCATTATAAATAAGTAAGCAAAAATTGTTTGCAAATTAATGTTTATAATAAGTGTAAATGGTAGAAAGGCTGGTTAGTATGTAATTTTTTTTGCCTTAATTTTGTAGAATTATTTTTGTTGAAAATTTCATTTATGTTTTGTACAACTTAAACGCAAACTCAGTGGCGCAACAGCCCATGAGGGCCAGGGCCTACTGTGCCCATCCCAGTATATGTGACCAGTGGGTGCTCAGGTACATGAGCAGATGTCTCGATCAGTTGGTCAGTCTGAAGCGAGACCCCCCTCCATGTTTAAATCCCCAAGAAAGCTTGAAACTCATTTATCGACCCACTGCAGTAGAGATGAAAAACTGAGTTGACCTTTCCTAGACCGGGATTTTATACATGTTAATGTGACTTATATTTGCAAAATTCACCATATTTTGAATATAATACTGTTTATGTGTCTTTTGCCACCCATCCGGTATAGTGGTTATTGACGCTGACTACGGTGCCGTAGAGCCTGGGTTCGATTCCTGGAGAAGGCATGGATGTTTTGTAAATGTATAGTGCCTTCGTGGCAGGGGGGTACTTTTAATAGACCTCGAACCGCAGGTCCTCTCATGAGGTTGGTGGAAGGGGAAAGAGAGGCGAGAAAAATTGAGGTGGAAACGAGCCAACTCGTAAAGTCACATCTATGGTGCTCAAAGCTAAAGGTAACGACAGGCTTAAAAATCTAGCCCTTCACCGCAATGAATTTCGTGGACCTTGATCTGATGTCAATGTCGATCAGGTGGCATAAGTAAGAACAACATCTGTCTCGTATCATACAAAGTCTTAAAAATTCAATTTTATCGTAATCAGATTATTCAGTGAACATTTGGTTACTGGAATACACACATTTGTGCGAAAATTATTCTTATTTTTGAGAAATATTTTTCTCTGGAATACCCTACCCATATCGTATAGCATTTAAAATTTACTTCAGATCACGAAAAAAAAGAAAAAGGAAAAGAAAAAGAATTATATATATATATATATATATATTTGAGAATTTTTTATCTTTTATTCACAATATTTTACTTTTTCATAGATATAGAGTATTATTGAAGACAAAAAGTCAACTGATGTACAACAATTCTTCGAACATTGTACAATCTTAATATCTTAAATGTAATCCAATACATTAAGCAAAAAAAAAATTACAAAAAATTGTTAATGTACTCTATGTACGTTATGGAAAAGTACTTTATGTACATTAATTTTTATAAAAAAAAAGAAATCATGTCAAGCATTATATCTATACAATATTATTATTATTATTATTTTAAAAAAATGAATTGAATAACAATTCTTAAAAAATGATAAATCTTTTGTAAGATATGGATAAAATGTAACTTTTCAAACATATAAAGATAAAAAAACATTTCTACATAAGTATTATTGCATAAAATTTCGTTAAATTTGAAAAAAATTTATGCATAAACCTACAAACATTGCCAAACAATTTAACTAAATGACACAGAAATTTTAAAATTAAAATTTTAGATATTCCTCTAACAATCATACTGAAGGGATTTTAATAAATATCACACACAATAAGAAAAAATATTTTTTTTAAATATTCACAATAAAATCAGGTTGTTTTGTAATTATCAAACATTTTCTGTATAAATATTAATTTAAAGGCAGAAAATTTGTCAGTTTATAGAAGAGTACCTATATATATGTATATATATAACAATATATATTATGTACAGTTTAAATTAGTATATATGAGTATTTGCATTGAGTTATGAAATAAAAAAACAGAGCGTCAACATCATATTGCCGCACGCATAAGTCCCGATAGCCGAGTTGGCAGAGCGTTGGACTGAACTTCCTCAGGTCTCGGGTTCGAATCCCGGCCCCGGCAGATTTATCCAAAGACTGGAATTTTGTTCTCGTTTTTAATGTATTGTTTCTCTAGGTTCTAGATGAATCCAGATCATTCTTTAGAGTGCATACTGGGTATTTCTCGAATATTCCGAAGTGTATAAAAGCAGAGTTCATCGCCAGTTGGGCATGTTCTCAGTCCAGTGTTGTATCGAGCTCCCAGCGTTAGAATAAAATCTAATTGTTTGTTTAATTGAACTGTGTGCTTCTTTCGAACTCCGTGACAAGTTTGGTGGAAGCGCGGGGGTACAATTACGTCAAACGTGGATAATAGCGACAACCTTCGCAGGAGCCTCCGGTTAAGAGGATTATCCCCCGAATTCGGACTGTTAAAAGAAAATAGTAGGAAGAGGACAAAAATGCCGACCGAGCAAGAAGCCAAGCCCGCTGTAGTAACACCTTCCTTACAGCAATGGAGGAGCCCATCGACCTTCCGAGGAGCGCCTGGGAAGACCCTCTCAAATGGCTTAAAGAGTACGATCGAGTAGCCAACTTTAACAAGTGGGATGACATGATGTGCCTGGCTAACGTTTATTTCTTTCTTGACGGTACTGCGAGACAGTGGTATGTCAACAACGAAGACGCCTTAGATTCCTGGGAAGCGTTTAAAAATGGACTAAGTGGACTTTTCGGTGACCGTCAAAGATATACCAGAAGGGCAGAAGAACAACTAAAATGCCGAGCCCAGCGTTCAGGCGAGTACACAGTCCTACATACAAAGTGTATTAGGACTTTGCCAAGAGGTAAATCCTCTGATGAGAGAAGACGAAAAAGTGTCACACCTAATGAAAGGTGTTGCTGAGGATATTTATCAGGCCCTGTTGACGAGAGAAATCAACCAACGAGCCTACAGAGTCTCGCCGACTGAAAGACGCATCATTCATGAAGAGGTTCAGAAAATGCTTGATGAAGGTATCGTCCAACCCTCTGAAAGTCCTTGGTCATCACCCGTTGTGCTCGTAAGAAAAAACGGTAGTTGGCGTTTTTGCGTCGATTATCGCAAGTTGAATAGCGTCACGAAAAAGACGTTTATCCTCTGCCTCGTATTGACGATACGCTCGACTGTCTGAAAGGTGCCAAGTTCTTTTCATCCATGGATCTCCGATCTGGTTATTGGCAAATAGAAATAGACGAAGCGGATCGTGAAAAAGACGGCATTTATTACCCCCTGAAGGCTTATACGAGTTTAAAGTCATGCCGTTTGGTCTCTGTAATGCACCTGCGACCTTCGAGAGAATGATGGACAATTTGCTACGCCATTTTAAATGGACTATGTGTCTTTGTTACCTAGATGACATAATAGTGTTCTCAGAAACTTTTGAAGACCATCTTATACGATTAAGACTTGTTCTAAAATGTCTTCAGGAAGCTGGTCTTAAATTAAATTCAAAGAAGTGTCTTTTGCTACCCAAATAAAGATTCTAGGCCATCTTGTATCTAGTAATGGCGTTCGTCCCGATCCCGACAAAATAAAAGCCGTAAGAAGTTTTCCCACTCAAAAGAATATATACATGACATACGAAGTTTTCTTGGCCTTTGTTCATACTTTAGAAGATTTATTAAAGGTTTCTGTTATCTCGCCGAACCTTTGCAGTCGTTGCTGAAAAGTGGCGTGGAGTTTCATTGGGGTCCTGAAGAGGTGGAAGCATTTAACAGTCTTAAGAAAGCACTTACTTCGGATCCAGTATTGGGGATGTACGACGAAAAAGAGCTTCTACAGAAATCCATACTGATGCAAGCGGGTACGGTATCGGAGCTGTCCTAGTACAAATTCAGAATAATGTCGAGAAAGTTATAGCATACGCTTCTGAACTCTGACAAAGCCGAAAAAGGGTTATTCCACCACAGAAAGGGAATGTCTTGCCATCGTATGGGCTACCAACAAATTCCGGCCGTACATATTCGGAAAACACTTTACTGTTGTAACTGACCATCATTCCTTGTGCTGGCTCATGAATTTAAGGATCCTTCAGGAAGGCTTGCCAGATGGGCCCTCCGACTTCAAGAGCATGATTTTGACGTAAAATATAAAACCGGTAAGAAGCATAGTGACGCCGACGCTCTTTCGAGAAATCAGTGGAAGAGGAAACGGAAACATCAGACAAATTTTTAGCAGTCACGACGAGTATGAACCTTGCGGTGGAACAGAAAAAGATCAAGACCTTGAGAAATTAAAACTTTTGAGCAACTCATCCAAAAACGAAGAATTCAGATTCATCGACGGTATCCTTTGCAGGAAGAATTTTGATCCAGATGGAAAGTTGTGGTTACCAGTCATTCCTAAACATCTACGAGCAGACATACTAAAAGCACTTTCATGACGCCCCCACCGCAGGACACCTTGGTTTTTGCGAAAACTTATGACAGGATTCGCAAGAGATTTTACTGGCCGGGAATGTACCGAAATGTCGTTCGGTATGTCATGCATTGTCGGGAGTGCCAAAGGGAGAAAATCCGTTCCTCAACGACCACCTGGACGTTTAGTTCCCATCCCTCAGCTATAGCTCCTTTCCATCGCATTGGAATTGATCTCCTTGGGAGATTTCCAAAGTCTGCTCATGGAAACAAATGGATAATAGTCTGCACGGATTACTCAACGCGATATGCAATAACAAAAGCCTTGCCGACAGCCGAAAGTCGACGAAATAGCAAAGTTCTTACTTGAAGAAATTGTCCTCAGGCATGGAGCTCCTCGAGTAATTATCACAGATCGTGGAGCCGTCTTTCGATCCAGACTTGTTTCCTCTCTCGTCGACTTGTGTAACATTGATCATCGTTTCACAACGGCGTATCATCCCCAAACAAATGGACTGACGGAGCGCTTCAATAAGACCTTGGCCGACATGTTGTCAATGTATGTGGATGTAGAGCAGAAAAATTGGGATGAAATTCTACCATTTGTAACCTTCGCTTATAATACCGCTAAACAAGAGACCACAGGTTTTACGCCGTTCTATTTACTTCATGGTCGTGAAGCGGAAACGACACTAGATACAATGCTACCATTCTGTCCTAACGATTTTGATGACAATAACATCACCAAGATAGCAGCCAGAGCCGAAGAATCACGACAGCTAGCCCGAGTGCACACTCTGAGAGCTCAAGACAAAGATCGTCGACGTTACGATTCCAAACACCAAATGGTATCCTACGCTCCCGGAGATCTCGTATGGGTTTATACTCCAGTGAGAAAAGTCGGTCTCTCCGAAAAACTCTTAAGAAGGTATTTCGGACCGTATCCAGGTGCTACGCCGTTTATCAGCCGTGACTTACGAAGTACAAGATTTTGATCCTGCTTCACGAAAAAGAAAACTAAGAGAAGTTGTCCATGTACTGCGTATGAAACCGTACCATGATCCCGCCGAGCAAATCGAAACCGAGGATATTCCTCCCAAAGAATCATACAAAGGACCCATCACTCGTTCCAGAATAAAGACCCTTGAACAAAATGACAGCGGGGCGCTGTCTTCTTTTTGAGGGAGCAATGCCGCACGCATAAGTCCCGATACCAAGTCCCGATAGCCGAGTTGGCAGAGCGTTGGACTGAACTTCCTCAGGTCTCGGGTTCGAATCCCGGCCCCGGCAGATTTATCCAAAGACTGGAATTTTGTTCTCGTTTTTAATGTATTGTTTCTCTAGGTTCTAGATGAATCCAGATCATTCTTTAGAGTGCATACTGGGTATTTCTCGAATATTCAGAAGTGTATAAAAGCAGAGTTCATCGCCAGTTGGGCATGTTCTCAGTCCAGTGTTGTATCGAGCTCCCAGCGTTAGAATAAATCTAATTGTTTGTTTAATTGAACTGTGTGCTTCTTTCGAACTCCGTGACAATATAGATTAGAACAAAGGTTCTCAAACTTGTCATGTTTTCCGATTTAGGGTAGACTCTTGCTTACTTAATATTGAATTTTTGCAAATTCATTAACTTCAAATGTACTTTTGTCTGCTGGTATATTGTAGTAACTCATTGCTACTTAAAAAAACATTTACTTTAGTGAATATTTTACTAGTGAAGTGTAGAGTGAAAAACTTTAAAAAATTACAAGTTAATTTTAAGCGTTTATTAGATCCCAGTTAAAATTTAGTACTTGTTATACAGAATAAGAGAGCAAAAACAAATGCTTTTATGAAGCTTTAGTAACAAATTTTTAATATTTAGCATAAATTTAGTTAAGTTTGACATTATATCTCCTTGGTTTGTGAAGTCTAGTTTATTTTTTTTTTGTTTGGAGATTAGCGACTACGATTAAACACATTTTTACTTGGAAAAGCAATTAAAAACTTGCTCACGATACCGTATAATATGGGATAAGTAACAGGTATGCCTTTTTAAATGCACTTGCTACATTAAACGTCGAAACAGACATTGCAAAAAATTGTAATTTTTCTGAGATAATTAATGCAATAGCAAAAGTCAAATCTCAAACTAAATAAACATGCATTAGTAATACTACTAGTTCGTGTTAGTAATATTTTTTGAACTTTACAAAGATTTGCGGATTCTGGAACAGAGGATTGAAGATTAGGTAAACGAAAGAGGGTGGAAATCCCCCCGGATTTGGACACCGAGGATGGTATCCCCTTTCTTACTGATAAGGGTTTCGGGACTCTATATTGATAAGAACTGCACGCTTTTAGCGATAACGAGTTACATTCTGATATAGTTTTAGAATTCTGATTTTTTAATTACGTCATTGGAAGCAAATTTTAATTGGGATGAATGAATCAAACCTTTTGGAGGGGGCATAATTTCTTACTTAAGGTCAATTAATATATTTTATTAAAATATATTTTTTCCCTTAAATATTTTTCATTATTTTTAAACTTAAGTATTATTCGCCTGTGGCGCCATCTATTTGAATTTACAAGTGCAGAATTTCGCCTATTCTTAAATTTTGAACCTCAAAAGTCTTCGTACTTGAATGTTAGACAATCGTATTTCTAACCATTCGGCTACGGAGACCTAATGCTTCGTTTAGATCTTGGGAACATATCAAAAATCGAATTAAAATAGTAAAAATAAAGTTGAGATTTCTACAACTAAAAATTAATAGCACTCTGTTTGAAAAATTCAATGCAAAACTATTCAAAGTTAGGGATTTCTTTATTTTATTTGGTAACCAAACAATTTTGGAAATAAACGTATGGTGCATGTTTAGACCAAATGAAGTCACGTTCAGAATGAATTATGTCTGATAAAGTATTACTCAGTAAGATAAAGATGGAATATGTACTTATATGGTCATAAATAAATGTTCTAGATATATGTAAGAATGTGTGTCTTGATAAGAACCTTATTTATTCACGTTGAAAATGCTTCAGAAATTTGATAAAGTATTATTTGGTGGAAATCCTATGTGCATGTCAACACATAAATGCGATAAGAAAGCAGTTAATACCCATTTTATCAAGGCGTGCATGTGAGAGTAGATTATTCTGCCACACCAATCAGCTTATTTAAGTTTTGTGATAACACCCAGGCAAACCAATCACAGTTCAGTATTGATGTAAAGTTCTAATCACAGACTTGATCTTTATTCAGTTCAAAGTCATTTCTAACTTTTTCTCTCTCAGACTACAGTTTTAAATTTAGTTCAATTTTAAACGGACTCGTACAAAATTTCAAAAATGAAACGAATGCTGAATCTCCCAAATATGTCGACTAAGCGTGTGTGTTTCAATAAAGATGACAAACTAGATTCCTCCTTCTCGGAAAGTGCTGTTCAGCCACATCATTAGCATTTGGGGCAATACATCTATACTGCAGTGACCTATTTTGATACCTCCGTGCAAGTTAATCTACGACAATATACAAGAGATGAAAACAATCGCCTTTACTCAACTAAAAAAGGTGTCTGTATGCCAACTGTGCTCTGGTAATCTCTTGCAAATCGAATCGAGCTGATCAACGTGCCCTCCTCAACCGAAGAGACTTTTGTTCCAAAAGACACTTAGATGATTTCAGCTGTGTTCATCGAGGACGTTCCACATATTACCTGCCAATAATACTTCAAACAGAAGGACTTTTCTAGAAAGTTCATCCCAGGAACTTTTGTTATGAATGAAAACAGTTGGTTAGGATTAGCACAATTTCGCAAAAGAATTACGGAGAGTGCCATGTCCATGGCCTTCGATTGTATTTTTCGAAAATTGCTGCTAAATGAAGTTTCGAAATTTACACCAAATTTTGTTGTGAAAACGGACATTTCAGAAGTAGAATCAGTACTAACTACTTCAGTAATAGAACTTTTTTATGAATGCTTAGGGAGTTCTATTACCGACGTGTTTGAATGTTTTGGATGTACTCAGGGATATACAAATCAACTCGGACATGAATGCATTACAATCGATAGTGAAACTCGTTTCCAACTCTTTGGTGATCTAGCATTTTTGCTATGAACTTTGAGCAACTAATTCGAGATTTTATTCAAAGAAACATTCAAATGTTAAATTATATAAGTCCTATGTTTGTAAATAAATGGGATATGACTTCTGTTATAAATAATACTAAAAATATGTACATTGCCTCTGATATTCATCGCTTGCCTTAAATAAAATAATTTTTATGTGTATTGATGTGCTATTATTGTTCTATCTCTAGTTTACATATTTATATTTGTGATATTTCATTATTTTTTCAGGTTAATTTAATGGTATAAACAATTTAAGTATTCTGCTTTTAACATTATTAATGTTTATGATATTATTCAATAAGCACGTTATTCCTCAGTTCAGAATGAATCTTGAAAAGATTTATCGTGAACCCGAACAGCTGGGTAGTTTTGGTGGTGTTGAGGCTTTATTTAGAGCAATAAACGGAAAATTTCCTAGAAAAGATATTAAAAAGTGGCTACGTGGGAAAGATTCATATACTTTACATAAACCAATTAAAAAGAAATTTCGGAAAAGTAGAGTATTTTTAAATACAATGAATCAGAAATTTCAGGCTGATTTAGTAGATATGCAGTCTTTTACTAAGTTTAATGATGGGTATAGATTTTTACTTACTTGCATTTGTGTTTTATCTAAATATTTTTGAACTATTCCATTACATGATAAGAATGCGAAAACAATATTATAGACCTTTAAACGGATGTTTTCTGAACGTATTCCTCTTAAACTTCAAAGGGATGCTGATAAAGAATTTACAAACAAACTTTTTCGGAATTATCTCAAAAAGGAAATAGTATTTCTTATGACGAATAATAATACGAAAGCTTCTGTTGCAGAACGTTTTAACAGAATGTTAAAGACAAAAATGTTTGGAAGTATTTTACGGAAATGAATACAAAGCGTTATGTCGATGTTATTGACAAATTAGTCCATAGTTATAATAATACTTGGCAAAGAAGTATTCAGATGGCCCCTGTTTCTGTATCCGAAGAAAATGAAAAGGAGGCATGGAAATATTTATATGGAAATCAAAATAAAACATCATCTAAACCTAGATTTCAAATAAGGGATACATTTCGAATTATCAGAGAGTATTTAATATTCGAAAAAGGATACGAACAAAATTGGACGGGAGAGATTTTTACCATTATATAACATTCTTCGTAGGAAACCCACTGTTTATAAAGTAAAAGACTTAACAGGAGAAGTAATTCGGGGTAAAAAAAGTAACGGATTCAGGCTTTTATCCTATCGAAAAGTTTTTGAAAACACACACAAAGAAATAAATAACTAAATAAATGGCAAGATTGAATATTTTGTACAATTTTTGGGGTACCCAGAAAAATTTAACATGTGGTTACATGACATGGAATATCTATAAAGAACGATCAATATCTATTTAATCATCAGTCGTAAAAATGTCTTTCTACGTAACACATGTGAATGATAGCTCCAAAGATTTTTTTCAGAAAATAAAATTTCACATTTTACTACACAACTTAGAACTCCTATTACTTACTCTAAAGGGAGAATGGGAAATGGGGGATTGGTTGATTTTATTTATCCTCATATATGGTACAGGATAAGAGGAGGTAATAATTTACTCGGTTTTGATCTGGGTGTTGGGAAGTTGATAGCCCGGTTATACTCTTTCATTAACCTTAAATAAGAAATTATGTCCCCTCCAAAAAGTTTGATTCATTCATCCCAATTAAAATTTGCTTCCAATGACGTAATTAAAAAATCCGAATTTTTCCCATTTAATTAAAACTATATCAGAATATAACTCGTTATTGCTAAAAGCGTGCATATTTTATCAGTACAGAGCCCCGAAACCCTTATCAGTCAGAAGGGGGATACCATACTTCTGGTCCAGACCCGATGGGGAAGGGGGATTTCCACCCTCTTTCGTTTGCCTAATCTTCAATCCTTTGTTCCAAAAACCGCAAATCTCTACTGTTTAAAATGATTTCTTGCTCCTATGCGTCTTTTTAGAGAAAGTCAGCTCAGATTATTTTTTATGTTTTCTAAAGTGAACTGACAGATGATACTATGATGAACTGATACTATGTATTTGAGTTGAGATATCCGACCAGATTGAAAAGATTTTTTTAAGGTGTTACATGTTAGGACCATTAGAAGAAAATAAAAATAAGTATTGAGGAAGAAAAATAAATAATATATAAAACTGGAGAATTTCAAGTTGTTTTTCTAAAATTTACTTCATATAAAAATACTTTTTAAGTGATAATTTTTTAAAGAATGAAATTTTCGCGAGGATTTGTGCAAGAAAATTAGGATATCACTAAGACAATCCAATAAAATTCAATGAAATTTGTAATGTCACTTTCGAGTAACACCTTAGAGCAGTGTTTCTCAAACTGGGGGAGGGGAAACATAAAACAACATCATTCTTACACAAACAAATATTGGGGAACTTTGCAATTCTATTGCAGACAAACTTTTAGCGGAGAACACCAATTTCCAAAAAAAGAATCGGATTGGACTCTTGATTCTGTAATGTATTTAGAAATCAGAATTATAAGAAGTTTAATCCTTTACGTCAGTGTTTCTCAAACTGTGGGGGGGTGGCGGTAACCCTGTGAGGGGAGCGCGAGCATATTGAAAATAAAAGGTTTAAAACAAAATTTTTTGGAATGAAGTAAAGCAAAATGCTTTCAGACATAATAAAAATACACATTTACACTGGCATAATTTATTTTTATCATCTGGTGATCATCAAAAATAAAAGATTCCACTTCAAATGCTCATCAGCCATCTTTGTGTGATCCTATAACCAAATTTTTTAAAAAAAATATTTTGTGTGCTTTGCGGTCAATATGAGAACTATATGGATTTTTTTTTACGTTTCTTTTAACTATACCAAACGATCAGAGATTTTTTTATTACGTTTCTTTTAAACTAAAATATTACTTTAGCTGACCTTCAAACTTACTGGTATGTTTATCTCCGTCCTTTTTTTAGGGAAGTTGTATATATATAATATATTTCTGTTTCATCTTTTTCCATGTGAAAGAGTTTTATGATATATGGATAAGCATGAGTATTCTGAAACATGTAATGCATAATGATAAACGTTTTACACAATTATTTTTCAGAACATGTTACACTTTCCCCATGAACAATTTTGTAGTTTTGATTGCTGTGTTGTATGACTTAATATGGTTTATAAATGTAAATAAGCAGAATATTAAAAAAAATGGGCATCTGTGATCCCTATTGAAGGAAGTTGAAACTGATCAAGCAATTGAAGAACCTACTAAAATAATGCATATTAATCAAGATAGCGAAAGTAAATATCAGAAAAGCGTTAGACGTGAAACGTTTGAGTTTATTTGAAATTTTCAAATGCTGCCTAAAGATCTTTATGAAGAAAACTATGAAGCCATAATGTAGCATTTCGCTTTGTCAAAAGACACAAGGAAGTAAAATTTCAAAATGTTATTTGTAGATCATCAAACAGCAAAATTGCAAAAACGTGAACAAAATATGACAGTTTAGCTGGAAAATAACGTTCCAATGTTGTTAGCTAAAAGTGTCTGTGATTTATATCCTTTATTAAGGACACGCACATTTGGAAGATTTTCTTTAGTTTTATTGGATTTTTTCTCAAATTTTCTAAGAAAAATTTAAAAGTCCTTGAAAGTAGGGGTAAGTATATTTTCTCTTAATTAAATTATTCACTGGAATTTTTTTTTGTGATTTTTATCGTGTATAGTAAAAATAACTATAAAATAAATTATATTTTTAAAACATACTAAAAACACGCTTTTATAGTGAATCGAACTAAAATGTAAAATATATATATATATATATTACTTAAAAGTAACATATACAAAATTTAATACTTATATTTTTAATTTGTACGGTTTATAATTATGATCGTATTGTAGTTTTAGCGCCAAAGTGCATTATTATTGCATTTAAAACATTATTTTTAGGGAGGGGGGCGATAAAATTATGATTTGAAAATTGGATCGCCAAAGGTCAAAATTTGAGAACCACTGCTTTAGAGGGTCACTTTAGAGTTTTTGTTTGCTTTTTAGAGTGCCACGAACTGCAGGTTTTAAGATAGTTACACTTACAGTGGTGGCCAAAATTGTGGATACTTTTTTAAATTGTTAAATTTTTTAAGTTTGTATAATTGCAAAAAATTTGACGTTGCACAACATGCTAAGTATTTTATATCATTTTAAAGGAAATTTAATACTAAATTCAGTAAAAAAAGAAAATTTAAATATTTTTAAAGTTAAAAGATTTTGCTGTAAATACTGTCGATAGATACCGATGGTGGCAATGAGTTATCAAAGCTTAGCGAGGTTGCCTTTATTCTGTAATACAACGTTATATCCATGTTTCATTGAGCTGAAAATAGTTTTAAGCTCTTCCTTTGTTATTGCATGATGTCAGAAAACAATTTAACCTCATTTACTTCCTTTTTATTTCATGAGTACCTCATTCGGACAAGAGTTTTCAAACGGTGCCGCAAGTTTTGATAGGATTGAGATCAAGACTGTTTTCTGGCCAGGATAACTATGATATTTAGGCAAAAATCAATGACATCAAATAAAAGAGTAGATTGGACACATGTGTGCCAAGAAAGTGGTATTTCCTTTGTTTAAGTTACATAACAGGTGGATAGTTTAGTGACTACATCTGGAGATTGAGAGTTTTATTTAAGATGTCAGGAGACAAATTTAATAAAAAAGCAGGAAAAGTCCGAAAAAGGTGCACCACATCTGTTAATGAGAGAAGAAGAAAAATACTACGTTCCATAGATAAAAAGAATTTAGTGGACATCCATCAAATGTGATCTGAGTGATGTTGGTGTTTCTGTCCGTTCAAAAACACTCAGGAGTAGATTAGCACATGTAAGACTAATAGGTAGAATTCCACGAAAAAAGCCGTATCTCAACTTCCAGCAGCGCTAAAAAAGGGACTACAGTGTGAGCATTGGAACACATTAATTGGACCAATGATTATTGGTCACAAGTTTTACAGAGGGACGAAACTTAAATATCGTTATTCAATTTGAATGTTCATAAAATAACTATTTCTTGAAGTATTTTTTGCAATGAGGTTTGCGGTCCTTCTGATAGTTCAAGAGGTATATTAATGAAATTAAAATTTCATTATGTCAAGTCTGTGGCACGAATAGTATTTTTTAAGGGAAATTGATTATAATGATATCATTAATGATTTTTCAATGATGAAAGCTCGGAGAAACCTTTATTGCACTAATACAATGACCGTGATTCAACTGTCAGAATGTCTAAAAGTAAAAGATAGTATAATTATTAACAAGAGGCCTTCATTAACATACAAAAAAATAATAATACAATTACCTTTTAACATTAACTTTTTTTTCGGAACAAAAATGACAATTTTCGCAATCTACTGAAAACGTCGTCAGCTGAAAATGCAATTTCTTCTATAAGACTATTCGCCTTCCCCGCTAAAATGCTCATCATAGAACCCATGCTGTCATATATCTTGGAAGAGTTGACTTTGCTATGTAGCCTCAGATTATTCGTAAAAATGGTTATTCTATGTAATTTTAAAGTGAGTGGTACTTATAAGTACCATCGGTAGATAAAGGGTTAACGAGAGAATGTATCGAAAGACTTTTTCTAATAATACTTATCAAATTTATAAATTAAGAGTAGGGAAAAATGAAATACTCACCATCCGTATTTCTTGATTTTCTTGATATGTGCCACAGGATGCGAGAGTTGCAGAAAATGATGACGATCAAAGGGACACCAAATACTGCTAGTAAGCAGAAAATGTTATGAATCTTGTTGTGGAGTAAGGTGAGAAAAAAGTTGTGGTGTCCACATTGAAGGAGCTGAGGGTATTTGGGATGTCTTTCCTCCTGAAAAAGGAAACTCTGAAAGGAAAAAAAAAAAGAGATTTTCTTTTATTACTTGTTCTTTTTATCGCCTGCCATTTTGACAAGATTACTAAGAGGTATATTTTCACAATTTAGTTTGAAATAAAAGGAAACTATCCTTTTATAATTTATTATTTGATAATTGCAATTGTTTTAGTACCCACAAACTTAGATACTCGTAAGTTTCATTAAATATTCTACGCATAACTTTTTAAGTTATCGTCATTTTTGTGATTTTTCTTAATTTATGGTTACCAATGTATTTTATGTGATTGCAGTAGTTTGAAATCAATTTTCGTTCATATTTTCTATGATTTATGATTTTTTTCATAGTTTTTCATACATTCCTTTTAAGTCCAGTAACTTTAATTATTTTTTTATGTGAATTGCGCTATTAAATTATGTGTTTAAAATTTACTTTATATAGTTTTTTTACTTAATTTGTTATTTATTATATCCAGAGAGGCTTCTTTAAGAGCAAAATATAGATCATACATACCTTTTTTATTTTATTTTATTGGAGTATACTCCTTAAGAATCAATTTCAATACAAAGCCCTCCGTATGGAGATATTATGAGGAGATAAATTTTTCTACAAGTGTTAACAAAAAAGGGTTACGCAGTGTTCTGCGCAAGCGCCAAATCGCTGTTGGAAGAAAGCAGGTACTTGAGTACTTTAGCGGTAACTTAATAAGCCAGTAACAGATTCCGGAAAGCAGTGATCCATTTGTGTAGTGGTAATGTTATTTAACATCGGATCCATAGGTCGCAGGTTTTATACTCTGAAGAGGTACCACCACTTTATGTTCAATAAGAGTATATTTTTTTAAAAAAAGTTGTCGATTTAAAACAGTTATTTAAAAGAATAATAGTTGGATACACTATTACGTTCTAATGACTGAGGGCACCAAGGTAACTGTTTCATTCCATCCTCTTTTTCGTTGGCTCGTTTGTTTCTGAGGAAGGTCATCGACCTTCCTCGGAATTCCAATAAATGCTGTCCTGTTCTTGGCTAAGATTTTCCAATTTATCACCTTAGCGATTTTCAAGTCTTTATCCAGACAATCAATCCACATAAGTTTTGATTTCTTTTTCTCGGGTATCAAGGGCAATCATTATGTTCATTAACCCAATTGGATAAATTCATGAAGGTCACATGATAAAGACAGAGACGTATTCTCCATTAAATTCAAAACACACATCAAACTAATTATGCTTGTTGTTTTACACAGGTGAAAACAATAAAAGGGACTAATGGGGTCTTGTTTGCAATTAAAAAAACTAACATAGCAAATATATCGAAACCTGGCCAAAATATCTTACCATATAAGACCGATATACGGGAAAACAAAAAAGGCACAACCTGCATCCTAAATAAAGAAAATATTCACTTGTTCACGCCATTCCCAGTTCAGCAGCTGATCATTTCCTCATTATTGAGAGAAAAACATGTCTAATAGGGTGTATGATCACGTCTAAGAGCTATACAACTCTCGCATCCCTGTTTCATACCGTTTACCAGGGCCCTTAATAACCCCTTTGACAACCACACTGACTCTTCCACTAAGACACTCCTGAATTCATGGATAGTCATTTGAGCTGGTCTTTGAGATGCAATTAAGCATCTAAGAACGTATCATACGTATTATATGGGATTAACGTCAGGGGGTATCGCAGACTACTCCAATCATTGAATATCCTCCGATTATTCCGGAAGTATCCGTTCACCAATTGAGCTTTGTATGGGCGTGTATCATCATCCATAAGGATGAAATTTGGCTCATATGTTCCACCGAAAAGTTTGACATGGGTGCAAGGATCTCGTCTCTGTACCACTGACCTGTAAGAGTACCTCAATGGAACCCATGAAGGTCGGTATGCCGCTCTGTCTAAATGCATATTTTAGGCCATCATACCACCGATATGACCGATATCGACTTCCGGGTCCTCTCCAAATGAGAATACGTCTCGAGTCGCTGTTCAGACTGAATAGCGACTCATTACTGAAGAGAACCCACTGCCAATCATCCTTTGTACAAGACAGGTGTTCTTGGCACCATGCTAGACTGTTCTTTTTGTGGTTTACAGTTAAAGAGAGACAGACTACTAGGGACATGGCATACAAGCCACCCGCATTAATTCTATGCTCGACTATTATCCATGAAATGGATGTTCCTGTGGCATTATACAAATTGCGATATGATTGGGTCGCTCTAGTTAACCGATAGATTTTGGACTAAAGTCTCAAGTCATGATCTTCAGATGGCGTTGTTGCTCTTTTGGGGCCTTGACCAAGTAGACAGACCACTGTTCCCCTGTTCCTGTGGACTGTTTTTTATAGAGTGGACACCCCATTTCTTGAAATCTCCCGAGAGAGAGGTTTCTACATAATTTAGCCTAGATTGGCCTACTTAGGAGTTTTCCAACTATCCACCATGTTGTGGCATCGTCTAAACGATGACTACTCCCCATATTAAAGAATTTGTAAATAAATTCAAGAAACAAGGATCGGACTATGCAACGGTCTTAGAATTGGATTTAAAAACGTTCTTAAACTACAAGCTTCAGTGAGCAAGTGAAGTACATCAATACCAGTGGTTCTCAAACAGTGGGGCGTGTCCTCTTAGGGAGGCGTGATAACTAGACGTTGGGGGGTGCGAGCAAATCGAAAAGTCAAACATACAAGACTATTTTAAAAATTATTATTTAAAAAAGTAACTTACTTAAAATATCTAATATTTAAAAGTAATATATAAAAATAATAATACATATTTTTTTTATAAATGTTACGGTTTGTACAGAAGGTCGTTTGCAATTTTTGGAAACAATTTTGATTGTAACTTTTTTATCAATAAATACCGCATTTTTTTCTGCAATTTGCATCTATCTGTTAGTTAATATTTAACAAATATTCATATCATAACCACGAGATGTAATTTAATATATATGTTTCAACTAAAGTAAATTCAAAACTCTAAAAAGTTTATAATAATAAATGAAACAACTCAACTTGTATTGAAGCGATTTTGTAAACAAAAGATTTATGCTTTTATGTAAATGGCAACAGTGAAAAACAAAATAAAAAGAAGATTTAGAAGGCCGAGTTTTTGTGTGGTTGTGAATTATTTAAACTAATCCGTTTTGTTATAAATTGGACGAAACAAAAGCAATCTAATTCTTTCTATCAAACTCAACAAAAAAGAAAACAAAACAATTACAGAATCGGAAAGATAATTTTTTTCGCCACGATAATGTATCATTTTTTTCTACAAAATAATGATATTTTTTATGATTTTTTTCTAAAATGAGTCAAAATCGATACGTTTTTATGAAAATGATTTCTAAACTGTTCCCGTTTAATTTCCTTTTGCGTTAATGCATTGATATTCTACCATGAGAAAGTTCATGCTTTCCTCTTTTAGAATCATTCATTTAAAAAAGAACGCCAAAAACTATTGTTTTTTTTTTACGATTTTTAAAAAAAAATTAAGTAAATATCAAATAACTTCGCTATTTATAATAATAATCTCACGAAACTTTTTTTCTGTGTGTAGAACAATATTATCCATAATTTGTACAAACATGGAAGAAATTGCTTAAACATTAGGGTTTTTAAAATTTTTTTCGTGGTTTTCGTCTATTAGCCTTTTTACGAGAATTTTTTACTAAAAAATTATTCTTTGATTTTTTTTTTGTTTAAAAATTACCATTGTTTTCAATCGATGTGCGAAATTGTAAGACATTAACTTAAAAATTAAGCCTTCAAAAAATAAAAACTTTAATAAAAAGCGTCATTTTACGAAAAGCCAAGGGTTTGGTCACGAAAACCAGTTTCACGCCAAATTGGCCTTGTGTGAGGCCTTGCGTTACCATGGATGATCAAAACACCTTTTGATGGCATGCCACGTTAAACTTTTTCTTTCTTGTGTCTTTTTGACAGGGCGAAGGGCATTTTGCGGTACACTAATGGCTTCATATTTTTCTTAATAGAGTTCTTAGTGTAGCTATTGAAAATTTTCCTTTCATTTCATATTTATTGCTTTTCTCCAATTTACTTTCGCTAATATGATAAATATGCATTATTTCAGCAAGTGCTTTCCTTGTTTTATCAGCTTCAATTTACTGTCAGAGAGATCACAGATGCCCAATTCTTTTTATATTCTGCTCATTTACATTTATGAACCATAATCAGTCGTACCACATCACAATTAAAACCACTTAGGGGGAAATGCAGCATGTTCAAGAAAATATTTTTGAACAAAGGGGGTCGCGCTGGGAACTCGGTCAAAACAAGTACCTTAAGATTCTAAAAAAACGTTTGCCACTCCGAAAAAAGAAGGAGATATGTGATCAATTCATTTTAGATTCAATTCATTCATTTTCAAGACTGTCATATTGGAGGATACTCTGTCAAGGTCATTGGTAACAAATAAACAGTTTTCCCAGAATTGACAATTTCTTGATCTTGGGGTGACTATATACATCGCTTCCGTGTTAAAAATCTAATAAAAATATGCAAAAAAGTTTTAAAAAAAGAATTTTGTAAAGCATTTTTCTTTATGTATTATATTTTTCAGAGTATTCATAAAAATAAATCTTGGCCAATTAATCCTTCAAAGTGCTCAATAAGCTTATCCATGTATCATAAAACTATTTCATATTGAAAAAGCGCAACAGAACTATATAATTTACAACTTCCCTAAAAAAAAGGACGCAGATAACCATATCAGTAAGTTTGAAAGTCAGCAAAACTAATAATTTAGGTTGAAAAATTCTAATAAAAAAATCTCTCATCGTAGGATTACAGCAAAGCAAACAAAATATTTTTTTTATTTAGTTATAGAAACAAAGATTGCTAATGAGCGTTCAAAGTAGAATCTTTTATTTTTGACGACCTTTTTTCACCAGAAGATATATATATAAATCATATCAATGTAAATCTTTATTTTTTTTATTACATCAGAAAGTATTTTGTTTTACTTCATTCCAGTAAATTAATTTTTTAACCTTTTATTTTCGATATGCTTGCGCCCTACTAGGGGGCGCGCACCACAGTTTGAGAAACATTGACATAGTGTGTTAACGAATTTAAAATTTGTTTCATGTGGTAAATTTGTTTCATATACATATATATATATATATATATATATATATATATATATATATATATATATATATATATATATATATATATATATATATATATACAGTGGCGCACTCAGGAATTTTTTAAGGGAGGGTCCGGGGACGAAAGTTCATCATTCTTGTATCATGCTCCTTTTAATTTTGTAGATTTTCGGGAACAAAACACAATAAAAACTCATTATTGAATAAATAATTAGCATTAATTAATAAAATTAATCATTAATAACAAATACTTTATTAAATTTTACGTACTATGTACTTAGAATTATAATCAATCGGAAAAAATCAAGGGCTTTGGGGGGTCCGGACCCTCAGGACCCCCTCCTTGTGTACGCCACTATATATATATATTATATATATATATATATATATATATATATATATATATATATATATATATATATATATATATATATATATGTATATATATAAAGAATGTTAGCTTTTGTATATACGGAAGGTGATTCTAAACTAATGAAGAAACAGTATCATGTACTTGAACTCTTATTTGTCGTCGATTTCAATATCGATTTTGATAAAGATTTAGATTAGTGCATTTTTTAAAATTAGAGCTTAGTTTGAATTTTGTTTCTGTTTGAGCACGGATGACTAGGTATGTTACAACCATTGCTGCGCTGTTTTCACGTTTCATAAATCATGTAACTACCGACGTTCACGTATCATACTTTAGTGGCCACAAGTTTTTTGTCTCAATTGATTAATAACGTCGAGAATATTAAAATGTAATTAATTTTCCAAGTGATATTAATAGTGAAGTAAATCAATCTTCTTAACAATGTATTCACATAGTAAGAGTAATATATATATATATATATATGTATATATATATATCACGTAATTTTTGTATATTATTTTATATATACAGTCGGACTTCTATTTAACGAAGTAGCTAAATCCCTCAAAAAAGTTCGTTATATAGAGGTTCATCTTTCAATATATTTTATAAACCACATAAAGTAAATTTTAAATTCTTAAACACTACACACACATTAAAAAAAATAATTGTTCACACCTTTTTGTGAATTAATGTAAATTTATTTTATATATCTTACCCAACAAAAAAATATTAATTGGAAGAAAAATTACAAGGAAAACAAGACAAAAGAATGTCGAAAAATACACTGTATTTTCAACAATAAGAAAATAATCTTATATTAAAATTAATGAATTTTATGGACACTTATTTGAAAAATTACAGCATTTTTTTTGTTCTAGGTGAGCCAAGGTCCTGGTAAAACCAGTTGAAGATTTCTGATCTCCACAAAAAATGTGTTAAAAGGAAGAATAACTTGAAATTTCCAGAAATACTTTAAAAATAGGGAAAAAAGAAATTGAATCACAAAAGAAAAAGTTCGTTGTATAGAAAATTCACTTTGCTATTGAGAGGTTATTTTACGAAAAAAATTGTGAAATGTTCTTGCTATATAGAAAAATTCGCAATATAGAGGTTCGTTATATGAAGGTTCGACTATATATATATATATATATATATATATATATATATATATATATATATACATATTAATTTACCGAATCAATATGAAAAATGTAAATAGAATAAAGAAAATGCATGCATTATTTCAGTATTATATGAAATCTACTTATTTATCCAATCGTACTTAAGGAGTAAACTTTAGTTGTGCGTCAGAGCCAACACACAGTTTTTTTTTATATACATATATATAGAATTTTTATAATATTATTTTATTCTAAAGTAAGTTTAATTTTAAACTGCTTGTGGGATTTCAATTCAAAAATCACTTGCACATGCTTTTCATCCCATATAGTGTATTATTATTAACTTAAGTGTTGCTACAGAATACGCAAGATTCTATATTTTGCATTTTGAATTACTCGAACGAAGAAAGCATGCATTTTCTTAAGACAAAAACTAGCAATATCGCAATGATGAGAAAAAGCTGTTAATAAGGATAAAACATACGATCATGGGGAAAAAAGTCAAAATTCTTCAATTCATAAAAAAAAAAAACCTGAATTTTTTAAAAAAAAATATATGTTTTTCAAAAACAAACAAAAAAATACTCTGAAAAAATTACTATTTGCATTGAAATATGTGACTGTTCATTCTTCTGCCTCTGTAATTTTTTTTAAACGTGCCTTCTAAAAATTCTGTCTAATTTTCTCCCCATTTCACTATAATTATTTTTTTTGAAAATCTCCCCATATCTTCACATGCTATTAAATATTTGATTTGCATAAGATGATTATACTCCTGTATTTTATGGTTTTCCAAGAAAAATGTTTATTGAGAACCATCTGAAAAATTTTAGAATTTTTTTGCTCTAATTACTATTTTTATAAGTTATATGCGAAGTGAAATAATTTGTAACAGTTATATGTGAAGTGAAATAATTTGTAACAGTTATATGCAAAGAAAAATATTTTTCATTTCTTCAAAAACAAAGAACTATCAAATATATTCCTTATTTTTATGTCTCAATTCAAGAATTTGTGCCTGAATTTGAAGTTCCTGAGAGCAAACTGGAACGTTTGTAAAATCCAAGACTTCATAGCCATTAACCGCTGTTTTAAGTGCCTTGGTTATCACCATAAGGCTGCTGATTGTCAAAATGGCTTGTGCTGTTTCAAGTGTGCTGGAGAACACAAGAGTAGTGAATGCAATCTCTCTACTCAGGTTTGCGTAAACTGTATCAGGTTTAATAAGAAAACAAGAGATCCTAATAAAAAGGTTAATGTAAATCACAAACCTTATTCTAGCTGCTGCAAATGCCATCAATTTATGGAGAAACTTATTTCATCCCAGACAACTTATGAATAGTTTTTTTTTTTCTCTCAACCGCGTTTACGTATTTTGCAACTTAATTTGCATAAATCGAAAAGTGCTACGCAGCAGCTTATTTTGAATATGGAAGCCAGAAATATTGATGTCGCGATGGTACAAGAACCTCATTCATATAAGGGATCTCTTCCTGGTTTTCCATCGTCTTACAGAGTTTTCTTCAGTCATTCTTTTGACATGATTAAAGCAGCCATTATTGTCAGAAATAGAAATATTTCAACTTTTCTGGATCAAAATTACCTTGATTACAATCTGGTGACAGTGCGTTTGAACATTAATAGAGTATCCTATTTGTTTGTATCTTATTATTTCGAACCCTCCAAGAATATTGATTTTGATTTACAAAAAAAATTAACCAAATTTTTTCCAGCATGCCCATTAACAGACTGGTCTGGTCTATGGACGCCAATAGTAAATCTGAAACGTGGTTCAGTCCCTTTTCTGACTCTAGAGGCACCAAGCTCATTGAATTTATTAGTGCCCATAACCTCTTTGTCATAAATGAAGATTGCGGTCCTACATTTTGCGGCTCTCGAGGATCTAGTTACATTGATGTAACTGCAGTTGGAACGGATCTACTGGAACACGTTTCTTGTTGGCATTTGCCTGATTATGATTCTCTCTCCGACCACAAAGCAATTGAATTTGATATTGCTCTAGATTTCAATTCTCCAACAAATGATGGTGACAGTTGTATCTTTAATCTGAAAAAAGCGAACTGGAAACTCTTTTATGACTCATCTAAATTTTTACTGTCCAGTATTAGTGATCTCATTGTCTCCTGCCAAAATCCAGAATCTCTACATGATCTTGCAAAGGAACTAATTTCTATTATTCTTAATTCTTGCAAAATGTCCATTCCGATTAAAAAGCGGGGAATGCACAGAGTTCCTTGGTGGACAACAGAAATTGGTTGCATGAGAAAACACGTTAATGCTGCAAGACGGAGATTCCAGAGATGTAAAAATGCCACTTTAAAAGAAATTTATAAGAGTAAATATCAGGAGTTAAGAACTAATTATAATCTTAAACTTTTGGACGCCAAAATAAGCTCATGGAAGAAATTTTTGGATGAAATTAATGTAAATAATGTGTGGAAAAAAAATTTATACTTTTGGAGTTAAACAGCAGTTTCAGAAAAGAATTGAACTCAGTGGAATTGCTCTTCCAAGTGGAGCCATGACTAATTCTTTTGAAGAGACAATTAATGAGGTTCTCTTCTATTCTTTTCCTGATGATTGTGAGAATGAGGATGATGATTGTCACAAAGAAATACGGAGTGACGCTCTTATTTATACCAGCGTAACGGATGACCCGCCTTTTACCATCCATGAAATTAATGCTGTTATAAATAAATTGAAGTTGAAAAAAGCACCTGGCCCTGACTCTATTCCTAACGAAGTTGTCAAGAAACTGCATGAAATGTACCCTGATCTCTTCCTAACAGTTTTTAACTCATGTCTTCGTCTCAAGACTTTTCCTCGCTGTTGGAAAAATGCTAAGATTATCCTAATTCCCAAAGTCAATGATGTCCGTGTCCCTAAGTTAGACAATCTAAGGTGTATCAGTTTGCTGTCAACTTTGGGTAAATGTTTTGAAAGACTCATTATCAACAGAGTAGCCTGGCGTTTATACAAAGATAATTACTTCAATAAAAACCAATTTGGTTTTATGCCTCATAAATGTACGGAAGACGCCTTGGTGAAACTTAATGAAATTGTTTTAAAAGGAAAAAAGAGAAACCTTCATACAGTCCTGGTGTTCTTGGATATTAAGAGTGCTTTTGATAATGCTTGGTGGCCTGGTATTCTAAGTCTATTAAAAGATCAAGCATCCCTGGAAACTTATTTGCCGTCATTTCCAGCTTCTTGAAGGATAGATCTGTGACTTTATCTTTAGGTCATTCCTCAAAAGAGAAATTTTTGAACAAGGGATGTCCTCAGGGATCCGTTTCTGGACCTTTCCTCTGGAACGTGATTATAAATGATTTTTTGGAAAAAATCTTGGCTTTTTCTTCCTGTGAAACGATTGCTTTTGCTGATGACTTACTTCTTTGTTTCCAGGGAAAGTCCTTTCATGACATTTGCAGACAAGCGCAGCTTACTCTTGACTTTGCTTCAACCTGGACAAAGAATTTTAAATTAGAGTTTAATGCTGTCAAGTCAAAAGTTATGTTCTTGGAGAAGAGAAAAAAAAAACGCTCTCACTGGCAACCTCACCCTTAATGGGTTTTCTCTTGACTGTGTGAAAGAACTAAAATATCTTGGTGTTGTCCTTGACAGTAATTTCTGTTGGAAACAACATGTTTTGCATCTTTCAAAAAAATGTGAAAAAATTCTGCTAGGGCTTAATAAAGTTGCCAGAAATAGCTTTGGGATCAAGTCTAATGTATCATCCCTCATTTATAAACAAGGCATTGTTCCATTTATTTGTTACGGCTCACAAATCTGGGGATCCGCCTTGAAGAAGAAAATATATTGTCGTCTTTTACGGAAAATTCAACGAAGAATTCTTCTCCGAGTTATTTCTGGGTATCGAACGATATCCTACGAAGCTGTGTTTGCTATTTCGGGCTTTCCACCTATTGACATCTTTATTATCAGAAATAATGAATTCAAGATTGCAACGAAGAACTGTACCAATAAGTGTCTAGATGGTTCCTTGAGAGTTTCTGAGCTCCCTCATCCTTCTGAACGATTTCCCCTTAACTTGGTTAATTACCGTAAAAATATTGAAAACAACTTTCCAGTTGTCTGCTTCACAGATGGCAGCAAAATCAACTCTAAGGTTGGCCTTGCATTTGTTATCTTCAAGATTTTATTGAAATTGGAACTCGCCAATTCAGAATAAGAGATGAGTGTAGTGTGTTTCAAGCTGAATTACTTTGCATAGCTCAAGCAGTCTCTTGGATCTGCAATAATGAAATCCTCTCATCGAATTTCCTAATTTGCAGCGATTCCCTATCATCTTTGTGTGCCTTAAATAACATTTATTCCCAAAATAAGCTAATAGTTAAAACGCATATTAATCTCGATTTTCTTCGAAGCAGAGGAGTACAAGTTTTCTTTTCTTTTGTTCGAGGTCATACGGGAATCTATGGTAATGAACGTGCTGACTGGCTTGCAAAAGAAGCGACAAAATTAAGAGATCTGGTTCCTATGAGCATTCAAAATCATATCATAAGAAAGTCTTTAAAGAAAAGATTATCTCCGAGTGGAATAACTTGTATCAAATTTCAATTAATGCGCATCTCACCAAGGAATTCTTTCCTTCTATTCAGAGCCGTTTAAAGGCTAAGCACTTTCACCCGAATTTTAAACTTACCCAGTTTCTAACTGGGCATGGAAACTTTAAAGCATATTTAAAGCGCTTCAATTTGTCGCTTACTGATCAGTGTTCTTGCTCCAGTGACTCAATCCAAAATGCCAAGCATCTGATGCTTGCTTGTACTAATTTCTCTTCGGAAAGATGTACACTCATGAAGTGCCTACAAAAGAACAATATAGAGTGGCCTCCTCCTTTATCGGCTTTTGTTGATGGAAATTCATCTTTTACATTTTTGTGCATTCATTAATAGCATTTTTCCCTGTATTAATTAGATTCTAAATTTTGTGTGTTTGTTAACATTTTCTGTACGTGAATATACATGTGTATATGTGTGTATTTATATTTGTATGTGTTTGTATGTATGCTTTATGTTTTTGTTTTTTGAACATTTTTTTTTTTTTTATTTTTCTTATCTTCCTCATTGTATAATTTTATTATTGGTTTCTCCGTCTGTATGTGAGCATTCTTGTATTTAATTCCGTATTTGTTGTTTCTGTATTTCCCCTTTTGGTTCCCATTTGTGCCTATATACTTCTACATGTAATCTCCATTGTCTTGTGTATTGACTTACGTTTGTAAGCCTTGTGTTATACTTGTCGGCATACAAGGAGTCTATCTAGAGTCCAAAAAAAAAAAAAAAAAAAATTCAAGAATCACCATTGTAAAAAAAATCCTGATGTTGGGAACGAAACTTTTAAAATTCGTGAAAAATCTTGCAAATGAATAACACCATAAGTTCTTTTTTCTGATATCTCATACTTACACTAATAATACCAAATAACAGTGGTTGTTCTTGCAAATAGTGATAATTCCAATCTTTTCTTTTTTAAACACATCATAAATGACGCGCGGATGTGTATTCCTCACTTCTAGAGTGGGTCGTAAAGTGTATCTCTTGTTCACGTATAAGCGTTTCGAATTCGTATATGCAAATAAGTGATGGAAATTACTTTAAACACACTTATGCATGCAAATTATACAATTCCAATGGCAACAATTAAGATCAAATAATTAAAACCAGGTTACCTGAGGAATACTGCAGAGGATACTCGTTGCCCAAGCCAGACCCACCATTATCTTGCATCTTCTGTGTGAGCCATTTAATTTTAGTGGGTATAGAATGGAAATATACTGATCCACACTAATGCACACAAGAACTGATGACGAAAGATACTGTCCAAAAGATCTTATGCACACCAAGATCTTACATGCAATGTTGCCAACCATCCATTTAACAGTGATGTTCCAGGCAATCTCGAGAGGGATCACAATGAAAGTCACAATGAGATTAGCAATGACTAGATGTGTGATCATCAAATTCACTCTGGACTCTTGTTGTTTATTTTCGATCAGACTGACAAAGACAGGAAAATTTCCAAAAACAGAAAGAAAAAACATAAAACTGTACAAGACTATCTCTCTGATAGAATCTTCATTGATCGTTAAGTAATATGGTAAACCTTGGTAATCCATAGATCCATTAGAAGAGTCATTTGCTCCTTCCATGTAGTATTCTTCCACATAGGTATGATCTGTTTTTAACATTTCTATTTCCATGCTTTGTCCAGCCATAACTAAAAATAATTAATACAAATTATTGACAGGGATATTTTATAGATTTGCGTCACATGTGTTTATTGAAATAAGCTGTAGTTTGTCCTTTTTAACATAGTGTTATATATAATAATAAAAATCTTTGAAAAGAAACAGTTATGCTCAACAGGATTGATGACAAAATATACACACAATAAATAAGTTCATAAAAATGTTTATCAAATTAAAGCACTTTTGAAATGCCTTTTTCTTAAATATTTAAATATCTTTCAATATTTTTATTACTTTCTTTTTTACAAAAATTAACAAAAACTTAACTAATGAAGAAGTTAAATATCTATACATATAAATAAAAATGAAATGTCTGTTTGTAATTTGAAATTAACAGCTTTTTATTAAATGCATTTAAAAGTATAAACGGTACTTATATGAAAAAATCAATTTTTAAAATTTTTGTCTGTCTGTCTGTTTGTTCCGGTTAATCTCTAAAACGGCGGAGCCAATGTTGACGAAACTTTAACTATCAGATAGCTAATGTTATAAGAAATAACTTAGGTTATTTTTATTATAGAAAATATATTAGGGTTCCACAAAATTAAATTTAAAACCAATGAAATGGGGAACAATGTCCGTTTCTAATAGGGATTATTTTTATTCAATAGGGATTGTTTTATTTTGCGACCCTTCTGTCCCAACGTTTTTAGCAGTTATATCAAACTTTTTTGTTTGATTAGGTTTCTGACACTCGCAATATTTTCCGTTCATGTCTGATCGTAATAATTTTAAGACCTCATACCATTGACAGTGTCAAAGGACATGCATCCCTCTTGCCCCTTGCTTGCGGTTTCGTTTCACCTTACCCAGTCCTCACCCCATCGACATTGTCAAAGGTCACGAGTCCCTCTCCCTCCCTGCTTGCAGATGCTATCGTTCCGTTCTAAATTAAAATTGTTTCGTTACATTTTCACTGTTTTCTAATAATTAGAAATCAATGTTAAACGACGTTAGGTGTTCTTTCATGAAAATAGTTCAGTTTTTTATTTACTTTAAATCGATAAATTCTTATAGGTTATTTTGTTTAGTTAAGTACGTAGGTAGTTGTGTCTAAAATAAATATTTTTAATTACGTTTTAGGTGAAAAAGTGCACTTACACCCTTTAGGTATACCTAAAAGAAAATCAAATCTTTCTAAGCTATACAAATAAATAGAATTGCAGTGTGTTTGTAAATTGAAATTAACAGCGTTTTACTAAATGTATTTAAAAGTATATACGGTACTTATATAAAAAAAATCAATTTTTTAAATTTTTGTCCATCTATCTGTCTGTTTGTTCCGGCTAATTTCTGAAACAGCTTGACCGAATTTGACGGAACTTTCACTGGCAGATAGCTCATGTTACAAGGAGTAACTTGGGTTACTTTTATTTTAGAAAAAGAAATAGGGTTCCGCGAACACAAAATTAAAACCAATAAAATAATGAACATCATCCGATTCAAATAGGGATTGATTATTATTATTTTTTTAATACTCAAATACATTTAAAAAGCATTTCTTCATCGAACAAACGCGATGACTCATTTTTAACGAAAAAGAATAATTTATTCTTTTATTACTGACTCACTTTTAGTTCTGTAAGAACAAACGATTTTTTTTCGTTGCTATCGCAATCAGAGTTGATGAAACCATAAGAACAGAAAAAAGGCTAATTCTAAAAAAGCTTTGAGCAATATAAGGATTAACTAAAAATAAAAACCATATATTAGTTGTTATTTAAATATTTGTGTCATTTCAAGCCAAAACCAGTTTATGTGAGAATAAATTTATCGTTTGAGATTTGCCGGTCAGTATTTTGTAAGTTTTACATAATTTTTTTATCATCATGGAGAAAAGAGTACTTTTATTAAATTAAAACTACCTGCATGGCCCTGCATTGCATGGGCTTTCTCTACTTTTATAAAAATTTTCTCATTCCTACACAAAATCAGCACTTCTAAACTCACTAAAAACTCCTTTATCCTTCAGTCTGTATTGTTTAATTTTCCAATTCCCCCGTGCGAAGAACGGGTATACCAGCTAGTTGTATAATAACATTGCTCAAACTGTTATAAATTTTACAAACTATATTAGATATTAGCTGAAGCACATTCCTCAAACTATTTAAAGCAACGTTTCAAATATTATTGTAATTGACTGTATGTCCGCTAAATAATTATTTGAAGAAAAGAAAAAAATTTAATTGGTTTTCTCTCTTTTAAGTCTTTCACGCGGTTCTATACACTTCTTTTTAAGGTATCCGACCGGCTTCGGAGACAATTTTCTAAAATATATATCTTAAATGATCATTTAGTTGTTATTTTTTAACTAAGCCTGCTGCAAAGCTATGCAAATATAGCAAGAAGAATTTTTTGAAAGCTCATTTTGCAAAATATTGAGAAATTTCTACCAAAATATTACAAAAACTTGCTCTTTTGCAAAGAACCCTAAAATATATGTATCACAAAAATAAATATAAAATGTTTCCAGGAATACAATTCTTTGAACTTTTAAATATACTTTATATATACTAAAACAGGTGAAGTTCTACTGTAAAATTATGAAATACAGGTGTTCGAGATGAAAAAACACAGAATTTTCTTAAAAAACTTTTTTTCATATAAAATTATATATAAAAAAATACCTTAATTGAAAAATTAACCTTTAGCTTTTAGCAGAAAGCATTTATTACAGTACAAAGAACAAACTCAAAAATTTCAAAAGAATATTTCATTTACTTTAAGAAATATCACTCTTACCGTTAACCATTATGTTCAAGAATAACACTCTTCACAAAATGCAAAATAAGATTTATATTTGCAATACAACTTTTTAATAATTTAGAAAGGTTTTAAAATTCTCCAGATTTGTATGTTCTGCCTTCCTGAACCTCATACTTCAAACTTTTATAGTTTTGAAGGGCCTTTCTTTTTTTTTACGAGACAATTTCTTATATGGTTTAGAATGATTCGTAGAATCAACAATTCTCGTTTTGCCAAGGTACCAAAAATATCCTTTCATTTCAGAACATAATTTTATTCCTAACTTTTGAAGTATAGGTAATATATATATATAGACTAGCAAATCCAAAATATTAAAAAGTATTATTGAGATATAATTCCTTAAACGTGGAGTGTTTGTTTATTAACAAAGTTGTCTTTCGGGATTATACTCCACACCACATTGTCAAGACTTTAATTGCAGTTCTGGGCTTCCCCGTGAAGACACTTTCTTAGGAGATTTTGATCGCAAAGTTCCTTATAAATCTTTTTAATAGAATTAATGACTGAATTTGGAAGATCCGTTGATATTTCTATCGACGTTTCTCCAACAGATACTGCTCTCTAGAAATCACTTCTTTTTTTGGCCTTATTGATCTTGTTTTTTTGGCATGACAACTTTAATTTAATTAAAAATAACTATAACTGTATATAAAAGTACTAATTAAAAAGTTATAAAGAGATCTAGTTTTGAACACAAATGATAAAAAGATAGCAACTTGTTTAAATCAAAACCAACATTGTTCATTGTCAACTTCCATAGGCAATCAGTTAACTGTTGCCTATTTTAAAGCAAAATATATCTTTTAAAACATTTATAAAATGAAATAAAGTTTACTAAACATAAAAAGAATTCGTCAAAATATTTTAAATGAATAAAAATCTCATTTTGCCGGTAAAAATCAACCTAAACTCACACTTCCGGTTTCGATTTGGTCTTACTACCTCAAACACAAAAACAGCTATAACTTTTTTTTCTAACTCACTCAGAATTATAAGTACGATAGTTTTAGAAAGGTTATTAAACATGCTACAAAAATATACTATAAAATTTATTCAGGTTCTTTCATGAAAATGTTGATTTAAAACCAGTCGGAGGGGGGATACCTTAAACACAACTATTAATAAATTATGGTCAGAAACTTTTCCATTTGAACAGAAAATCTTATCAGAAATTTGTGCACATGTGTTCGCATTTCATAGTGTGTATCACTATCTCATTTCTTCTTTTTTTTTAAAGAAAAATCAGTAATAGTTGGAAAATTCTATAACGTTTGCCGTATAATATTTTAGGTAGAGAAGAAACACAAGGAAAAGATATGGTATAAGACGGCCAAAATAATGTATCGATTTCAACACAAATGGAACAGAAATGTACAAAAAAATCGGGTGGGGCTGTGCTGGGGCACACAGCCGTTGGTTTTCACGTGAAACGTCTATGTTAGCGAATCGCTTTTGAAGTAAAAGATTGAAATAAATAAAAACAGGATTGACGGTGTTTAAAGTATTTTAATAAAAAAGAACAGATACATAATAGAAAAATAAATTATTATTACAATTAATATTCGACAACGATTTTATTTAACATAGGCCTGTGATATGTGAAATACGAAACATACGGCATAATGTCAACATTAATATTTCTGGTGAATGTACAATCTATAGTGATATTGTGGCGGCAGTCTGTTCATTCGTTACGTCCACAAGTACAGGTATTCCAGTGTTAGAGGTGCTCGCGAGGTTGGCGGCAGCAGTAAAGTTCCTCGCGGCGTCGGCTTTGCGACGTTCCCGAAACCGTCTCGCTCTCTCGGGGCCGGACATTGGGGTACCTGTGTGGCCCATAGCCCCCTCTTTCCAATGATAGCCGTGATTTATATTTCTGGCTGGCTCTTGCACAAGCTGAGGCCGACATAGCAAATGTTTATATATATTTTTTATCACTTTCTGGTTATTTTTAATATAAATACTGTCCAAATTACACTTATTTTTGTATGAATCAATCGGTTTCAATAATCTTGATAAACACACGAAAGAATCACCGCGCTATCAAGTCGGAGTCACGAGTTACACTGAATAGAAACAAACGAGAGCGCCGGTTTCGCACAGTTAACGCAGTACCCCTCCCCCGCCGCCCTGCTCGACGCAGACCCAGACTCGAGGTCATAACAGCGAGCTGACTATATAAGTGAAATATTCACACCACATTTTTGTTTCTAGGACTAATAGTTTTGTAATTATTAAGGTACGATGATATAGACCTTTTCGTTACGGTCCACTTTTTGAACCTGGTACCCGTATGTTTCGGCGCGATTTTAAAGACGTTTCACGTCAAAAAATCCTATAACAATTCAGGTAAAAAAAGAGAAAAAAAATCATAAATGTTTATAATTACTTTTTAGTAATGATCTTCATGCCTAACATGTAGACCCTGAATGTATAATATTTTTAAAAAATTAATAACTTTTGGGAATCACACGAGATACTTTAACTATCAACAATAACAAGTGCTAGACGATAACTGTTCTTTAGCAAAATATTTCGGAAAAATCCCCAAACACTCGCTTCAGTGTACATAGTTACATATGGGTAATATGCAGTTAACATTACATGGGCATACATAAGTAGATTCTGAGAAAAAGGTACACACAGTTTTAAAACAATCATTTTGAGAAAATTGCGTCTTTACCATAAAGGGTCACAAAAATTATGAATTACGATATGTTTTTGTCCCATTTTATTAAACATATAATCTTCACAAATTATTTTAAATAAAATAGGAAACAAAAAAAGTCTTAAATTGCCCAGAAAATGCATACATAGTATTTTTCAATTTTTGTCTAACGAGATATTTTGTAGCACTTACATCTCAATTTTCTTAAATTCTGTATCACTTTTTGAAGAATTTTTAGCTTTTATGCATTACAAACATCAAAGTTGGCCATAAATATAATGTGAAAATGTATCAATATGATTTTGGTATGAAGCTGGGATTGCATTTGGGAATACATGATTATACGACATTTCGAAACTTTTAATTAGGATTTTGTATTTTAAAATGTTGACACGGTTTCTAAAAGTTTTAAAATTCAAAAGTTTATCTAAACTAGACAAATGATTTCTAAAACAGCTCAAAATAAAACTGCTTTTATGTTGTAACAAGCTTTTTGCAACGGCAAAGTACATTACACATCTGAAGTACCTTTATTGAGAAACTCTTGAACATACTAAAGCTTAAAAACTTGTTTGTGCAATAAATGAACATTTATATTTATACTGAAGTGAGATTTTTGAATTGTATTGTTTATATATATATATATATATATATATATATATATATATATATATATATAGGTTTTTCAAAACATACTTTTACGTAAAATCACTATGAATTTTTTGAAAATTTTTACTTTTTGTTACGATATCCGCTTTGTCTGTCTAAATGTTTCAAGAATATTTAAAAAATGTCACTTCAGTATACACAATTATGTATATGAAACATAGAGTACATGCAGACACAGTAAATTTACAGTTTTAAAAATATGAATTTTCGAAAACAATATTCCAAAATTCATTTGGACAAAATCTTACCTCGAGAAAAAAGGGGGTAGTTATTATCTAAAATATAATGAATGTTGAAATAATTTGTTGATTTTCCTTCAATTTCTATTAGAATACTGTATGATACGAAATTTCATTTACTATGGTTTTGAAGAAAAAGCAGGTTTTTACATTTTCAATATTTTTAACAACTATTACCTTTCTAGTATCTCGGTTGGTTGCAATAAGTGCACCATTACATGACGTGTAACCTCATTTCTGCCATGTCTCATTTTCAAGCTATTGAAATAATTTTATTATTAATATTTTTGAAAAAAGCACGTTTTCAATAGAATCATCATAAACAAGTTTTGCAGTATTTAAAAGCATAAAGCGCGCGTGAATACAAAATTTCGAAGGAGAAATTTCTTTTTCAATACACCACAAAAATTTTTCGCCCAGGTTCTAATTTCAAATAATTAAAAGCACAATGATTTCATAAAATTTGCAAACTTTGCTCCAAAAGTACGTAAGCAAATTAACACTTAAACTTACAGTTATTTGTGTATAATTAAATAAAAAGATGTAGAGGCTTTGTAACTTCTTCTCAGATTTAAAAAGCCAATATTTACACTAACTCTGCCAAGGTGGGTGGGGCACAACAGCTAATTACTTTTTAAAAGTCATTTTGATATACTTCTAATTTATGAAACAGCAAATATGTTATATCACTGGAAAGGTCATATGAATTGGAGATTTTAGAAATATCCAAATATCCAAATCAGTAATCTGAAGATTTGTAGCCTCTGACTGCCACCCTTAAGGTGTGGTATTTAGAAGAAATACCATTTGCGCAACTGGAAAAGGAAGAAAAGAATAAACGAGCTGAGCTGAAGACTAATTTTGTGTTTACCGTTTCAAATAAAAAATATACATCGCGTAACAAAATAAAGTTCGACAGAAGAAAGTGTCAAAATTCAACACACGTGAGCCAAGAGAAATTATAATGAGATGTGAACTAAATCCTTCTGATCAACCAACCAAGACTCGACTAAAATGCTGAGGTCCTTAGACGTTGACCCATATATTGCCAAACAACACTTGTATAGTGATGTAATTGAGAAGAAACAGAAATGCTGCCCTCACCATAACGCATAACAGTCTACTAAAGCCACGGATAAATTTTCTCAGTTCTAATGAGATCCAGACGAGACCCCAACTATGATGACCAGGAGCCATAGGAGCATAATCATGATCTAACGAAAGAAAGAATAAGGAGAAACATCCGGAGAGAAAGAGGGAGAGCAACTGAAAGGAACTAGCAGAGAAAGAATGATGAGATATTTCCTTTTATTTCTTTTATTCAAGAGCAGAGACTGAAAATTGAACTTTGAATTCTTGGACATTGATTATATGAACTTTGTGTGTTCTTAGATAATGCTTTTTTATTTATTTTAGAACAAAAGTGTGCATTTGCTGTGCCTTCTACTCAGAATTCTTAAAATTCTAAACATTATCTTTCCTATTTGTATTACTTAGAACCTTTTTTAGTGCATTTTGTATAATTTATTTTGTAATTTTTTAATGTGTACTTAAAGTAATTAAGTTTTTTCCTAAATTGTGCTAGCGTAAATTTCATTGATTATTCCTTTGTAAAACTATGTGTTCAACAATCGAGACGATTGTTATGTCAAGAAAGGCCGAGTGTTAGAGCCCAACTGTAGAGGGCGCTTTGAAAGCGTGGGCGTGAAAAGGTGTATTTCTATTTAAACCCACACTCGAGAGTGATAGACAAGGAGCTAATGTGTGCGGCTTGTTGCGAGTTTACCATATTACTGAGTGTTTTAAATAGCATATAATAATAGAGTATATTTTTAAAGTGTACACACACACACACATTAAAATCTCTTTAAATTTTAAAAGAAGAGTGTGGAAGTGAATGATTTGAGTAGCAAATAATTTATTCAATTCTTACCTGGGTAAACTTACACGTGAAAATAATGCGTATGAGTGCCGGGTTAGAGTGAGGCTAAGACAAATAGAGATAATATTTGCATGTACTGAATAATATTTTTACTATTGTTAACAATAATAGAACCACTAATATTTTCTAATGTGTAATGGGAAATATTTTACAGTTTCTTGCTCGAATGTGTAACATAAGTTTTAAAACTATCAATTATACACTCATGGACAAAGAAAAAAAAATAGCTCACCAAGATGGAGTCGACAAATTGAAACGAAATTTTACATGCGTAATGACGACTTTGATATAAGTAAATGATTATGAAATCAAAGAAAAAGGCAAAAGAACGGAGGATTTAATACCCTGTTGAACCCCCCTAACGCGAATGTACGATGCGATACGATCGGGCATTAAGGCATACAAGTTCTGTATGATGTCTTGAGACATTTCGTTCCATATTTGCTGTAACCTTGCCTCTAGTTCGTTCAAACTCGTGGGATGCCTAACTCGCCATCCCAAGCGATCCCATATATGCTTGATTGTAGACAAATCTGGGGATCGGCCAGAGCAAGGCAGGGGAGTAACAGTGAGGAGACAGTCTTGTGACACCCTTGCTGTGTGAGGCAGAGCATTGTCTTGTCGAAAAATGGCTCCTGGGAGCCTTTGCATGAGTGGCAACACATGTGGTTGCAGGATGCTATGGACATACCGTTGAGCTGTCATGGTGCCACGCATCAATACTAGGGGTGACCATGTATTTTAAGTGATTACACCCTATACCATCACACCAGCTGTGGGAACGGTGTATCGTTGTAAAGCATATACAGGATTGAGGCGTTCAACACAGGATCTCCACACATGAACAGGATTGTCATCACTGCTGAGATTGAATCTGGATTCATCACTAAAGACGATCTGGTTCTATTCCGCTGCTGTCCAGTTTTCTCGTGCGCGGCACCACTCCAAACTCGATGGGTGGGCTTCAAGTGCAGCACACGTAATGGGCGCCGTGATCCCAAATGTCCTTCAACTAGGCTCCTTTGTATAGTTTTAGAAGACACAGAGGCCCCTAATGAAGGTGCTACCTGTACCTGAAGCAGTTGACTGTACGCGTGCAATTCTTACGATGTGGTGGTCTTTTCGACGACTGATCTGTCGAGGACGTCCTGAGCCTGGTCTTCGTGTAAATGACATTTCTTTGAATCACTGATCACAACACAATCAGAGCGGCCTATTTGACGAGCTACTCGCCTAGCTAACCACCTAGCTTCCATATTGCCGATGATTCTCCCCCTCTCAAACTGTGACAAGTGCTCATATTGTCTTCGAAAACGGCGTAATGGCATGTCTACTTCAGCTCTTCCTTTGTAAACGTTTCAGCACGCTCAAACAAGTTATGGTTCCCTAATTTATACTCCACGGTGAACGATGTTAAACGCCGTCTACCGGCTCTACCGTAATCACGCTGCATTTATAATCATTTGCATATCTCCCCGACATGTACCTTCATGCCAAGTTTCGTTACGATTACGCGATTATTACTTGGAGCGCTAATTTTTTGTCCATGAGTGCAGTTCTAAATTTAATAGGAGTTTTATGAAATTTTGGAGTTCGGAAAATATGTTGGAATTTAATATTTGAAATATTTGAATCTTGTTTTTAATAAAAAGCTGTGTGAACTACGATTAATAATTTCTCTATTGCTGGTATTGGAATTTTTAAAAGCAGTATTATTTTGAATATGTTTGTTAAGCACATTACGTATTATAAAACCACTTGCAAATAATTGCATAATTACCCGGAACTTTATCAATATAAACGATAATGAAGTTCCTTTGTAGTTCTGTAATATGATGCTTAATATCTTTGTAAGTGATATCACTATGAGTTTTATAATTAATGTTCAGTAAAACGCTTAAGACTTTGCATTTAAATTCATTGAAAGCTGGAGCAGGAAAACTACATTTAGTTGCCAATTTTTTAATGAAGCTACTAATATATTTATAAAGATTTGTGTTTTAATAGCATCAATATTTTTAAAGATTATAAATCGAAAATTTGTACCTGAGGAGAATGGAACTCAGTTCCTTTTGAATCGTAAGCACGTAATATACTACAAGACAAAAATGATCCCTTTGGTCCGGAGGCTGTTACGGGCTTATATAGGAACCATGGCTACACTTCTGTCCCACCGGTGAGTTGGTGGGTAGGCGAACGAATGATATAATTGTTCTGGTGAGTGTGTGAGTAGTAGCTTTTCCTTCAAGTGTGTCTTTATGGCTTTGGTTTCTGCGTCAAGTGTGGAACTGACTGTTTTTGATTGATCTTTGGTCGGGTAAGAGGTGCCACGACAGCTGCTTGAAGATTGCGTTTGCCTTAGTTCAGTGTCAAGGACACACCGATGAGGAGAATAGAATTTGGGATCACTCGATTTGTGATCACGTACCATACCACTAGACCAAAATTATCGCTTCAATTCGGAGGTTGTTACTGGCTTATATAGGAACCACCGCTGCATACCTTTACACATTTTTTTCTGAGAGTATTTTCTTTTAAAGTATTTAAATTATCTGTTATGACGTGTTTATGAGGATCGTTTATAAAACCAAAATAATAATTTTAGCAATTACATACTACGCTATTATTATTTTACATATCATTTATGTTATTTTAATTTAAAATAGAGCTACCAATTTTTCACGTAAATACGTCTTTAAAATTGGTTCCACAGAGGGTACAAATTGAAAAAAAAGGGAAAAAAAGAATGATAACAAAATCGGGGGATACAGTTTCGTGTTGCAGCTACATATCTATCATCTTCATTCAAAATTCAATTGCGGTACTGGATTGCTAAAGGATCAAATATAATTCATTATGCTAAGTAAGGACTGCGCTTATTTAGCATACTTTATAAAATTCTTTGCCAATATGGCTAAATGATTTTATATGGTTTTAAATACAACTTTCACATGTTGTTCTTGAGATTTGTAAGTGTTAACACATAACGAGCTAAGGCTTTTTTTTATCATTTACTTCAGTAGTGGTAAATCCAAAATTTAAGTATTTTTGAGAATATTTCCTTGATTGAATTTTCGGAACCATGCTCGTCTGTGTACTTGTTGATCCTTTATTATCGTCGAATGTTCACTTATGACTTGAAAAAATTTCTATGATTTTGTTTTAAACTTCTGCCGTATATGCTTGATTACCATAAATTACAATTAACGTGCAAATTATAAAATGTACATTCAAGCTAGATTCGGTAGCTATAGAAGTATCGAGTCGACCAAAACTGACTGGAATTGTACTAGGAAAAGCATTTTTACATGTTTTGCGCAGACGTCCAATAGGTTTCCCAGACTCATGCAAACGTACCCGATAATACCAGATGTGATAGATATGATAGAGAGCAACATAGACTAGACTATTTTTCTAATGGCATTTATACATCTAGAAATGGATGCTGAAGGAAATAAATATTTAATTAAATATATCATTGTGCGATCTGTTCCAGTTAAAAAATTAGACAAAGAAAAATAACATAATAATAAGTAAGTAATACATATTTTAAGTAATTTTCTTAAAATGTATATTACTTAAAAGTAGCATATGCAAAATTTAATACTTATATGGTTTATAATCGAGATCACATTGTATTTTTAGCGTCAAAATGCATTTTCATTGTAGTAAATACATTATTGTTGTACAGTGGGGGCGACAAAAATTATGATTGAAAATTGGGTCACCAGTATTGAAAGTTTGAGAAACACTACAATAGTTGATTGTGTTAATGACTAAATTTACCATTTGATTGGCGCAATGCACCCGGAATTTTTTCAAAGATCGTTACGACGTTTCCTGCCCAAACATAAAGTTAAATTTGCTGTTAAATACTTTGAGGACATCAAAGTATTTTCTGAAAAATACACCGATAATTTAGAACACATCAAACAAATTTTTACCATTTACAGGATAGAAAATATCAAGTGAAAATCATCTAAGTGTTTTTTTCCACACTAAAAAATTCAGTGTTTAGGATACTTAACTTCTATTAGCTATGTCAATCCAGATAAAAGTAACAGAGGTAATCGAAAATTTAAAACCAACCGCTGATGTAAAATCTTTACAAAGTTTTCTAGGTTCTATTAACGAATATCATAGGTTTATAGATAAATATGCCATGATTAGGCATCATTTGGAACAATTATTTAAGAAAGAAATATTTTGGAAGTGGGCAAATGAATGTCAAGAATATTTTGAACTCTTAAAACAAGGTTTGATTTGAAGACCCATATTGAAAATTTTTAAGCCGAAAATGAATATCACCTTTTTGTTGATGCAGGCTTAACTGGTGTAGGAGCGGTTTTGAAGCATCCAGGTAACAGTGTTGATCTACACCCAGAAGCGTTCCACTCATGCTAATTAAAAGATTATGAAAAATTATGGGATTACTGGGGGCCGGAGTGTCTTGCCTTAGTAGACCCTTTAAATAAATTTTCCCATTATATTTTTGGACAAAAATGTACCATACATATGGATCATGCGGCCTTAGTCTGGATTAAAAAGTAAGAAACTCAAGAAAAATATTTTTCCGCTGGTCCTTACAATTAAGGATGTGTGAATACAGTCGGTCGAAAAAATAGTTGAGCACCGTGACCCTTTCAAAAAATGATTGGAAATGGAAAAAAAACGACCTTTTTTGAAACCATCTCGTTTGAAACGAAAGCCATCTCAACGCTGTATTTTTGTTGTTTTATTCCCACTTTTTTATTTTAAAAGGCTTTTTTTATTTGACTATTGTACATTTTTCACCTATTTTTATCCAAAACTTGCATTTAAGGTTTCAATCCAAAAGGAAAGTTAAAACGGCTCTTTTGTATGACTATTGTCAACTTTTCACCAAAACTTTTATCCCAAAGTTGTCTTTAGGGTCTCGATTCAATTATCCTTAAAATTTCTACTGAGAGCAAAAATGTATGAATAGCATAAAATTTTTCAAATTTCTCCCAAAAATATTTTATCACGGGGCGAGAGAAAATTTTTCATTTCATCCGAGTGAGACAATTAAGACAGGAGTCATCAAGAAATGAAATTCAGACATCTTGAAGGGGTTAAATGAAATTCTTGGCATGTCAAATGAAATGTATGCATATTGGTGAGAAAACAGAGGACACCAGTGAACTCAATGAGACAAGCCCTCCAATCTTGGTGCGAAAACAGATGACATGCCAACTCAACGAGACAAGCCCTCCAATCTGGGTGTGTGAAAATGACATCAGGTAAGTCTAATCTATATTATTCCAATCTTGGTTTAGTAATTGACCCGAAAAAAGGGGGAATCACCCCCAATTTTCGGACTTGAAGATTTTGGCTATAACATTTACTGATAAGACTGTCAGAATTTGAGAATATTAATCACTTCAAATCCTGACAGCGAAAAACATTTAGAATGAAAATATGATTGAATGTTTGGCTGCTGACCTTTTATACTCTAATGAGGTCACAAGAAACGATTTCTATTGGCCTGCGCATGTTTTAAAAAAAGATACCTTCCAACGTTGGCATATTGTGTGTCTTGAAACAAGGGGGACCGAGTCGAATCAATCCCCCTTTTTTCGGTAATTTTTTTCACTCACTCTACTAGATGGGCAGTTTGTCTTTTGCATTCAGCCTGCAACTTGTTAAAATGCTGCAGATAACGCGCAAATCGATAAGATTTCACCATGGTGCACTCGGAAAAGTCATAGTCCTCGTGCACCTCATCGTGCAGGTGGTCAGGCAGGGTGCGTTCATTCAAATCCCAGAAATGGGGCAAAATTTCCAGGTTGGTAGTAAAAAATCCAAGCTTTTCAAAATTTCCCACTGGTCCGAGCCCTTGACGAAGATGAGGCCTCTGTTTCCTAAAGCCAGGTGACAAAACTTGTCCCTGACGCAGAAAGAGAAGTGTTCGAGAGGTACAGATCCGGGCAGGAGGCTCTTCAAGCTGAGCCGTTCATTGATGTACCTGTTGGCCCTGCTGTCTTTGGCAGTCGTAAGGAGATTAGAGTGGTCCACCGTGATACAAATCACTTCCGCGTCTTTGCCATTCTCCGGAATTCTGGCAATTGACAATTCGATCGGGTCAGGCTGGCCACCATGGTGAAACACGTTGGTAAGGGCGAAAAATTCTAGATGAGACATGTTGCTGAGTGAGAATGTCTCTGGTGGATGAGCGCTCGCCTTTTATACTCTGCTGGTTCACGTGAATCGATTCCTATTGGCTGATGCTTTTCCAAACTTGAATCACCAGACATTCATTGCTGATGAAAGGAATCTTTTCATGTAGCGCTAAGTTTCCACAATACAGATGAATCATACAGCACGATTCAGCACAAAGTTCCACAATTCAGATGAATGCTATCTTGCTGCATCAAACTGCGCCAAGGTTCCACAATACAGATGAATTCATCAAACCGGTCGATTCAGCACAAGTTTGTAAAAAGTGCACTCCAATCTTGGTACAATATTTGGACCGTAAAAAGGGGGACCAAGTCGACTCTTGTGTCCACTCGATCCCCCTTTTTCCTGGCCTATGTCCATTTTTTTACTGTACCGTAACTTTATATCTCCATTCAGCATGCAGCTTATTAAACTGCTGAAGGTATTTGGCAAATTGATAAGATTTTAGCATGGTGCAGTACGAAATGTCCTCTTCCTTGTGCACACCCTCATGCACGGGGTTGGGAAATATACCATCGCAAATGTCTTTGAATTTCGGCAGGTTCTCCAGGGCCATGGCATACAGTCCGAGCTCTTGAAAATTTTTTTGTTGCTCCCCTCCTTTGACCACCATCAGGCCCCTGTTGCCTCGGGCCAGCTGACTAAACTTGCCCCTCATGCAAAAGGGCAGGTATTCCACGAGCACACTGTTGGATAACGTGTGGTGTAGCAGACGAAGACGGGCATTCTCTTGGCAGCTGGATCGAAAATCTTTGGACTTGGAATTTTGCCCGGCATTATTCACGGTGATGCAAATGATTTCGGGATCGCTGCCAATGCATCTAGTTTCTCGGGCAGCGTCACGGGAAGTACGGTCGTTGAAATGTGCTCAGAGAAGGCATCGATTTGGTCCATCGTGCAGTGAAGTGAAGCGTCGACAAGTGTGAAGCGTCGAGACGAGTCTTCTTTTATACTTTTAAACAGAATGTGGGTGGAGTCATCTGTAGCCAACCATGAGTGTTTGAACCAATCACGAGTGAAAAATGGGATTGATGGGTTGATGCAGAATAGCACACATACCTTGCACTGCAATCCAAAGATGACATATGGTAGGATTAGAAAACGGACATTGACCCAGCTCACGTCCATTTGAATTTAAAAGCATCACAGGGGTTCGCTTGAATTGACTCGAGGAGCTTCAACTGGCTTGGATTTCCTTAAATGTTTGTTTAGAATGTCTTCGGTGACACAAATGGTACCAACATTGAGATAGTGTAAAAATTTAAACAGTTCGTTGGGACATTCCCGATCCATGGCATACGAGACGACTACGTTGGTCAGCGTGAAACCATTGTTCTTAATACACAGCACGGCCAAACCTTGGCTGTGGAAAAAGTCTTGAGAATTTTCCTGGCAAGTGGGCATTAATTGATGTGCATAAGAGGGTCTCCGAAATACTCTGGGTTTGAAATCATACCTTCCATACGAGGGTCTGTTATCGGGTCTTCTATACATCCTGGGGTCACGTGGCCTTCGTTCCTCATTTCGTCTTTCCCTGGATCGCAAAGAACAATGAATAACGGAATCAACCTTCTTGACATGGGCTTTTTTACAGGTAGATCAGGTGATTTAGAAACAATTGGTGGCTTAGAATCCACGGGATCTTTCAAAGGTGACTTCGGAACTCTAGATGGTTCCATGGGTTCTTTCAAAGGTGACTTGGGAAGCAAATGTTTCAAAGGTGACGCGGGAACTCTAGATTGTTCGATGGGTGGTAACGAATCATAAGTCGCATCTTGAGATAGGAATTGGAGGTAAAGGTGTGATAGGTGTTGGTTCATTGAACATGTGAATAATATCATCATATTCTTGGGAATTCATTTTTGCAGGAATGAGTATCATGAGATGATTGGGAGCTTTAAACTCCACCATCAAAAAATATTTTATTATTTAATTTTTTTTTCTGGGGTAGAGAAGAGTTTTAACTGTCCATTTACTTTTTCATTTCAAATATTTTCACACATAAAAAACACACAGAATATTTAGTCTCTTTATTTACAATTTTTTGGTATTTATCAGTTTCCCCCTTTTCTCATTTCCATGTTTCAACGATTCTATGCGTTTCAATGCTCAGCAGGATTGATTGAACCAACCTTTAATTACCGTCTGAGGCTCCCATTCCAAAATTTTACCCATGTCACAAAATGGTCCCCATTTGTTTCAAATCTCAGCTAAAAACATGTTATAATGCTCGACTTTTTACCCGTTATTGTACCTGTTTAAAACACTGTGAAAATGCTGTCAGAATCATTACCTTATATATAGCATATATTTAATATAGAGTAGTATGAATGTAGCAAGTATGTACAGATAATGTTTCTTCTTTATTACTGCTTCTTATTTATTGTTGATATAGTCATGAGAATTCCTCTTGTGTCTTTGTGGTGTGAAAATATTTTCCAAAATTCTTCTTTCCATCTCTGCCATTGTTGGCAACAGGGGGGGGGGACCGAAAAAATGGGAGAACGACTACTGGTCCCGATCTATGCTCCTTTCCAGTAATCATTCTCCCATTTTTCTGGGGCTCAATACGGTGTCTAAGGTGCCCTTAGAGGATTGGATGTTCTGCAGAGGGGGCAGGAGTTGCTCATATTCAGGTGTCGGAGGAGGCAACGCAAGTGAAATTCTTGGCCACACTGCGTCTTTTCCGGCGAGTGCATCGTGCTGAGGCAAATCGAACACGAGTCTGGCACTTGGAAGACGCAATCGGGCCATTTCTGACCAAAACACCCATCCAACACTGCTTGAGCCAAACGAGTCCTGGTGGTCATGTTTTGAGCACCATAGCGTCTCCAAGCCATGTACACCAAATCGTACAGTTTGGTTATGGCATATTGAGTCCATAAGTCTTGGATAAAGGCGCCTTTCCCTTTAGCAGCCTCTTGCTCCATGAATTCGCTATCCAGGTCGGCAGGTTCGTAATAGGAAAATCTTTCAAACTAAAGCACATCATGGGGCTCGTGGTGAGGTAGGATTTCCATCATCAAATCAATAATGTTCATGGTACAGATTGTTTCGAGTTCAATCACCTCGGAATGTTTCGAACGAATTAAAACGATCCGAAAATTCATCATAAAATTGATGTAATCATCGAGGTCTGCCTCTTGGTACATGGCAAGTTCCAGTGTAAAAGCTCAATCGTGTTCCATGTCTCAAGAGTAAAATGATGCGTCTAGCTTCTGAGCCCTACATTTATAGTAGACGGAAGAAGAAAGTCGACTGATAAGGGAGAAGGAAATGTGTGATAAGAACTATCAAGTATGAAATGAAAGACACATGTTTGAACGATCAATCATTTATTGATACCATTGACATTGGTGGGTTGAATAATGAATCTATTGTTACCCAATTTTATGAGAGGATGATTTCTAGGCACCCACAAAACAATGTTGTTTGAAACCTCCGAGGAAACCTGTTTGAGTCTTTTATTGGCCTGTGGGTATTCCATGCACCTCTTTCCAAGATCCAGGCGTTTGGCATGAAGGTAGGGAGAAATTGTCTGGGTACTCTTGTCACAACGAGTGATCAGGGGTGGTGTCACCTCCACTGTATTTACGGAAACAGAGGGATCAACCATCTCCATGGGTGGCCTTTCAGGTTCAGTAGGTGGCATTCTCTGAGATTGAGCAGGTGGCATTCTCTGAGATTGAGCAGGTGGCATTCTCAGAGGTTTAGCAGGTGGCATTCTCAGAAGTTCAGCAGGTCTTTCAGGTTCAACAGGTGGAGTAGGTATTCTTTCACGTCTTTGAGGAGAGAGAGTAGGAATTCTCTCAGGTTCAGCAGGTCTCTCAGGTAGAGAAAGCCTCTCAGCCACAGAAGGCGTTGCCTTAGACCTCAAGAAGGCCTCATAAACCCTCTGTATTTATGGTTTGAATGCGTTTTGCATCCGACGCATGTCCTGCACCATTTGGATAAAGGTTTGTACCCACAGTCTCAACAAGATTGAAATGGGGACGGGAGATTCTAGAACATGCAAGGCGGGAGATGTTTTGTAACTGTCCACAAACAGGCTGCTAGGGTTCCCCACCAGAACAGAACCCGCATTGAGACTGATGGCTAAACTCATGGCCAACGACGACAGTTCGGCATTCAAAATGTTAAAGACGACATCGGGAGTCACCAGTTTTGACTTTTGCGTCATGATTGGATACTGTTTGTGGGCCGGCAACACATTTTTGCCTTGAATGACAATGTTGTCTAATCTTTTGGAAAATTTGTATACTTTGGAACGACCGAGTAGGGCTTCAACATCCACCAGTCTAAAGTAGAGCTTACCATCCTTTCCAACCATAGCAGCTAATGGATAGTGTTGATGAGGCAGGAGGATTTTGAACCACATGATGACTCTTAAAAAAACACTGAGAGTGAATGAATTGCAACGGAAGGCTGTCAAATTTTTATACTATCTATGATTATATATATATAAATATATATATATATATATATATATATATATATATATATATATATATATATATATATATATTTACATGGTTGAGAGAGAGAGAATGGAGTACAGCGTGCCAAGCAGGGTGCTTCATTTTACATTCCGTGATCAATTTCCCTGGTGTTGGGGAAAACCACTTTTGACATAATTGTACATTGTCTGCCAACGTACGCTATTTTCGACCGTCATATGCATGGCAAGGGTTAAAAATTCTTTTCCATTTTTTAAAATGTCCTCCAATTTTGCTTCGGTGGGTTCGCCGTGCATCATTCGTTCTTGAAACACCATCGATTCCAACAAAACGTGGATGGCACAATCATGGGGGGCTTTTCTCCCCTACCACACACTAAACAATACGGTTGACAAGAACATGGATCGGAAACGACTGGCATGGCGGCTCGAACAATGTACAAAAGGTACGATAAAACTTTCAAAAGGCACAAATGCAAGATGAAATTACAAATACCGCCATGCTAGTCGTTTCCGATCCGTGCTCTTGTCAACCGGATTGTTTAGTGTGTGGTCGGGGGTAAGAGCTACCACATGATTGTGCCATCCACGTTTTGTAGGAAACGATGGTGTTTCAAGAACGAATGTTGCACGGCGAACCCACCGAAGCAAAATTGAAAGAAATTTTAAAAAATGGAAAAGAATATTTACCCCTTGCCCTTTTTATGACGGACAAAAATAGCGTATGTTGGCAGACAAAATACAAATATGTCAAAATGGTTTTCCACAACACCAGGGAAATTCTTCACGGAATGTAAAATGAAGCACCCTGCTTGGAAAGCTGTAATCTATTCAACCATGTAAAAAAAAATATATACATATTTTTTTTCATAGAGAGTATAAATATTTGACAGCCTTTCGTTGCAATTCAATCACTCTCAGTGTTTCCTCAAGAGTCATCATGTGGTTCAAAATTCTCCTGCCTCATCAACACTATCCATTAGCTTCTATGGTTGGAAAGGATGGCAAGCTCTACTTTAGACTGGTGGATGTTGGAGCCCTACTCAGTCGTTCCAAAGTATACAAATTTTCCAAAAGATTCCACAACATCGTCATTCAAGGCAAAGATGTGTTGCCGGCCCACAAACAGTATCCAATCATGACGCAAAAGTCAAAACTGGTGACTCCCGATGTCGTCTTTAACATTTTGAATGCCGAACTGTCGTCGTTGGCCATGAGTTTAGCCATCAGTCTCAATGCGGGTTCTGCTCTGGTGGAGAACCCTAGCAACATGTTTGTGGAGAGTTACAAAACATCCTCCATCTTGCATCTTCAAGACTCTCCCGTCCCCAATTCAACTTTGGTGAGACTGTGGGTCCAAACCTTCATCCAAAAGGTGCAGGACATGCGTTGGATGCAAAACGGATCAAAACCATCGATACAGATGGTTTATGAGGCCTGCTTGAAGGCTAAGGAAACGCCTTCTGTGGCTGAGAGGCTTTCTCTACCTGAGAGACCTGCTGAACCTGAGAGAATTCCTACTCTCTCTGCTCAAAGACGTGAAAGAATACCTACTCCACTTGTTGAACCTGAAAGACCTGCTGAACCTCTGAGAATGCCACCTGCTAAACCTCTGAGAATGCCACCTGCTGAATCTCAGAGAATGCCACCTGCTGAACCTGAAAGACCACCCATGGAGATGGTTGATCCCTCTGTTTCCAAAAATACAGAAGAGGTGACACCACCCCTGATCACTCATTGTGACAACAGTACCCAGACAATTTCCCCTACCTTCATGCCAAACGCCTGGATCTTGGAAAGAGGCGCATGGAATATTCACAGGCCAATAAAAGACTCAAACAGGATTCCTCCGAGGTTTCAAACATTGTTTTGTGGGTGCCTAGAAATCATCCTCTCATGAAATTGGGTAACAATAGATTCATTATTTAACCCACCAATGTAAATGGTATCAATAAATGATTGATCGTTCAAACATGTGTCTTTCATTTCATACTTGATAGTTCTTATCACACATTTCCTTCTCCCTTATCAGTCGACTTCCTCCTTCCGTCTACTATAAATGCAGGGCTCAGAAGCTAGACGCATCATTTTACTCTTGAGACATAGAACAGGATTTAGCTTTCACACTGCACCTTGCCATGTACCAAGAGGCAGACCTCGGTGATTACATCAACTTTATGATGATTTTTCGGACCGTTTTAATTCATTTGAAACCTTCCGAGGTGATTGAACTCGAAACAATCTGTGCGATGAACATTATTGATTTGATGATGGAAATCCTACCTCAGCACGAGCCCCATGATGTGCTTTGGTTTGAAAGTTTTTCCTATTACGAATCTGCCGACCTGGATAGCGAATTCATGGAGCAAGAGGCTGCCAAAGGGAAAGGCGCCTTCATCCAAGACTTATGGACTCAATATGCCATAACCAAACTGTACGATTTGGTGTACATGGCTGGGAGACGCTATGGTGCTCAAAACATGACCACCAGGACTCGTTTGGCTCAAGCAGTGTTGGATGGGTGTTTTGGGCAGAAATCGCCCGATTGCGTCTTCCAAGGGCCAGACTCGTGTTCGATTTGCCTCAGCACGATGCACTGGCCGGAAAAGACGCAGTGTGGCCATGCATTTCACTTGCGTTTCCTTCTCCGACACCTGGATGTGAATATCTCCTGCCCCCCACCCCTGCAGAACACCTAATCATCTATGGGCACCTTAGACACCGTATTGAGCTCCAGAAAAATGGGAGAATGATTACTGGAAAGGAGCATAGCTCGGGACCAGTAGTCGTTCTCCCTTTTTTTTTGGGACCCTCCTCTTGCCAACGTTGACAGAGATGGAAAGAAGAATTTTGGAAAATATTTTCTCACCACAAAGAAACAAGAGGAATTCTCATGACTATATCAACAATAAATAAGAAGCAGTAATAAAGAAGAAACATTCTCTGTACATACTTGCTACATTCATACTACTCTATATTAAATATATACTATATATAAGGTAATGTTAACTTTTTTCACTTTAAGTTTCTGACAGCATTTTTAAGTGTTTTAAACAGGTACAATAATAGGTAAAAAATCGAGCATTATAACATGTTTTTAGCTGAGATTTGAAACAAATGGGGACCATTTTGTGACATGGGTAAAATTTTGGAATGGGAATCTCAGACGGTAATTAAAGTTGGTTCAATCAATACTGCTGAACATTCAAACGCATAGAATCGTTGAAACATGGAAATGAGAAAGGGGGGGGGGAACTGATAAATACCAAAAAATTGTAAATAAAGAGACTAAATATTTTGTGTGTTTTTTATGTGTGAAAATATTTGAAATGAAAAAGTAAATAGACAGTTAAAACTCTTCTCTACAAGTAAATAAAAAATTTTTTATAGTAATAAAATATTTTTTGATGTTAGAGTTTAAAGCACCCAATCATCTCATGATACTCATTCCTGCAAAAATGAATTTCCAAGACTATGATGATATTGTTGACATGTTCAATGTACCAACAATGTCCGTTTGTCAATGTCCGTTTTGTAATCATGGATGTATGTCATCGTTGGATTGCAGTGCAAGGTATGTGTGATATTCTGCATCAACCCAACAATCCCATTTTTCAGTCATGATTGGTTCAAACACTCATGGTTGGCTACAGATGACTCCACCCACATTCTGTTTAAAAGTATAAAAGAAGACTCGTCTCGACGCTTCACACTTGTCGACGCTTCACTTCACTGCACGATGGAACAAATCGATGCCTTCTCCGAGCACATTTCAACGACCGTACTTCCCGTGACGCTGCCCGAGAAACTAGACGCATTGGAATATGCCGCTCGGTAGGAACAAGTCCGTGCTTGCATCATTTATCAGAAACCCAACAAGAAACGAGTTTTTGTCTTCTTTTGCAAAGACATATGGTGCCAAAATAGACGCCGGTGGATACCGTCAAGCGGGCCATCAAGGAGGCAAAGCACGTGAACGAATTCAGGCCCGACGATTTCTTGTGGGAGAAATTCTGCAAGGGACTTTTGAGAAATCCCGACCGACCCCTGAAAAACACCGACAAGAGGATGGTGTACATTTATAGCAACATGTTTTTTGTGAAAAAAGACTTTACTTTCGGCTTTCGAACTGTAACGTCTGGCGAGATTCACATTATTCAAACGACTAACGTCCCCATGCTGATTTATGAATTTCAATCATCCAGTCTCAGGTGTCGAGCCAATATGTTTGGGAGGAGTTTTGAGCCCTATGATCAGATGCTCTATCTACGAATGGTGTTAGGACCCCACACGGCCTAACCGATCCTTGCTGGTTCCCTTTACACCTTGTTGACGGTTCAAAAGACTGTGTTGGTTTGGACATTATTCCCGAAACCATTTTGACCCAGCTCATGGAGAATGGATTTAACCTGGGGGATTTTAGAAAAATGAAACGGTACGATCAAAAAGTCTACAAGCTACCTCCTCCTATCTGGCTCATGTACCTACAGAGACAAACATACGACCTTTGGAACAACAGCCAGGGCCTTCCTCCAAACGGAACAGAGTGTTTATCACACCCATTGATCAGACCACCTGTGTTGATTGCCAGACCTTCCACTGCCTTGGAAACCCCTCAACCCGTGAATATTCCAGAGCCTCCTGTGCTGACTACACCTCAGATCCTTCTACCAGATCCACCACCTGAACTGCCGACACCACCTGTGCAGCTCTTTTTACCAGATCCACCCATCTGTGCAGATCCTTCTACCAGATCCATTATCTGTGGTCGAGACTTTGGAGCCGACCCTTATGGACGACTCTTCAATAGATCTGATCATGTCGTCCGTATTTGGAGACTGCTCGCAACTTCCCCCAGGTCATATCCAAGAACCCCAGTTGCTGGACACGGTGCCTTCGCTGTTTGACGAGAGTAATTATCTCATCTCGTTCTTGGATAATTTTAAAACAGGGTAGGCCACAGAGCAAGAAGAAGCCCCCATGGACTTGACCATGCCCCGAATGAAAAAGAAAGTGAAAAAAAAACTATTGGGTTTAAAGTGATTAAACCATTGGATCAGTCTGTAGGCAATTGTTTGCCTTGCGTGTAAATATTATTTTGATCTAAATATTGTAAATATTATTTGATGTAAATATTTGTTGTAAATAAATTTCATTTTTGCCAGAAAACAGTCTCATCTTTTTGTCCAAAAAATATCAACCTTGGAGACAAGAGCATGTAAAAAAATGGTTTTGGTGAAAAGTTTATTGGACTAGTGTCGATATCGCACCACTATTGTGTTTGGAAATCTGGGTCGGTGGCTGGATCGAGTCACGTATTACGAGGAGCAAGACTTTCCTTATACCATCATTTTTGAACCCATCTTTGGTGTGAATATTCCTTGGTCGTTTGGAAAAACTTTCATTGTGCTTACGAGTACTTTGGATCTGACCAGGGACAAAGGGGTCGAGTTGAGATTCTTTCAAGTGGGTCGTCCTCCCTCTCACCGAGTTTGGGAGGCTTATCAACCTCAAACTACGGATGCGTATAGTGTGGTTTTTACAGACTGCCTTCGAGTCGCAGACGTGTACGTGAAATGGTTAACGTGGTTGGACGATTGGGAAATGCATCGAGACGAACATGTCCCTTGGCGCATGGTGGGTCTCCGACCTAGGAAGCGGGCTTTGGAAAAACTCGTGCAGCGCTCGCATGAAAAGGCTTTGGCCAATGGGATGCCCTCTGACGTCACGCTCCTCGAGCATAAATAAAGCGAGCCACGCGCCGCTAGAGTCATTCTGCTGTTTGAAGCAACATGTCTGTTTTGAGTCAACCAGCCTATTTTGCTCATGCCAACATGTTTCATCACCAGGGCAAGCCAGTGCTCATCAAATTGATTATCGCCACGATTCTCAGGGATGGCAGCGATCACGAAATCATGTGCATCACCGTGAATAATGCCGGGCAAAATTCCAAGTCCAAAGATTTTCGATCCAGCTGCCAAGAGAATGCCCGTCTTCGTCTGCTACACCACACGTTACCCAACAGTGTGCTCGTGGAATACCTGCCCTTTTGCATGAGGGGCAAGTTTAGTCAGCTGGCCCGAGGCAACAGGGGCCTGATGGTGGTCAAAGGAGGGGAGCAACAAAAGATTTTTCAAGAGCTCGGACTGTATGCCATGGCCCTGGAGAACCTGCCGAAATTCAAAGACATTTGCTATGGTACCTTTCCGAACCCCGTGCATGAGGGTGTGCACAAAGAAGAGGACATTTCGTACTGCACCATGCTAAAATCTTATCAATTTGCCAAATACCTTCAGCAGTTTAATAAGCTGCGTGCTGAATGGAGCTATAAAGTTACGGTACAGTAAAAAAATGGATATTTTCTCGGAAAAAGGGGGATCGAGTCGACACAGGAGTCGACACGGTCCCCCTTTTTACGGGCCAAATAGTGTATCAAGATTGGAGTGCACAGTTTACAAATTTGTGCTGAATCGTGCTGTTTGATGAATTCATCTGTATTGTGGAACCTTGGCGCAGTTTGATGCAGCAAGATTGGATTCATCTGTATTGTGAAACCTTGTGCTGAATCGTGCTGTTTGATTCATCTGTATTGTGGAACCTTAGCGCTGAATGAAAAGATTCCTTTCTTCAGCAATAAATGTCTAATGATTCAATATTGGAAAAGAATCAGCCAATAGGAATCGATTCACGTGAACCATCAGAGTATAAAAGACGAGCGCTCATCCACCAGAGACATTCTGACTCAGCAACATGTCTTATCTTGCCTTTTTCGCCCATGCCAACGTGTTTCACCATGGTGGCCAGCCTGTCCTGATCAAATTGTCCATTGCCAGCATTCCGGAGAATGGCAAAGACGCGGAAGTGATTTGTATCACGGTGGACCACTCGAATCTCCTTACGACTGCCAAAGACAGCAGGGCCAACAGGTACATCAATGAACGGCTCAGCTTGAAGAGCCTCCTGCCCGGATCTGTACCTCTCGAACACTTCTCTTTCTGCGTCAGTTACAAGTTTTGTCACCTGGCCTTAGGAAACAGAGGCCTCATCTTCGTCAAGGGCTCGGACCAGTGGAAAATTTTGAAAAGCTTGGATTTTTTACTACCAACCTGGAAATTTTGCCCCATTTCTGGGATTTGAATGAACGCACCCTGCCTGACCACCTGCACGATGAGGTGCACGAGGACTATGACATTTCCGAGTGCACCATGGTGAAATCTTATCGATTTGCGCGATATCTGCAGCATTTTAACAAGCTGCAGGCTGAATGCAAAAGACAAACTGCCGTCTAATAGAGTGAGTGAAAAAAAAATTTACCGAAAAAAGGGGGATCGAGTCGACTCGGTCCCCCTTTTTTCAAGACACACAATATGCCAACGTTGGAAGGCATCTTTTCTTAAAACATGCGCCAGCCAATAGAATTCGTTTCACGTGACCTCATTAGAGTATAAAAGGTCAGCAGCCAAACATTCAATCATATTTTCATGCTTAATATTTTTCGCTGTCAAGATTTGAAGTGATTAATATTCTCAAATTCTGGCAGTCTTATCAGTAAATGTTTTTAGGCAAAATCTTCAAGTCCGAAAATTCGTTGTGGGCCCCCTTTTTTTCGGGTCAATTACTAAACCAAGATTGGAATAATATAGATTAAACTTACCTGCTGTCGTCTTCACACACCCAGGTTGGAGGGCTTGTCTCGTTGAGTTGGCATGTTCTCTGTTTTCTCTCTAAGATTGGAGGGCTTGTCTTGTTGATTTGGCATGTCCTCTGTTTTCTCACCAAGATTGGAGAGCTTGTCTCTTTGAGTTGACATATCCTCTGTTTTCTCACCAAGATTGGAGAGCTTGTCTCATTGAGTTCGCTGGTGTCCTCTGTTTTCTCACCAAGATGCATACATTTAATTTGACATGCCAAGAATTTCATTTGACCCCTTCAAGAAGTCTGAATTTCATTTGTTGTTGACTCCTGTCTAAATTGTCTCTCTGGGATGGAATGAAATATTTTCTCTCGCCCCGAGATAAAATATTTTTGGGAGAAACTTGAAAAATTTTATGCTGTTCATACATTGTTGCTCTCAGTAGAAATTTTAAGGCTAATTTAATCGACACCCTAAAGACAACTTTGGGGTAAAAAATTGGTTGAAAAGTGGACAATAGCCATACAAAAGAGCCGTTTTAACTTTCCTTTTGGAGTGAAACCTTAAATGCAAGTTTTGGATAAAAGTAGGTGAAAAATGTACAATAGGCATATAAAAAAAGCCGTTTAAAATGAAAAAGTGGGAATAAAACAACAAAAATACAGCGTTGAAATGGTTTTCGTTTCAAAGAGATGGTTTTTAAAAAGGTCGTTTTCCATTTCCAATCATTTTTTGAAAGGTTCACGGTGCTCAACTATTTTTTCGACCGACTGTATGATATTACATATACAAAAGGGACCACAAACTTCGAAGCAGCTATTCTCTCTAGAGATATAACAGAGAAAACAAATGGAAAATAAAAAATGGGCCATTCTCAGGAATTCAAAAAACAATTAAATTAACTACTCCATTTAACTATTGGTAAAATATAACTGACAAGGAGAGGGCACGACTAAGGAAATTCATTTGATGACGATACTTTGTACAATAGTAGTACTTCTTTAGGGTCTTCAACCCTCAATGTAATTCCGCCGAATGGCCAGTCAATCTGGAGAAAATTGCCTTCGAAATTTCATGCTTAGCTTTATACAATTAAGTTTTAATTTCTTGCAGGTGCTCAGTAGCGTGGATGGTAAAGTAACTGTTTAATACGCCATCGGCCATGGTTCGAATCGCGCAATTCTTTTTTTTTTGTTTCGTTTTTTTGTTTTAATTTTTAAGCTCATTTAATTATTCATACAATTAAATAAATTTATTTAAAAAAATTTATTAAATATTAAATACTTTAGATAATTATTTTGTATTTTAAAAGTAAAATAATTACTGCAATTGTATAAATATTTATATTATATCAATATAATTGTTAGTAAATAATACTTTTTATAAAAATATATCATAATAAATATTAAATGATATACATATATATAAATTTGTTACAACCAGTTTTATAATACGAAATATAATATATTATAAATAAAATATTATAATAATACATAAAATATATTATAATAATTATTTATAAAAAAATTTTAGAAGTATTATAAAAAATAATATATATATCTTATATTACATAATACTAATTTAATTATTTTACGAGCAGCATGGCCCGGCGTTGCACGGGCTATCCCTACTTTTGTAAATTTTCTCTTTCTTTCACAAAATCAGAACTACTAATAATGTTTCTCAAAATACTTCACCCCCCTCCACCGCTTAGCCCGGCGTTGCTCGGGCTTTCTCTTTTCCTCATTACACCAGCATTTCTGTGTGTGTGTGTGTTTGTACGCGCACAATGTGAGTGATTTCTAAAATTGTGTCAAAAATTTTCCTTTTTCGAAATAGCTGCATGCCCCGGCGTTGCACGGTCTGTCTCTGCTGTTATAAATTTTCCCTTTCTTTCACAAAATCAGAACTTCTAATACTCATTTTCAAAATGACTTCCGCTCCCCTCCACCGCTTATCCAAGCGTTGCTGGGGCTTTCTCTTTTCCTCGTGACACCAGCATTTCTGTCAGGGCCAATCCTAGCAGGTGTGCAGCGCGTGCACCGAAACAAGGAAGCGGCCACAGGCCGCCTATAATTCTTTCGATCAAGAAAAATTTGTTGTGGATTTCTTAAAATAAAATTTACAATAAGTTGAATAAATATGCTGAATTTTAAATCGTTATTGAGTTATAGTTATAGTTTTAAATAGTTAATAAATTAAAAGTAAAAAAAAAATTAAACAAGCTTTTGTTTAAATGCTCTAAAAAGAACAAAATAAACTTTTCTTTTAAAACTTTTTTTGCTATCACCTTATGACGTCATTACACAATTCATGATATAAAAGCTTGTTGCGGGATTTAAATACTCGTACTTAGTTTCAAAATTTCAAAAATTGAAATCAATCAGATCAAGTTATTTATTTTGCTTGTTTATTTACACAGGTAAATCTCGTGACAAGCTTTTATATCATAAATTGTGTAATGACGTTATAAGGTGATAGAAAAAAAAAATTTAAAATAAAAGATTATTTTATTCTTTTCAGAGCATTTAAATAAAAGCTTGCTTTTTAATTTTTTTTTTTTGATTTTTAGTTATCCCTCGACAAGTTTCTCAGTCTCTTCGTCTCATTCAACGCATCATTGTTATTGTTGTAAAGTCGTTTGCCTGTTAATATTGAGCAGGCTAGCTCAGGAGTACTTAATCTTTTTTTCCCACCTAGCCACGTACATATGATACGCATACAACTCGGGTCGCAACAAGAGAATAATGGAGGGGGGATAAACACACTGTAAAAACAAAACAAAAATAGACAAAGTAAAACTAATCAAAATATTAAAATTATTATTTTTATTATTATTATTTTTTTGCTTTTTGCTTTTACTATAATACTATATTCAAACGAAAAACACAAGAAAATTTTTAACACCGTAATTGTAAGCCAATTTTTTCAAACCTCATGCAGAATTTGGATAATACTCTTCTACAAACGAAAAAAAGCTCTTCGTGCGATTATCTTTAAAAATGACGAAGTTTTAAAATGTTTTACTAAAAATTTGAGTATTTTTTTGAAAATTCGTAAAAAAAAAAGTTTCGTCATCTTATTTTTTAAATGGCAGATTCTAAAACAGAAACGCCAGAACTTTCTTAGTGCCGAATATCAATTCATTAACACTAAAAAAACAAAAAACAAATTCATACGGAACGATTTAGAAATCATTTTCAAGAAAATGCATCGATTTTTTCTCATTTTAGAAAAAATCGTAAAAAATCGAAATTATCATTATTTCTTAAAAAGATTTATATCGTTTCCTGGCAAAATAAATTATCTTTCCGATTATGTAAATATTTTGTGTCTCAGTTTTACAGAAAGAATCAGATACTTTTGTAAAAAAAGGTCGAAAAATAGGAATTTCTTTAAGCTCCATCCGATAAGCCGATCAGCAGAATAAAAAGCTAACAGGGGTAAAAGGTTTTTAATTAATGTCTTTTTAACTAATAGCGATATTGGAATATAAATGGGCAAAACATGCATTGTCATTCAAACTAAACGTGTATACAAAATTTCAGCTCATTCGGTTGAAGGCATCAGCTTCAAAATTGAGTTGCAAAATTCCTTCCGAACAAATTACTTTAATTAATTACTTTTTAACTAATTGCGATATCGGAATATAAATGGTTAAAACATGCATTGTCATCCAAACTAAACGTTTGTACAAAATTTCAGCTCAGTCGGTTGAAGACATCAGCTTCAAAATTGAGTTGCAAGATTCCACCCGAACATTTTACACTGCAAGTTAATTAAAAGCTTGTAAAATAAGTCCCGATTTCCCGATAGCATAACATAGCTCCAGAAAAATAAGATTGGACTTCAAATTCTGAGGAACAGTCTTTCTCATCAGGGGTGTTGCTTGCCTTATCAGGGGGGACCAGTATCAATGATACAGGCCCCCCTAACTACAGAGGCCCCGGACGTATGTAAGCAAAAAGTCGTAAAATGTTATTAATGGTCATATTAAGAGTTCCTTCCTACGTTTATAAAATAGTATGTCACTGGCTTCAAACGATATAAATTTTCTGTGGGAATTCTGAATCTCAGGCTCTACAATAAAAAAGTTTAAAAACTCGTAAAGTTACTCAAAATAATGAGAAAACAAGGAGTGGTATGTGGCCAGAAAGCAGAAAAAACTTCTCATTCAAATCGGTTCGACCAGCAAATAACATTCAGAATGTTATTTGCTTGTAAATGAAAATACCCCCTTCATCTGTTGATTGATTGACTGTAATAAACGTCACACTAAGAAGCTAACCTAAAGCTCGGCAGTTGGAATTTTTTTCAGAAGTGGTTCAGTAAAAGAGATATTAGATTTTATTTATCCCGGTTCTCTTTTACTTCTGTAACAACCAAAAGACCGAATGTGCATTCAGTCAGCAAGGGATCTGCTTCCCGTTCCGAGAAAGATCTGGCCCATAAGCGCCAAAATTCTTCTGTCACCCTCCAAGTCTGTTGTTAATTATTTTTTAACGTGTATTCATGAGTTCTCAAGGATGGTATGGGGAAGGGGAGGGGGCGTTAAGGAAGAATTTCGACACATTGGACAAAAGTACTGAAAAGCACGATCAAGATTTACGACATGATTAAAGACGAATGAAAAGAATGGGGTAGAATGGCCCTCAGAAAAAAAGACCCCTTTCGAAGAAAACTGAAGGAATTTTGCGTCAATTTGACTTCCGAACTAATTTCTTTTAGTAAGACTAAAATCGGAACAACTAAAGCGGTTAAACAACAAAGAAAGTAACTATATTTTCACTTAGAAAATTTTCTTTTCGACTTTGAAAATTTAATGCCCAGGTATTTTAAACGTTACGTAAGATAAAGTGAAAAAGAAATATATTTTACTGCACACTTGTGCTATATTTTTTTTTATATTTATTTATTTCTATAAATATAAATAACTGTGATCAGTTTCTTAGAATACTTTCATTTTTATTAGCGTATTTAAGTGTATGTTTTCGTAGCTTGAATGTACCGTAACCTTTTTAAAGCATTTTCAATTGGCATTGTTATTCAAATGAAAGAATATTATTTGCCTCTCGTATAAAAATAATTCCTTAGTCACTTATGAAAAACGGTAGTAGTTCATTTAAAATACAAAACACTAATGAGGCCTTGAGTGCATTCATTAATAAATACCATACTTAAAAGGATCATAACAATATCACGAAATTGGAAAAAAACATAGTTATATTTATTTTGATGATTTTATTAGTAATATATATTTGTAATATAGTGTATAACGCATTACGATAATTTTGTTTAGTAATAAATGAAATAATCTATAATTTCTAAATATTTAATTTAAATTGCTTCAAACTGTGAAAAAAAGCTTCAAAGAAATAAAGTATGTTAAATTTATTTAGAGATACACACACATTTTTTATTCTTTTTATTGAGGTAACATGTGAAATATACACAAGATTTTTCTAATATAATCTAAGACTTCCAAGAGAACCATTATTTGTAAGATTGAATTGGAAAAGCCCAAATTCTTTTTTCTTTTTGTATTTATTGCTACTTTAAGAGTGATTGACACGATACCTTCTTGATTAAATCTTCTGTCCAGAGAATTTGAAAGAATATTTAATGCAAACTAATAATTAATTATGTGTATAATAATTACAAAAATACATAAAAATCGTATAATTTCTAGAAAATATTGCATAGCATTCTGTATGCTTCTAATAAATTTAATCAAAATTCATCTATAACAATCTATAGCAATATTTAAAATCTTTAAAAAAGGCAACAATAAGAATGTCAGAACTAAGGCTCAAATTTCTTATAAAAAGCATTTAATGACAGGTTTGTTTGTACAGAACAATAATAAACGTTGAGAAATATAGGTAAAAATTTTTTAGTTGCTTCTAGTTGCATAAAACTATTTAATTAAAGTGATAGCAAAATGCTTTACAGAAATAAAAATATGATAAACACAATTTATAAAGTAGATAAGTGATTTCAAGCAAAAACAGAAATGTGAAAAACTATTTAATAAGTAGTAAGGTTGTTTAATCTTGTGTATATTTAAAGTAATTAAGATAGAAATTTAGTTAACGAAAGTTTAGATTTCTTTTGTGATATTGTGGCCTTTGTCAAAAAGTTTTCAGTTATCTTAGAAATTTCAAATTATTCTAGAAATGTTTTATTGCTCTGTTTAGTTTCAAAGTATTAAGATATTTGAATAAACAAACAAATTAGTATAATAATGATATTACTGTTTTATTTACTTATATTTAGAAACTTTAAAAAGAAACTACAAATTCACAGAGTATTGTGATTGTGTGTGTTCCTAGTTTTTTTTTTCAAAAAAACATTAGAATTTTTGAAAGCTTATTTTTGGTGGAGATATTTTAATGATTTTGATTTACGCAATCTAGAAGCCAAGCTACGTTTTGTTCTAGAAATGAAACAAATATATTTAAACAATTAATTAAAGAAAATAAGTTTGTATTAAATCAGAAATTTCATAATTCAGTCAGAAAAATTGAAAAAAAAGATGAAAGGTAATTTTTTGAGAGTTTGAAAAAAATTGAAAAGCTTAAGATTATTATTTTAATTTTTTAAGTACTTCATCTAAAAAATTTACAGTTTGCAATAATAAATAGAAATCTTTCAAAAGTTTGAAACTTGAGATTCGATTAAAAAAGAATTTAGTTATTTTTTAATCCAAAATTTATAACTTTGTTTTCAAGCATTTACAGAAATTCCTTCCACACTATTACAGAGAAATAAATTACATGACTCGGAATCGGAAATCGTCCCTCGGGAAGACCCGAGGCTTTGTGAAAGCATCGAAGTTGCAAAAGAAATGGTATCAACTTTCCCTAGTGTAGAGATACTTTTAAAAATATTTTTAACTATACCGATGTAGAATGCATCAAATCAGAGATCTTTTTCAGTTTTAACCCGGCACTTACCGCGTAGGGTATGTCATACCCCCCGCCCACCTTTTTTCAACGCTCCTCCTAAACCTATTTTGGAAAATTGATAGTTTTTCGTGTAGTTGACTTTAAGGTCATATCCTTTGAGGGGCCTTAGCTTGTAGGCAGATTCTAAATATATATTTTTGGATACCGCCTCTTCGGGTTTGTCATACCTTGCGCGTGAATCACCGCTACAGTTCTGAATGCATGAGCACGTTTCAAATCTTCCTTATACTATGGCGTATTATTGTAGTTATGATGAAGAAATGGGATATTTAAGTAATTTAATAGATACAGTATTTAACAGATATATATAGTACAACAGTATTTTCGGATGAAGAAATTCTTTTCGTGATTATGATGAGGAAGAATCAAATGATGAAGAGTATAACAACAAGTATAACTCCTCCACTGAAATCGATCCAGAATTAGAAGAGGGAGACACAAAAATACATGTTTTTTTCTGTATAGACGTATGAACATTTGGGAAGAACGTGACTTTAAAAGAAGACAACTGGTACACGTCCACTTTCAGATGAATTTTTGAAAAAAAAAACTATTGCTGGAGTAATAAAAGAAAATAAAAAAAGAAAATTCAAAATAAGATATAGACGGTATACAGCTCTTCAATGAAATAACTTCATTCATATATTTTTCCTGGTAAAAAATAGCCAACTGAGAGATATTAGAAATTATAGTGAAAAATGATATTATTCCCTGTTTTCCCAATTTCGCTCTAGCATTGAGAATTTTTTTAATCTAACCTGTTTCTGTAGCTTCCGATGAAAAAGGTTTCAGTAAATTAAAAATCATTAAAAATTACTTGAAAAATAATATGACACAAGAAAGGCTTTCAGATTTTTGGCCATAGTCTCAATTGAATCCGAAATCTCAGAAAAACTGATTTAACCGAAACTATTAACAAATTTGCTTATCAGAAAGCCAGAAAAGTTTTTTTTTTTATAGTTACAGTAAAATCTGGCGTATAACGTGCCCCTACACATATTCGCCGCATAACACGCACACTCTTTTTTACAAAGAAACCTGAAATGCATGTGGCAATGATTTTGAGTTTTGAAATTCTTAATTCGAATATTATTCCAAGCTTTAGTAAAAATAGTGTAATTTCAGAATTACAACCCTTTAAGTTCATAAGGAATGTTATTTCTTTCACAGAAACAGTATTTTGACACATGTAAAAGTCTGATCTTTTTCTATGTTCATCTTTTTTGTATATATTTTTAAAGCTCTCATTTTTATACCCGGCGTATAACGCGCAACCGTAAATTTCGATCTTATTTTTTAAGTTAAAAGTGCGCGTTATACACCATATTTTATATTATAATTTATTACTTAGTCTTAGTAGAAGGACTGATTTATTTACTTTTCGTTTCACGAGATTTGTGTCTTAGTATTTATTTCTATTAGATTGTATTTTTGAGTAAATTCTGTTGTTTTGCATTTATAATTATAAAATGTTCATTTTTATTTTAAAGATTATATTTTTGTTAGTTTATTATTTTGTTAACGCATTTTGTAAGCATAACTCATTACCTGGCCAAAAAATGAAGTTCTGCACTTCGAATTTTATTTGAGTTATTATGAATGTGTTTTACTTTTTATTCCTTTATAAGTAGATGATTTTTTAGCGTCAACGTTAAGTATTATTCAAAATATGACAATTTCTCTAGGAGGGCTGGCACATTAGGTGTTTTCACGAGGGCGGGCAATACCCTAGGAGCGGCCCTGATTTTTGTGTGTGTTTGTACGCGCACAATGTGAGTGATTTCTAAAATTATGTCAAAAAATTTCCCTTTTTCGAAATTTGTTCCATTCCACTTATTTTGGATTTAAAAAAGGTTTCTTTCCCCTTTCTATAGCCCAAACACGGTTTTTTTAATGTAAAATTATTGTTCTATATTCTCCTCCTTCTCACAGATGAGATATAGCTTCAAATTTTGATGTATGACTTGTAAAAAAAATATTGCGTTAGAATTAAAAATGTTTTTAATGTGAAGCAATAAAAAGAAAACGATTCTGATGCTAAGAGTAAAACAAAAAACGTTCATCATTTTTTAATAATAGTTAGTTTCTAAGAATCTAAAACAATAAAATAAATTTCAGAGTTTCATGAATCAATCAATCAATCGTTATATATAGTTAACTTAAAAATGTCTCTAAAATGTATTTTGATCCAAAATAATAGACGATGAACTTTTTAATTAACAAAAAAATTCATTTGGTAATAAAACAATAAAAATAATCCTTTTAAAAACATATATATATTTATTAAATCCATGTTTCTATAAGTAATAAATGAAAGAAAAATTAACAGGTAGCTATTGAAACGATTGCTCTTTTCTGAACGTTTGATTAAATATATAAACAAATAGGTAAAAAAAGCAGTATGGGTGAAAGCCTATATAAATATACATATATATATATACATGTACTGAAAAAAACATTAAAAAAAACCGATCTGGTAAAAACATTTTGATATTTCATTTTAATTTTAACCTTTTTCATTCCACTAAAAAAATTTTAAACTTTAAAAAGTAGCGTAATGCGAAATTGAAAGTTTCTTCCTCTGCGGTGAATAGTTTTAGAGCAGAAATTGCGTTTTCGGCTGACGGTGTTTTCTGTGGATTGCGAAGATTATCATTTTAGTCCCGAAAAAATAATTAATGTCAAAACTTAAGTGTCTTATTCTTTTTGTATGTTAACGAAGACCTTAGAAAACGATTTGTCTATTTATTTTAAGGGAACGGTGTATATAATAAATTTTACAGTTGAATATATTTAATTAATTAGCTCTAACACATTAAATTTCCCAAAGTTGAGTATTTTGTTTATGTATATCCCTTAATTTTCGATGTAGTGATCCAAAAAAAATATTGCATGAAAAAAGTTCAGTAAATCATAATGCGGTACATAAAGGGTCTTAATTTTGATTTGTATGCTGTAAGTTGCGTTTCTATCTTTTTCGTAACAGAACCAATACATTCTAAATGTTCAATGTTGACAATTTTATGAGGTTTAGGTTCTAAAACTTCTTTGTAAGCTGTTCATTCCCCATCTCCAAAGCATTGAGTGTATCGAAAATTGTGTAATGCCTCTGAGCGAAGGAAGATACGAAGCTCATTTACAACTTCCGTTCCACCACTATTTTCCAAAGTAATTTGTCGAACACTCATCGCCATGTAGCTTGCAGTTAAAAATTACATGAGCTTTACCTCGATAATGTTTTGGCATCAGCAACTTTCCAAGTGTCCACAATAACTCGTTAACATATGTATGAAAAGTATGGCCCTTTTTTCCAGGTACATCGATAGCCATATGTACACATTTCTGATTACATTATTAAATGATATTCTGTTGGCAGAGTAGCTAATGTCATGCACATTTTAACTGCTATGTCTGAAGCGTTATTTATTGCTTGTACGGACTCGTAAAAAGACTTACGTTGAAATGCCAAACTCATAACTCTGCAGAATACTTTTGCACAGATAAAAAGAAGCTCATGGGTTACGAGAAAGAAAACAAAAACTCCGATTATATTAATAAATTTACTTTGAAATAAAAAAAATTAGTTTGAGAAGCCATTATCTTACAGTTTAAAAAAAATTAAACATTTCTCTGTCGGAAGTTTTTTTCAATTTTTATATAATGTTCAACTTTTAAAATATTTTAGTCATTGTAAGTCATTTATCTTACTTAGATTATTAGGAACAAAAGTTATCTTGGATTCGAGAATCTGTTAACTTGTTGATTTTTAATAATTATTTTTCAATCTAAACCTGAAAAAATCACGAATTTTTTAAAATATTAGTCTGGGCATTATTTTTAAAAAATGATATTGATCTCAGACCTAAATCCATACTAACTTTTATAGAACATATATTTGGAAGTATCTACAAAAAATTTAAAGATTCTATCTTCCGCAAAAAAATTAGACTTAGGGAACACAAAAAACACCTACATCTTCTGAAAAACGCATTTAAAGTTTGCAATGGCATAAAACAAAAACTTATAAGGCTTATACAGCAGTGTTTCTCAAACTGTGGGGCGCGCCCCCTGGGGGCGTGATAACCCTGCTGGGGGGGCGAGCATATTGAAAATAAAAGATTACAAAAATAATTTTTTGGAATGAAGTAAAACAAAATGCTTTCTGACAAAATTAAAAATACACATTTACACTGAAATAATTTATATATATATATATATATATATCATCTGGTTTTCCACTTTCAAAAGATTTCACTTCAAACGCTCATTAGCTATCTTTGATCCTAAAACCAAATACAAAAGACATTTTGTTTGCTTTGCTGTAATCCCCCGATGAGAGATTTTTTATTACGTCTCTTTTAATCCCTAAAATACTTCTTTTGATTATCATCTCTTTGACATTTAAACTTTCTGTTATGTATAAATCCGTCTCTCTTTCTTTTAGGAAAGTTGTTAATAACATTTTTCTGTTGCTATTTTCTCCATGTGAATGAGTTTTATGATATACTAGTTGGTATACCCGTTCTTGGCACGGGTGCACTGAAAAATTAAACGACACAGATTGAAGGATAAATAAGTTTTTAATGAGTTAATTTTACGTGAATTGCAAATTAAACAAAAAAAAAGCTTTTTGCATATCTCGGCAAAACAAAAAAAAAAACACCTTTGTTAAATTTTAAGTATGTAGACCTAATAGCTGAAGAAAAGGATTTTTTTTTCATTTATAACTCCCCGTAACACATTTGAAAATACCTCCCTAAGCTGATCTCTGCTCAGCAAAAGTAACACATTGTTAAAATTTTTGTGTAATGAACGCTTAAAATAGTGTAAATAATTTATATCTGAAAGTGTAATACATTAATATTACTTTCTGTTGTATTTAATTTATGTTAAAATTGTAATATTTGCAAGCAACGCTACTTCTTAATTAATAATTGCGATTCAATGAAAAACATAGCGGAATGTTTACGATAGAGTGAAGTTGGCAAATGTCTAGCTACGTCCATAGCTCGAGCTTTATTAGATTTATGTAAGACCCGCCGTGTAGGAGGGCGATGCACGTTAATACTTTATCCACTGAATTATGATTTACAGCAGTTTTTTTTCATACATACAATATATATATATATATATATATATATATATATATATATATTTGGATCACTACGTTGAAAATTAGGGGATATACATAAACAAAATACTCCCCTTTGGCAAATTTAATCCGTTAAAACTAATAAATTAATTAAAGATATTCCACTGTAAAATTAATTATATACACCGTTCATTTAAAATAAATAGTCAAATCGTTTTCTAAGGTCTTCATTAATATACAAAAACAAAAGACACTTAAATTTTGACATAAACTATTTTTTGGACAAAAATAATAATCTTTGCAATCCGCTGAAACCGCCGTCAGCATAAAACGCAATATCTGCTACAAACTATTCGCCTTCCCCGCTAAAATACTCATAATATCACCCGCGCTGCCATATAACTTAGAAGAGTGGATTTCAAAGAATTCTCCTGCTAAGTATTGGTAGAATATTCCTTCTCTAAGTTGGTGTGGTGTGGTAGTTAACAGAAGGTGGTGCCAGCTCTGGTGTCGTCCACGTCACTTGACCATGGTTCAAAATTACGTGGTCAGTTACCAAAAGCCTTGGTGTAGCTGAACAGTGCGACGTTAATATTAACTCACTGCAAAAAATACAGTACAGTAGTTATAATTATTTTTATACTGAAAAACGCAATATCTGCCTATTCAATTAAAATTATAGAATTATAAATAACTACTAACCACAAACAAATTTAGAAAATTTGTCCAAATGATGCAGTGTGAAAGAGAAATATTATTTACTTTAAGTACCAGAACCAATAAAATGATTTATTTTGTAAAAAATCAATTTCTTACTACCAAATGTGCATAATAAAATCATAAAAAAACATTCAAATAAAGAAAGATTTATAACAAACTCTCCCTTCAAAACTTAGTTTTATTCAGAAATTTAAAAAAAATAGGCATTTTGCTGAGCACGGGAATTAATGAGAAGCGAGCGCTTTGCATAGCCAAAGCAAAAAGGGTTTCTTCACAAACAAAAGATAGATATATGCTGTCGTGGGCATTTTTGCAGTGCACGCCAGAATTGCTTGCAGATGGCAGAATTTTTTTCTACTTACTTGACAAATATCGTTATATTTTGGACACTTCACACAAAATCTTAATAAACTATAGCCTATGCTATAAATTATAGCCTATGTGTTATTCTGATGTATAAGCTATCTTACTGTAAAGTTTAATTAAAATCCATTCAGTTGTTTTTGCGTGAAAGACGGTCAAACATCCTCACACACTTTAGCATTTATAATATATATCTAGATGGATAAGCATCTTGAACATTTTGAAGGATTATTTGGCCAAGATGTATTTTTATGAGTATTCTGAAACATATAATGCATAATGAAAATTGTTTTACACAATTATTTTTTTAGAACTGACATCGATGATTTTGTATCGAATACACTTTTTACATGGGAACGTTTGCTTGAGGCGATTGATCACTCTAGGCAAACGAAATCGTTAATTCTGGTAAAACTATTTATTCTTTAACAGTGACCTTGACAGTATCCTCCTATTAGACAGTCTTAATGGGAACTAAATGAATTTGTCACAGGTATGCCTCTTTTTTGAGAGTGGCAAACGTTTTTTTACTATCAAGATACTTGTTTTGATCGAGTTTCCTGCACTACCACTTTTGTTCAAAAATATTTTCTATGAATATGCTATACTTTCCCCTATGATTAACTTTGTGGTTTTGATTGCTGTGTTGTACGACTTATTATGGTTTATAAATGTAAATGAGCAGAATATAAAAATATGGGCATATGGGATCTTGATTGATAGAAGCTGAAACTGATCAAGCAATTGAAGAACTTGATGAAATAATGCATATTAATCGTGTTAGCAAAAGTAAATATGAGAAAAGCGATAGATATGAAACATTTGAGTTGAATTGAAGTTCTCAAATGCTGCCTAAAGAACTCTATCAAGAAAACTATGAAACTATAAAAATAACAATTCGTCTTGTGAAAAAGACACATGCAATAAAAGGTTCAACATGCTATTTCTAGATCATAAAAGACCAACAAAATTACAATAACGTGAGCAAACTATGACAGTTTTGCTGGCAAAAAACCTTCTTGTATTGTTTGTGAAAAGTGTGTGTGATTTATGTTCTTTATTAAGGTCACGCACATTTGAAACAGTTTCTTTTTTTTTAAATTGAAACAAAATAACTATATTTTTTCCTTATTAAATTATTCACTGGAATTGGGATTTTTATAGTGTGTAGTAAAAATAATTATAAAAAGAAAGGATTAGGGTGACTCAGTCACACCGCGTGGCCATTAACGTTAGTGTGGAGTGGGCGCCTACTCCCGGGTTAAAACATTTTGAAGGTTTCTCGCTTTAAATACTAAAAATAACACAATTATTCTTCATTGGAATTTTACATTTTCATTTTCCTTATTTAATATTAATTCTAAATGCTAATTATGTGAGGCTTAAAATTACAGTTCGTCTTAAACTATTTATAATAGGAGCATTCATTTGAAAAAATCATTTTACATTTTTGTATACATTGTTGTGCACTTGGTTTTACTCTCCTTACAATGAAGCTAAAATATCAAGAATAATGTATTATTTTTTTTAAAAAAATAATCGCAAAACTCGTACTTCTGCCAGTGTACTTATAAATGTATCAGTACTTCCCAATGTATTTTATAACTAATTTATTAATACTAATTTAAGAACAAGTTTAATTATTATTAGTGACTTCCATGGGCTTAAGGTTTAGTTTTAAGGTAAAGGTTTTCAAATGAAGGCTTAATATTAGAAATTGACACTCTGAGTTCTTTTTCTATATTTAGCTGAGATCTATAATTTGTCTTCAAAGCAGCCACCGCAGTAAATCCGGTTTCACAAAAGTACGATGTTGAAAATGGTAATAGTATACGAAATGCTTTTTGTTTTCAGTGCAGAAAATTCATCATCTACTTCTGCCCAAAATTAAAAGAGAGTTTTATTACAAAATTGTCTTTTAATTTCGCCACCGGATGTGAAATATATGAAAATTTCTTCTTCGGTAGTTGAGAGCCCTTCTGGAGTATTTTGAAATGGATCTCTAACCCATTCGTAACTTGCTATCAAGTTGTCCTCAGCAAAATATATTTTTGAAAATTTTTGCCAACATAGCTAAATGATTTTTCAATAGCTTTATAAACAACTTCCACATGTTGTTCTTCAGTTTTGTAAGTGTTTACACATTTATCCGCATTTTCAAACATTTCTAGGTGTTTTATTCTTTTTGCTTTACATTTTGGCTCCATAATTCTAATTTTCTACAAAAAGCATTTATTTTATCAATCGTGCCAAACATTTGTACATTTTATCCTTAAAGTAGAAGATTCAATACATTTAATTATTTTTAAATATATCGACTAAGTAGCTCAACTTCATCAGCAATAAACCATTTCGAAATTTCTCAGCTTCCGGTAGGTTTTCCTCTTCTAAAAAATGTTAATTTCATTTCTTAATTCATAAACACGTTGAAAAAATTTCCCGCGTGATAGCCATCTTGCTTCGCAATAAAATAGCAACAATGAATGCACTGCGCTTATGTGTTTGCAAAGTCCAGAAAAGTTTCTTGATTTTAGGAGGGTCTCATTTTTAAGTAATTTACTACAATCACAACTGTCATTAGCACAATTTTCAAACCAGGACTCATTTATTTGGAAGCCAGAGCTTCTCCGTGTATCATGCAATGTGTCCAGATGCACAGTGGAGATTTTTGTTTCACAAATGATTATATACTTACAAATCTTCCTGACATTGAACGAGCACCATCGGTGTATATTCCGACACAATTTTTCGATTCTATATATTTGCGTCGTTTATAAAGTTATTTAAAATATCAAATAATGCTATTGCTGTTGCTTTAAGTTTTATTGGTTTGCAAAAAAGTAGTTCTTCTGCTGCTGACATACCATCGCAAAATAGAACATACGCAATGGAATGAGCATCTTTATTGATATCTGTTGCCTCGTCAAGCTGAATTAAAAACAATTTATCACGCAACTTACCGAAAAGCTGTTGCTCTACATCTTCAGATATATCATCAATTGGACGGAAACAGTATCATTTGATAAGGGTATGGACTGCAACACTTTGGCAAAATTGTCTCCAAACATAGTTTCTACGATCTCAATTGCTGCAGGCAAAATAAGATCTTAGGCAATAGTGTGAGGCTTTTTACATCTGACTTTATTTTGTATGATACTTTGTAAGAAGTAAGTAAAACTTTTTCAATCACTGACAAAGTATTTTTTTAAAAAAATGTTTTTTGTTTTGTTTTTCATATGATTTTAATTTTGATTCAAAGAACTCTCGAGGTTTGTTAATGTACTCACCATGAAATGTTTCAAAATGTATTTTAAGTTTATAAGGTTTCATACTGTCTGCTGCCAATATTTTTGAGCAAATAACACACAGTAGCTTTTCTTCTCCATTTACTTCAGTAATGGTAAATACAAAATTCAAGTATTCTTGAGAATATTTATTTGATTTAATCCTCGGAACTATGCTCGTCTGTGAACTTGTTGAAGCTTTATTATCGTCAAATGTTCGCATACGACTTAAAATTCTATCCATGATTTTGTTTCAATCTTCTACAGTAAATACTTAATAGTGTGAGTTACAACTAACGCGCAAATTATATAGTGTACATTCAAGATAGATTTGGTAGCTATAGAAGCATCGGATCGATCAAGACTGACTGGGATATTGAACGAGGTACAGCATTATTACATGTTTTGCGCAGACGTCCGTTAGTTTGGCCAGACTCACGCAAATGCTAGTGAGAATGCCAGATGTGATGGATATTATACACTGCTGGACAATTGCTAAGGACGGATAACACTATCATCCATAGCAACCACAAAATGAAAGGAAGTAAAATGTGGAAAATTAGAATAAGTGCGGGATATTAGTAAGAAGTATGAGTATGCAATTTTTTTTTCCACGTCTGTTCATCACGTGATAGCGTTCATAAGAGCTTTAAAGGTTTTGACGCGTGTGGACAGTTGTTGTTTCAAGTCAAAGTTTTACCGGGAAGATTTAATAGACAAACTTAAAATTTTTGGCATGTCTTCCCGACATCACATAGATGATTTTATGCGTGGCCGAATTATTGGAGAGATCGAAGAAGGGCGAAAAATAACAGATGTTGCCAGGGAGTTCGACATCGCTCACAGCGTTGTTTCACGGCTGTGGAAGTCAGTTAAAACTACTGGAATGTGTAGTAGACGGCACGGGGGAGGTCATGTTAGAAGTACGACGCCTGCAGAAGACAGATATATCGTCCTATCAGCAAAAAGGAACAGGCGCATCACAGCTCAGCAGGTGGCAAATCAGTTTCTTGCTGCCTCAGGAAAGCAGATCTCCCGAAAAACTGTTGCCAGACGTTTGAGGGGAGGAGGACTATACAAACGCAGACCTTTTGTGTGTGTCCCATTGACCAGACAGCACCGTACTGCCCGTTTGCAATGGTGTCGTGAGCATCACAATTGGACTGAACAGGACTGGGCATGCGTACTATTCTCAGATGAGAGTAGGTTCAGTCTGTCATCTGATTGTAGACGCCAACTGATCTGGCGCGAGAGTGGTACTGCTTATCGTCCAGAAAATATCCATGAAAAGGATCGATATCCGACATGCAGTATCATGGTGTGGGCCGGCATCATGATCAATGGCCGCACGCGCCTACATGTGGTTGCGAATGGGACTATGACGGGCCAACGATACATTGATGAAGTTCTACTTCCTCATGTTCGTCTTTTCCGAGGTGCTGTCGGTGATAAATTTGTTTTTATGGACGACAACGCAACATGTCATCGAACACTCGCTGTTCAGGATTGTCTAGACAGAGAGGGTATTCAACGTCTCGTATGGCCAGCGCGTTTTCCAGATCTAAACCCCATTGAAAATGTGTGGGATGCTTTGGGGAGGCAAGTTTCTGGTCGAGACTATCCTCCAACAAACAAGAACACCCTCATTCGTGCACTCACAGAGGAATGGGATAAATTGTCTCACCAGCTGCTGGATAATGTTATGCAAAGTATGGTACGACGTGTGGAATGTTGCATCACACTCCACGGTGTACATATCCCGTACTGATACTTTTCTTTAAGGTGCCTGCTGACTTTTAGATGCATTGTTCCATTTCTCCGTACGCAAATCAAATGAACATTTTTTTTTCTTTCAGATGTTTCACAGCTTTTGTACTTTCCAGAACAATAAATATTCTTTATTCTAATGTCTGTACAGTGTGGCAAGTATATTTTATCCTACTAGGCCTCATGTCTCGCTTAATGTTATGCTACATAGCAATTTGTGATCCGTCCTTAGCAATTGTCCAGCAGTGTAGAATGAACATAAAGTAGACTATTTTTCAATTTCTACTCTAAGTTCACTCTCTCTCATATATATACTAACCGTTACCCACCCACTTCACTGGGCATTTCACGATGTTGTATAAATGTCTAATGTTTACATATATATGAATTAATGATATCTAGCATTAAGAATTCGATTGTATTGAAAAATATATTTATAGCCGTAACTCTTGCCTCTTGATCTAAAAGGACATAAATTATAATATCTACTTTCTATTTATATCTAAAGTAGCAGTAGAAAGATTTTTTGCGCTAACTTAACCTAATAATCAAGTGGATTTCAACCAAAGAAACTTTCAGTGGATCTCTACTCCATAAAATAAACATGCGTGCTAAATTTCAAGTCTAAATCTAACAGAAAAATCGGAATTTTTATCATCAATACCTCGTTGAGAGCATTCTTAGTGGATTCCAATTCAACAAAAGAAGCATGCAAACCAAGTTTTATTATCATAGTCTTAGCAGTTCGAAAACGGGAATTTTGTCAATCAATACGCCCGAATAACTCTCCCCGCTTCTCCCTGGAGTTGATTTCCGTGAAATCCATTCTTAGTGGAACTTTTTCAACTAAAGAAACGTGCTCAACAAATTTCAGGTAAATGAGTTAAATTCAAAAACAGGAATTTTTCTATAGCCCGCTCTAATCCCTCAAACACCCACTCCTTTGGGGATCCCTTTTCGCAAAACTCTTTGGTATAAGAACTCTATTCCATGAACGGAACATACCCTCTAATTTTCAAGCAGGTGGGTCTATTAGTTAAAAAGCGGAAATACTTATGTATTATACCCCTTAATCCCCCTCAGTGACCCTTGGAGATCAATTTTCCCTAAAACTATTTTGTAGCGGATCTTTACACCATAAAAGGAATCAGCTTACTAAATTTTAAGACTGTACGTCTAATAGTTTAAAAAAGGAAATATTTATCAATAACGCCCCTTAAGCTCCCGCAACGCCACATAGGAAGCGATTTTCACAAAACCCATCTTATAGCAGATCTCTACTTAATTAATGGAATCTGCTTACTCAATTTCAAGATTTTACGTCGAATAGTTTAAAAAAGGAGTTAATTGCCTATATATATATATATATATATATATATATATATATATATATATATATATATATATATATATATAACGCTGCTTAATTCTCCGCAACGTCACATAGGGTCGATTTTCACAAAACCCATTTTGTAGTGGATCTGTACTCTATGAAAGGAATCCGCTTATCAAATTTCAAAACTGTACGTCTAATAGTTTAAAAAGGGAAATAATTATCTATAACGCCACTTAAGCCCCGCAACGCCACTTAGGAAACGATTTTTACAAAAACCCATCTTATAGCGGATTGCTACTCAATGAATGGAATCTGCTTACTCAATTTTAAGATTTTGCGTCTAATAGTTTAAAAAAGGAGTTCATTGCCTATATATATATATATATATATATATATATATATATATATATATATATATATATATATATATATATATATATATATATATATATATATATAACGCTCCTTAATTCTCTACAATGCCACTTGGGGCCAGTTTTTAAAAAACACATTTTGTAGCGGATCTCTACTCTATGAAAGGAATCCCGCAAACCAAATTTCAAAACAGTACTTCTGATAGTTTAAAAATGGAAATAATTATGTATAACTCCCCTTAAGCGCCCTCAATGCCCCTTGGAGGTCGATTTTCGTAAAAATCATTATGTAAAGAATCTCTACTTTATTAAAGAAATCTGTGTACCAAGTTTCAAGACTGTACATGTAATAATTTAATAATGGAAATAATTTTCTACAACGCCCCTTAAAGACCGGTAATGCCCCTTGGGGTTTGATCTTTGAAATATCTGTTCTTTGCTGATGTCTACTCCATGAAGGGAACCTACCTATCAAATTTCAAATCTGTAGGTTTAATAGTTCCGGAGATATCGTGATTAGTGAGTGAATGAGTGAGTGAGTATCTTTTCTCCTATATATATATATATATATATATATATATATATATATATATATATATATATATATATATCTTGTTTAAATTTCAATCGTTGATAAAATGCTTTCTGTTCATTCATTCAGGTTCAAAGACATGTTTTAAAACTTGTAGTGAATGACACTTTCTGTTAATACAGTTCTTTCAAATTTTAACTTATTAATTAAATTAAAAAATGAATAAAAATGGTAACAAACAAAAATTATAGTCCAACGGCATTTATAGAAAGGAAAATTTTTCGTGTTGTCCCCTGTAATGCAATGGATAGCGCGCTGGGCTTCTAATCTAAAGGGCGGTGGTTCGAATGCCATCTGAGATGACCTAATTTCTGTGAATTGTATGTGTGATTCTTTTTTACTATACTATTTTCTTACGTTAACTTTAATTAATGAATAAATTGTAACAAAAAAAGAATAGTCCAATCCCAAATATAGAAAGGAAAATGAAAAATTGCAAGGAAAATCGCTTTTTATTTTGTCTCTTAACATTGTGATTCTGTCATATGTATTACATATTTGTATTAATTTTAACTATTTTATAAGAAGTAACTAAAATAAACTTTTCTTTGTTGGTCTAAGTAGGAATTGACTTTTTTTATATTACTTGCACTTTTACAAATGGATGATGCAGGAAATAAATCTTTAATTAAATATCATTTTGCAATTTGTTCCAATTTAAAAATTAGAGAAAGGAAAAATAACACATAACATTATAACTGTTACTTAAAAGTAATTTGTTTAAATATATATATATTACTTAAAATTAACGTATACAAAATTTAATTCTCAAAGTGCATTATTATTGCATTCAATACATTATTATTTTTGGAGGGGGGGGCGCGATGAAAATTATGATTGAAAATTGGGTCGCCAGTAGTGAAAGTTTGAGAAGCACTGCTATACAGTTCTAATTTTTAATATGTTATTTTCCAACTTATGTCGTACATCAAAACACTATTTAAATTAGTTATGACTGAAAACCTTTTAAATTCTAAGTATATTTTTGCATAATATTGATAGCATTTGTTACCAAGACTGATAGATTATATATATATATTCAACTTTATTTTAATTTAATATTTTCATAAAAGTGTTTTATACACAAAGTATGTATACACTAAATAATAATGATACAAATTTATGTTAAGAACTTCCAAGTTTTTGAATAATACCTAATTTTTTCTCAGTTTTAAATCGGGGCAGTTTAGCAAATTTAGGTTTTTACTGTGGGTGTCTTTAAAATACGATAATGTAGTACTGCAACATATTTACTATAATGTAGTTTGGCACATCATGGAAATATTTAGTCCTTTTGGTAATATTTGTTTTCTGAACATTAGTATTCTGAAGTCTCATTGTATTATCAGCTGAATGCTGAATTTTAAATTTATCCTTTTCAGTCGTATACCCTCTTTTCCAAATATTTTTCATAGCAACCTGTGTAAGTTTTGGCTGTGGCTTATTCTCAACAAGAAAAAAATAATGAAAACAAAAAGAAAACTCAAATTTACTTAAGGTGACTGCCTACCTTCGGACCCAATTTTTTTTATAAAAACTAATTGAGTGCGTTTAGGAAGAAAAATTTCAAAAAAAATATGTAAATACATACATTTTTTTAAATAAATATTGTACTTTTAAAAAAATTGGTTGTTTTCAAGGAAATTTTACTAAATTTTTACTAAAACGGGTTACAATGTATAAAAATTTCTAATACAATTATCATAATTTTCTTTATACACAACATACATATTATGGTGCTCTTCAAAATCAACCAAAATGTAAGAGAAATCTTAAAATACAAAAAGAAAAATTACAGGCAATTATACATAATAATAAGAAAATTTTGATATCATTTAAAGTTTCTTTTTGTATAAATCTACCCTAAATGAAAAAATATTTACCCTGCAACAAAAATTGTGAAACACTTCATGAAAAATAGTATAATATACATTCCCACAAAATTTCAAAACGTTATCTGGTTTGGTTCTTAAGATATCATATATCTGGTAGAGCGTTTCTTTCGAAAACATAATTTTGAGAAAAACTCATTTAGTTTTATCTTACTGCCCTTTTGCATAGAGTGATGTTTTTTTTAAAATCACTAGAACTTTAATTATATTTCACGAAAAGGAAAAAGAAAAACAGTTTTGGGAAAAAAATGTTAAAACTATAATATTTTGAAATAAAAAAAATGCCTTATGTAGACGAAAAACGACATTTTTAAGGTAGGCAGTCAACTTAAGCTATGTGTAAAAATAAATATTGGTTTTGAAATCACTCTTAGTTAAGTAGCTATCAGAAAAAGTTAAAAAACTCGCAGCATAATAAAAAAAAAAATATTTTAGCAATGAAAATTATGGTTAATAGCTATTTTACACACACACTGAAAAGAAGGATTGCGTCAAATATATTTTCAATTAATTCATTTTAGAAATGCCAAAATACCTTAAAATGAAACCGAAACTAAAATTTAGATTTGGAAAACTTACACATATTAAAAACTAATTAGTTTTAAGATCTGATATTTTGGGACAAGCTTTCCAAATATATGAGTCATAATAAAATGCAAAAAAAAATTGATATTTATTTTTAGGGTACAGTTATGCCTTAAGTAGACTTCAGTGCACACACGTTACTACAGAAGACAATACTTACTTCCTCACGCCACGAGCAAACAAAGCGGCCGCGGATGTCCAAATCCTTTGAAATTGAATGAAAAGTGCCGCGAAACCGATATCATTGAATGCTTGCATTGATATAAACTGGCTCCTTCGTTTATTACTATTTAAAACTACGTTCCACAGGTGGCGCTTCAAAGCAGAAACGGTTTAAATTCTCAGAACTTTTCTCCGGGGCAGAGCCGACCATCTGGGGGGGGGGGGATGAGGTGGATGCTTAAAACAGGGCCCCGCGATTGAGAGGCCTAAGCATCTTCAAAAGTTAAAATAATGTACTCTTGCACATGAAATCTTGACAATATTTCTGTCGTTGTCAGTATAACGAGAAGCGCAATTTATCGTCAACATTCTTACTATAGATATTTGAATTTCCACAAAATTTCAAACTAATCCTTGATGCTGCAAATGCTTAGTTTTTGTTATTTGATTCGAGGAACTCTCCTGAGTATTCCCACTTAAACTTGACTTTTTAGATGAATATTTAGAACTGATTTATTTATATTTTAAAGCTTCAAGTAGAGAAAGTTTTATAACAAAAACACCTGTAATTATTTCAAATAATAGTAACTTAAAATAATGGGAATGCTTCAAAAATTCTAGTTCAGGATCTGTTGAGAAGTCGTAACAAAAAATATAGAAAAAATATTTTTTCGAAGCATTTTTAGTTAAAAAATGTATTTTGAAAATATTTTTTTCATTTGTTTATTTTGTGTAAGAAAATCGCTTTTAAATGCATTTTTTTACTGTAATAATAATCTTAAAACAATTTTATATGTATATTCTAATTCTAGTCATACTAAATATTAAAAACAAAGTTTTTATTTTATGTTTTCGCAAAATTCCTGTTCCAAATGTAGGCTGTAATCTAAAATTACTTTTACACAGAATTATAGATGTTATTCTATTTTAAGCAAGTAATAAATAATATATTACTTCTTGCTGACCATGAAATAATAGAAACACCCATAATAATGGAAACTTTTTAAGTTTTTAAGAAGTAAGTAAACACGACTCTGCTCATGGATCATATAAGCAGAATACGAAATTCGTGAAATAGAATTGTGTATCATTTCACACTGTGGTATTCAAACTGTGTTCCACGGAACCTTGAGGTTCCACAAGGCATACCCAGGGGTTCCACGAACAATAAAAAATCGAGAAAAAATAAATATGTATGCAAAATGTGGATTCACGTTCTCTAAGAAGTTTAATTAGTTACAAGTATCTATAGCTCGTCCTACTCATTAAAACTGAAAATTTTATTTATATATGAAAACATTATTGTGCAACACTTTTTAAACTTTTATTTTAGTATAACAGCGTTTCTCAAACTGTGGGGTGCGCCCCCTAGGTGGCATGATATCTCTACGAGGAGGGTGCGAGCATATTGAAAAGTCGAAAACAAAAGATTACTTTAAAAAATTATTAATTTGCTGAAAATAAACAAACAAAATACATTCTGGCATAATATATATAAAATACACATTTGTACTGACATAATACACTTATAAACGTATCTGTACGGCAAATGTATTTTAAAGTTAATTTAAAAGTTAAGAACAATTTTAATAATTACCAGTGACCCGATGGGCTTGTCATATATATATATATATATATATATATGTCAGGTTTGAAAAGTTTAGGTTCAAAATTAAGGAAGTAATAAATGAAAATAGAGCGAACTATTTACCATCGCGTAAGGATTTATGAGTAAACAAGCCTGTTAAAAGGAGCAACGAGCGCTGACGAAGGCGAACGCATACTAAGAAAGGACTTGGCTGGTGTCTCCTCGCTGCGATGTTGTATTTGGTAACGCCCGGTTGCGCGGCAAAAGGTCCGCCATGTTAGATTATATATGATGAAAGCGTAATAAAGGAATATTGTGAAGATGATGCCCTCCTCTTTTTACCAGCAGGCCTGGGGCCTGACAAGAGCCGGCAGGATGATTTAAAGTACTGCAAAATACGCGAGGAAACCAATGGAATGAACTTCAACAATTTTTTTTTCGAACGAGCGACTGCATTGAAAACGATACTACCATGGAAGACGACTCTTTCCGGCAGGAGTCACCAGTCAACACATCCAGGGAAACTTTCTTTTTTCCTGAATTTGATCTTAATAAGTTTAGTAGTTTGAAGAGTTTTCTTGAATGTTTTGATAAACAATGTTTGGAATATCAAAAAGACGAGCAATGGAAGAAGCAAAATATTCCTAGATATCTCACGGGAGTTTATCTTAAATTTTGGTACGAAAACCATTTATTTGAAAAGTCTTACGAAGAAAGTAAACAACTATTAATGACGGTGTTCGATGCGACGAAACAAGAAGATATTCGAAAATTTCAAAACCTAACATTAAACGACACTAAAGAATTAATTTCCTTTTTTACGGAAAAACTTTCGTTGGGGAAGAAACTAAATTATGATGACAGTTCAATTGTGGAGCATATGACATTATCTATTCCTTTAGAGTTCCAAAAGTTCCTAGTTATCAAGAAGATTTCGACACCCTGCGAATGGATCTCAACGATGCGACAATTAATCGCAGTAACACCGGATAGCGCAGACCGAAAACCGGTAGATACTGGAAGTTATACCCGATGGAATCACGCATACGGTAGTGTACACAGAGGAACTGGTCAACAGTACAGATTCCAAGCAAGAGGAAATCATGGACAGCCACATCAATCGCACATGATGAGATTCAGTGGAAGGCAACAGTTCAACAATCAACCTAGGCAGTTTGTACAACAGAATCGACATTTTAACTCGCCCAGAAACGAAAGTAACCAGAGGCAAGGATGACAACTAATTATTGAGTCAATGGTATGTTCCAAGCACTTTTGTACTCTAATTGACACAGGAAGCAATGTGTCATTAATTCCAATAAATTTAGCTAAACAATTAAAAAACATTAAAATTATAAGAAATAGTAATGTAAAAATAAATCAAACTTGTGGGACTATTCAACCCAAAGGTATAATTAAAGTTTATATGAATATTGGATGTATATCTAAGCAAATAGATTTGTTTGTAATTGATACTGAATTGCCTTATATTATTTTAGGACTAGAATATTTACATTTATTTAAGCTTGACATTAGTATTCGTAACATGTGTATTTTTCAATGTGGTAAAAATTTAAGTAATATTAAATATGTAAATAAGTGTGTTGGTGAGTTGAGAACATATCATGGGACATATTGTAAAACTCTTAATAATGATCAAAATATGAACTACTATAATGCAAATAATGAAGATAATATTAACGTTAAGAATAATAAAGGTTTAGATCAAATATCAGACAGCCCTGAAGCTGATCTGAAAAGATTGTTTAACCCAGCCATGGTTGTTGAGGACACAATACCAAGACAAACTAGTGAGCAATGGGGAGATTTAACCCAACTTCTTGACAAATTTCAAACCATATTTTCACAAAATAAGTATGATGTAGGTTGTATCAATTTAGAGCCACAAAGAATTCATTTAATTTCAGACCTTCCTATAAGTTTACGCCCTTATAGAAACAGTCAACAAGAATCTAAAGAAATACAAACACAGATAGAAGAATTGTTAAAAGCAGGTTTTATTAGACCCTCTCATAGCCCATATGCTGCCCCTGTAACTTTAGCATACAAAAAAGGATGAAGGGAAAAGATCAAGATTATGTATCGATTATAGAAAACTAAATGAAATCACACGAAAAGATTCCACCCCTGTACCTCTGATAGACTTTGTAATTGATAATTTAACTCATGCTAAATTTTCTCTACGCTCGACTTAACAAGTGGTTATTGGCACATTAAAATTCATGAAAAAGACGCAGAGAAACTGGCTTTCACAACTAATTTTGGACTCTATGAATGGTTAAGACTTCCATTTGGCTGGAAAAATTCCCCAGCTGTTTTCCAAAGAACTATAAGACAAATTTTACAAAAATATCAGTTAACTTTTGCTTTAAACTATTTTGATGATATAATAATTTTCTCACAATCTTGGGAAGAGCATTTAACTGATTTAGATACAATATTTCAAATTTGTAAAAAAGAAAACATTAAACTTAAAAAATCAAAATGTCAGTTTGCACAGGAAAAAATAAAATTTTTAGGATATGAAATAACACAAGGTCATTATTCCCCAAGTAATCCAAATATTGAAACAATAAGAAAATTAGCACCACCTAAAGATGTGAAAGAACTCCAAAGATTTCTTGGTTCCATCAATGTTTATCAAAAATTTATTAAAGATTATGCAAAACTTAGAGTACCATTAAATAAATTACTTAAAAAAGACGCAATTTGGAATTGGTCACATGAATGTCAAGAAGCTTATCAAAAGTTAAAGAATTGTTTAATATCAAAACCTATACTTAAATTATACAACTCACAATATCCATGTCATGTGTTTTGTGACGCAAGTCAGGAATCAATAGGCATAGTCTTGAAACAACAACACCCAGATGGAACACTTTACCCCATAGCTTATCACTCGAGACAATTACTTAAACATGAAAAAAATTATACAATTTCAGAAAAAGAGTGTTTAGCAATTATAGATGCCTTAGATAAATTCCACTGTTACCTACATGGATCCAAATTCACAATACATACTGATCATGCTGCTTTACAATGGCTTAAAAGTGTAAAACATTTAACTGGACGTTTATTTCGGTGGAGTTTAAAACTTTCTCAGTATGAATATTCGATAGTTTATATAAAAGGTAAATTAAATGTTGAAGCAGACATGTTGTCGAGGAACCCTGTATGCCATTATATATCACCCATTTGTCATTTTTTAAATACTGATGAAATTATTAAATACCAAAATTCAGAGAACATTAATGATCCAAAATATATAAAAATTAATGTTGTATTAACAGTTAAGAAAAAGAATTTAATTAAAATTGTAGTACCGTTATCTTTGAGAGAAAAATTAATTACAACTGCACATGAACAATTTGGTCACCCAGGTGTAAAAAGATGTTAAAATTAATTTCTCCAATTTACTACTGGAAAGACATTATATTAGACATTTCAAATTTTGTTAAATGTTGTGAAACATGTCAATTGAATAAAAAGTCTACACAAAAAAAGTATGGATTATTGCAAGAAGTTCCTGTAGCAGAAGAACCATTTGAAATGATTTCACTAGACACTGTAGGAGGATTTAATTATCATAATTCACAAAAGAAATACCTGCATATTGTTCTGGATCATGCTACCAGATATGCTTGGACATTTCCATCCAAAAGTGTCACTTCTGAAACTTATACAAATTGCTTAAAACAAATTTTTCAATTCAATGCCCAAAACAACTTTTAAGTGATAGAAATGCTGCATTCACTTCATCTAAATTTAAGAAATTCTTAAAACATCATAATATTAGACAATTACTAACTTCAGCAAATAGACCACAATGCAATGGAAAGAATGAAAGAGTTAATCAGACATTAGTAGCAAAATTAAGATGTAAAGTTAATTCAACTACAAAAACTCCTTGGACAAAATTATTAGAACAAGTTACATATGAATACAATAACTCGCCACATGATGTTACTGGCTTTCCACCTGCATATTTAATGTTTGGAACTTTGCCATATGATTCGCCATTACCTAATCAAGTAAAATTAAACTATCCACCTATACAACAAGCTAGACAAATTGCAGTAAACAGAACAATTAAGCATCATAAGATAAATAAACAAAGGTATGATAGACATTATGTTGATGCAAAATTTAAAGTTGGAGATTTAGTCTTATATCAAAATTTCTCATACCTAATTCAAGTAAACTTCAATCTCCTTATAATGGTCCTTTTAAAGTTGTCAGGAAACTCTCAAATGTTACTTATGAAATAGATAAACCAAATCAATATACAGGAAAATTAACAGATATTGTTCATTCTACAAGATTAAAACCATTTCATTCAAAATCCAATTTCCAATTATGCTAAATTCTTATTTATATTTGTTATAGAGTTTGTTTTCTCAAACTTTGGGGGGAAGAAGAAGTGCATTGTAATTTTAAAAGAAGTGCATTGTTATTAAAATAATAATAATAAAAGTTGTGTTTAAAATTTGAATTTAAGACTTGTTTACATTATGAAAATCAAAATTTAATGTAATTGAATTTGTATTGTATCTTTATTCATAATGAACACATTATTGAAGACTATTTAAAAAAAAAAAAATAATAACTGAATTATGGACTGTATGAAAACATTGTGATGAGGTCATTTTACGATACATTGTGTTAGAGTAATTTCATTGTGATTATTTGTGATCAGAGTATATTCTGAAAGTTAAAATATAGTATGTGATGTTATGAAGATTTTATTATGGTTGTATGTTTTTGAAATGAGTTGATTGAGTAGAGATTCTAATAATAAACAAAAGAACTGTGTGATAAACAATAATTGGATGATGAACATTGAACTATGATTTTTCCAAGACAGGACTGTGAAACATTACATTACATTGATTGAACTTTTACCTGTACTTGATATATCTGAAATACCCTTATTTTTCTTTGCATTTTATATTTCTAGTGATATTTTGATATAATGTTGATGTCGTGTTTATTTTGATAAATTTCTGTGTTATAGTTATGTAATCTTTTCTTTTTTGGGAGCTCCTAAAATCATGTTGCTGTTAGTTACTCCATGTATGTCTTTTTTATGTATTTACTTTACCATTATTCCTAAAATCATGTTGCTGTTAGTTACTCTCCATATATGTCCTTTTTTATGTATTTACTTTACCATTATTCCTAAACTCATTTTGCTATTACTTATTTTATATCTATTCTTTGTATGTACTTACTTTACCATTATTCCTAAAATCATGTTATTTACTCTATACCTATTCTTTCTATGTATTTATGTACTCATTATATTCCAACATTCAATACCATTTTGAAGTACTTGTAACTTTTCAACATTTATCACTTTATTAACATTGTTTACTATTGGTGCACATTTAGTGAGAATTTCACTTGATCTTATGTTATGTTGTTTAGTACTACTATATTTTTGAATGTGAATTATCTTTCTTATGTTGTTTTTTATTAACCTCATTATTATTATAGTCATAGTGGAAGTATTAGATGTGATATTTTTCAGAAAACAATTCTATGTAACACAAAGTTTTATACCAAATTTTTGATACTTTGTTATTCATTATTGCTATTTTTTTTGTACATGTTAGGATTCACCAGCCCACTCTTTTACACAATTATTATATCTTCTAGATTTTTATTACATTTGGGGAATTTGATATAATTGAAATATAATTTTTTTCCCTGGGGACTTGCCAGTCAGAAATGGCCAATCTGGCTGTGCCAGACTTCAGCGGAGGGGGGGAAATTTGTCAGGTTTGAAAAGTTTAGGTTCAAAATTAAGGAAGTAATAAATGAAAATAGAGCGAACTCTTTACCATCGCGTAAGGATTTATGAGTAAACAAGCCTGTTAAAAGGAGCAACGAGCGCTGACGAAGGCGAACGCATACTAAGAAAGGACTTGGCTGGTGTCTCCTCGCTGCGATGTTGTATTTGGTAACGCCCGGTTGCGCGGCAAAAGGTCCGCCATGTTAGATTATATATGATGAAAGCGTAATAAAGGAATATTGTGAAGATGATGCCCTCCTCTTTTTACCAGCAGGCCTGGGGCCTGACATATATATATATAAAATTATATACAAAAATTAACACTTATCATCATAAGTTGTACTGTTTATAATTAATCCTTTAACTGCTGATTAAAATTTCCACAATTCGCCCCCTTCCCCAATAACACCGTTTTCCACGTAGACGCGCATATGGGATGTATTAATGGGAGATAAAAAGGAAAAAATAATTAAATCCTTCGCTAACACTGTCAAGGTTTTTTTATGGCATTCCAATCCTTAGGAAAAATTTTCTGGATAACAGTGCACAGAGAAGTTAGTGGCACTTATGAGGTTAAAGTCGTATTTTAGCTTTAACATCAAGGTATAGTATTATTGAATTTAATCCATTGTTAATGTACGGAGGGGGGGGGGTGAAAAATATGGTTGAATATTGGGTCGCAAATATTGAAAGTTTGAGAAGCACTGTAATGTAATAAAAGTACATTAAAACACACACCCTTTATATATATATATATACTAGCTGCATGGCCCGGCGTTGCACGGGTTTTCTCTACTTTTATAAATTTTCCTTTCACTCACAAAAAAGAATCAGCACTTTTCTTATTCTTTTTTGAAAATACTTTGTCTTTTTTGTTTCTTTCCCCTCTACTTAGCCCGGCATTGCACGGGCTTTTACCGAGTGTATAACTTAATTTCCACGATAATTTCCTCTTTCCTTCATGACGCCAGCACCTTTGTGCGGGTGCGCACGCGTACGATGTGTGATTGCTAAAAAGTTGTCATTAAAATTCCCTTTTTTCAAAAATTTTTCCCCCTGCGTTGCACGAACATATTTGAATGCATAACATGTTGTCATGGAAATTCCCCTTCTCCTCTAGTTAGCATTTTCTGTTATGTGTGTGTATGATTTCTATATTAATGTCATTACAAATCCCCTTTCGAAATTTCTTCCACATCTTTCCATTGTCAGACATGTTTCTTTTATCTCTCTATAGCCTGGCTTAATTACATACAGCTATTGAAATCATTTTTTTCCTGATTGTTTGAGTAAACATATGTACGTGTAAAAAACACTATAACACTATATATATATATATATATATATATGTCATGATTTTAAAGACAGAATCAGATTAAGGTTTAAAAAAAAGAGATCTTTATTCCATCGTGTCGACATCAGTTCTCACGCTAAAGGCAGAGAGGAAAAAGCACGCCATGGTGGGAGTTCCACGTGAATAACACGTGAAAAACATCTGGTGAGTGTCGCTGCTTTGAAGATGGTGTTTGCAAGTTAATGCTGACATATGTTGACTATTAAATCTAACGACCTAGAATTAGACATATTTATTGTCTAGGCCATATGTTCGGAAGAAATAAAGGGGCGATTAGTTTGATACTTGAATATGAGAACGTAGAAGGATGGAGTCAAGTGCTAGATAGGGAATTTAATATTTAATCTAATTTAATTATCCTTACATTTGCCCCCCAATTTTAAAAGGGAGTCATAGCGTGGTTTTTTCTCTCTTTACAAACTTAATCAATTTTCAACAAACACAAAACAATACATAGTTATTTAGAAAGACATATTAAACACAGTAGAAAATTTTAAGCAATAGTAATTCTAAAATAAAAAAGCAATACAATAAACGAAACTATAACAACAAACACAGTAAGGACACTTCCAACTTATGAATTGATAAACATGACTTTCCATACATATAAATGAAGATTATCTTGTTCAAATCTATTCGACATCTAGAATAAGAGCTCACGTTTCCTCCTATTCCTTCATAATAATAGATTCGTATTATAGCTGGTAGATATTTTACAAAAATTTATGTTGGAAAATAATATATCAAACAATAAGATAGTAAATATAAAAATACATGAAATCATACAAATGTTAAAATAATAATTTTGAATAAAAATCTATTCTGGCGCCATCGTAGTAATACCTTATATTGTTACACACATTTTGAATATATGAAATACATTTTTAAAAAGAGATAAAAATTTTTAAAAAATACACTAATAAAATGAAATTATTAATAATATGAAAACGGTGTATAACACACAACTTATATGCACTATTCAACACAATAAACAATATTTCATTTCACATGCGTAATAAAATATAAAAATTATAAGAATATAGGAATAAAAGAATACAAGAATATAAGAGCACTTTATTATTTTTGAGTCGGTAAAAAGTGGACTCACTTCAATACTAACTTTTAGTATGTATGAAAATTTTCTCAATATTCACTGTAACTTAACAATATCGCATACAATATTTTGAATCTTTCCGTAACCTTCTAAAAATTCGTTTCATAGACAAAATTTCTTGATTTTCTCTTACATAACACATTCACTAATATAAACTGTATCACCTTACTTAGTTTTGAACACATCTCTCTGAGAAATCTGCGTCATCAACTCACAGATGTTCAGGGATGCTGATAAGAAACAATGAGAGGTGTACATATCAAACTAAACAAGTTTGTCCTCTTAATATTTCGAGACATATACAAAATTATAATGATTGTATTCTCCCTTATCCACTGTATAATATCCAAAAATAAGCTTCAAGTTATTAAATTAATTTCAATTTTAGATAAGGAAAAATTCGAGAAATAGTGAATCCTGATATATGGCCAGTATATCAAAACACACAGTTTCAAAATAAAAAAATTAAATGACATGCAATAAGATTACTGCTGAATAAAATAATTATCAAAACAATTGAATTCAATGGAGAAAAAAGAATACAACTTGACTTTACTTTTGTTTCTTATAACAATCAATATCTCTAGTATTAGCTCTCTCATTAGTCATTTTTCTATAAACTTAATTTATATCTTTCACTTTAAAACACCAATTTCTATCATAACTCTTAACTCATTCGACATCTTAAGATAAAATTATGAGAAGTATATTAAAATTTCTCAAAATTTTTTATGACTAAACCTATGTAATTTGTTTTTTCAATTAAAGTATAAAGAAAATATCTCATTTATATAACACAAATATATTATAAAATTTAAATACCATATCATATCATATATTATTCTTTTTCGTCGAAAAGTCTTGTTAAGCAGAACTCAGTTATTTATGTATTACGTAAGATGTTTCTTTTAGTTATTATCTTCTTCTCATTATTATGGGTATTTTGTTGAATGTAATTTAATTGAAAATTTTCAGATGGATGAAAATGTCTTAAACGAACTGAATGAACCGATTCAGTGTCAGTTTTATTAAGTGCATTGGGTCTATCAATTTCAAATAATACATCAGAACATTTTCTTAAAACGGTATAAGGGCCTGAATAAGGGGGACTTAATTTCCTTGTATTGGGGTATTGAAATTCCTCATACATTACTAAGTCACCAACCTTGAAATCAGCTTCCTGAAGTTTTTTATCATATCTAATCTTATTTATTTTATAATATTGTTCTGTTCTTTCTTTGGCTAATTTTCTTGCTTCTTCTAAGGGAGGATATATCTCATTATCTTTTAGCGAAATTTCGAAAGGTAAATTACCATACATTAAGTAGGTTGGTGGGAAACCTGTTATTGTATGTGGAGTTTGATTATATTGATGGGTTACTTTTTCAAGAATTTTTGTCCATGGGACTTTATTTGAACTATTACTAATTTCACATTTTAAGCGGGTAATGATGGTTTGATTTACACGTTCAACCTTCCCATTGGTTTGTGGTCTGTGAGAAGTAGTTAATAATTGAGTGACATTATTATGTTTTAAAAAATGCTTAAATTTTGAAGAGGTGAACGCAGTATTTCTATCACTTAAAATTTTTTCCGGTATGTGATGCTGAAAGATTTGTCTTAAATAATTTATATAAGTATCTGTTGTTGCATTTTTTGATGGGAAAGTCCAAATGTACCTATTTGCATGATCAATAATAATGTGTAAATATTTTTTAACAGAGTTGTAATAATTTAAACCACCTACACTATCTATCGATAAAAGTTCAAAGGGTTTTTCACAAAGGGGAAGTGATTGCATCAGTCCGTATTTTCTCTGATGTGTGACTTCTTATTTATTTGACAAGTTTCACGGTGTTTCACATAATTTCGTATATCAGTAATAATGTTTATCCAATAATATTGTGGTGATATTAATTTTAACATGGTAGCTACACCAGGGTGGCCAAATTTTTTATGAGTTGTTTCCATTAATTTCACTCTTAGAGCTTTGGGTACAATTATTTTAGTTAAACCTTGTCTTTTAACTACAAAAACACCATTTCTCTTAAAACATTTAGGAGCTGATGTATTTTCTATATTTTGAAAATGACTTATTTCATTGATATCTAATAAAGGTTCTGGGGTTGTATTAATTATATGATAAGCAATAGGATTTCTTGTTAACATATCAGCTTCAACATTAGTGCTACCTTTCTTATATTTTATATCAAAATCATACATAGAAACTTTTAAAGACCATCTAAAAAGTCTACCCGTGGGATTTTTGAAATTTTTAAGCCAAACTAATGCATTATGATCGGTATGAACTGTGAAATGAGATCCATGAAGATAGCAATGGAATTTATCTAAACTATCAATTATAGCTAAGCATTCTAATTCAGTTATTGTATAATTAATTTCATAATTTCTCAGTCGTCTCGAGTGGAATGCAATCGGATGTTGATTTCCATTGGGTTTTTGTTGTTTGAGGATACATGAGATTGCAGTTTTCGATGCATCTACATAAAGATGACAGGGATAATTTGGATTGAATATAGCTAAAATGGGCTTTGAAATTAAGCTGTCTTTAAGTTTTTGAAAAGATTGTTGACATTCTGGGGTCCAATTCCAATTTTGATGCTTTTTAAGAAGATTATTTAAGGGCATTCTTAATTTTGCATATTGAGGAATGAATTTATAATAGACATTAATACTACCAAGAAATCTTTGTAAATCCTTTACATTTCTAGGGGGTAAAAGTTTTTTAATTATTTCGACATTTGTATTATTTGGAGTGTATGACACTTGTTTTATTTCATATCCTAAGAAATCAATTGTATCTTTGCCAAATTTACACTTTGAGAATTTTAATTTAATATTTTCTATTCCACAAATTTTAAAAATTTCCTCTAAATGTTTTGCATGTTCTTCAATTGATTCCGAAAATACTATTATATCGTCAAAATAATTTAATGCAAATTTTATTTGGTATTTATTTAAAATCTGTCTAATAGCTCTTTGAAATATAGCTGGAGAATTTTTATATCCAAAAGGCAAACGATTAAATTAAAAAAGACCGTAATTTGATGTAAATGCAAGTTTTTCAGATTCATTATCATCTAATTTAATGTGCCAATAACGACTACATAGGTCGATGGTTGAGAAAAATTTTGCATGTGTTAATTTGTCTAAAACTGCATCTATTCGGGGAATTGGCTCTGCATCTAATTTTGTGATAGCATTTAGCTTTATGTAATCGATACATAATCGTGTACGAGCATTATCCTCTTTTTTAAAAGCCAATGTTATAGGGGCAGCGTAAGAACTATAAAATGGTTTTATTATTCCTGCTTTCAATAATGCATCTAATTGTATTTTATTTCCGTATCATCTTTAAAAGATGTCCTATATGGTCGATTTACAATGGGTAATTCTGAGGTAAGTATTATTTTAGGAGAATTACATTTTAACTCGCCCACATCAAACTTATTTTTAGCAAATACATGTTTATATTTATCATTAATCATATTAATAATATCATAATCACTATTAGGAATTATTTCTATATTAAACACATTATCAGTTTTCTTAGGGATAATTTTACTATTACTAAATTTAAGAGTTTCATTTTATTTAATATTTTTCTTAGATTCATAATTTTTTTTAAATTTTCTTTCCTCTTTGAAAAATTTTATAATCACTAAAATTAATATTGTAGGAATGGATGTGCACATATCGTATCCCTCCTATATTCATTAATGACGTAATGCCAAGAGAGCGCCACCTATCTGACAAGGCGGTTCGAGGATAACGAGTAAACGAGACTGGAATAGAACGATTGCGCGAAAGACGACCGAGAGAAGCGACGGCGATGAGACCATGACGAGGGCGCTGGAACGAAACGCCTCGTGGAATCCAACGATCTAATGATGTTTCGATTACTTTTTACTAACTTTTAGCCCTCCCTTGTAAATAATTCCCCTTAATAAATGTATATTTAACTCAATCTGGCCGTTGTCACTCTCTATATGGAGGCTCGGCCTTTCCCTTAACTTAAAATCCCCTAGAAAACCGAAGTAAAAGGACGATGACGATGCAAGAGATGTGAATTTATTCAATGTGTTCTTCAATGTGTATTGGACGATTTTATTCAAATTCAAGCGCATTTATTCTTCAAAGCGTTTTTCAACGTGTGTTTGACGATTTCATTCAATTTCAAGTGTTGTGTGAAAATTCACGATTGTGAAGATATTTAGTCGATAATTTTGCCGACACATCAAGATTTTCTTCAACACTATTATACATTCATGAAAGTTAATATTCAACAATCAAGACGTTGTATGCAAAAGTTTACCGTGAGTTTTTATTTCCATTGTTTTTTACAAACTCTCAGTGATTGTGAAATTATATTTTGAAACTGCTAATGTGACTGTGATACGATATATTTTTTTTAACTTGTACAACTGCTACTAGTGACATTTTATTCTAGACTTTAATCTTTTCATAGCGTATTAATTTTTTTTTCTGTGTTGAAATATTTTAATCATATATCATTTTAAGTGATCTGCAAATATTTGTATATTTTACGTATTTTGGTTCAATTTAAGTGATTTATTATGTCTTACTTAACACTGAATGATATCCCAGTTATCGCGCAAGCTTTGAAATTTGGCAATACGCAAAATGTAAAATTATTGTATTCTGTTGTTTTTAACTATCACCCATTCAGTAGGACCTCTAGAGAACAATTGCGAAAGTTTACGGGTTTCGCAGAAGATTTTGATATTGAAGACTACTCCGCCGTTATTTTAAAAAAATTAAACCTACCCGATTTAATCTGTTTAGCTAATTTTTTACAACTAGAAACAAATGGAACTGCCGAAGAACTTTGTAATAATATTTTGCTTTCACTAGCTGATTTATCCGCTTTTCATAATAAATTAAATACACGATATGTAGAAGAATGCCCCCCGCGGGATGCAGAAAATTCCTTTGCTTCCCCCCCCCACTTTCTACAGACAGGAAATCGGCTGACGCACTTAACCAAATTAATGAGTCAGCTGTTCCCTCTATTTCGAAAAACGATTTATCGTGGCTTTTTGTTAAAGATTTACTTCTAACTCTTCGTTCTTTCAGTGCAGATGACTCATACTCAATTGAACATTTTTTTTCTGATGTGGAGGAAAATTTAACGTTTTGCCCAATAACCGAACAACAAAAAATTGTTTTTGTAAAACGGCTTTTGACAGGAACTGCAAAATTATTTATTCAGTCTCAGCTTGGTATAAACTCTTACAGTTGTATAAAAATATTACTTATTCAGGAATTCGGAAAAAAATTAAATCAAGCTCAATTGCATAAGGAATTACAAAATAGAAAAATGCGGCCTAATGAAACGGTATTCCAATATTTAGTCGCTATTCGGGAATTAGCGAATCGAGGTCAAGGGTTTCTCGACGAAACTTCAATTATAGAATATTGTATTAATGGAATCCCCGATTCTCCTTCAAATAAGCTAATATTATATGGATGTACAACAATTCAGGAATTTAAAGAAAAATTAGGAATTTATGACAAAATATTTCAAAATAAAAGCCAAAATCACTCTTATGATACGTCGCGTAGTCCAGACTTTAGTAGCCAACGCCGTGATGTTGAAAGTACACTTCATAAACATCGAAATGATAGATATCCAAAATTCAATGCACCAGAGCCTAATTCAAAATTTGAGAATAAAAATTTCAGAGATAGGAATCACGTAACTTATTTTAATTGTTCGGGATCCGGTCATATTTCTAAATTTTGCCCAGATAAACATCGTGGTCCAAAGTGTATATTATGCGAAAATTTTGGCCATAAATCTGATGCTTGTCCTCAAAAAAATATCCCTTCTTCTAATAATGTTGATGAAATTACCCCATTAACTACTATGTGTAAAGAAGTTAAAATTTTATCTAAAAAAATATTATCTTTAGTTGATACCGGAAGTCAAGTAACCTTAATGAAAGAAAGTGTATGGAATCAATTAGGCTCCCCTTCTTTAATAAATAGTGGTAATATACTAACTGGTTTTGGCCTTTCAAAAACTCATGTAATTGGTTCGTTCAACTCAACTGTTTCAATTGACAACCAAGACTTTCCTGTTAACATTAATGTTGTCCCCAACCACTCAATGAACTTTGATATTATTATTGGTTGTAATCTAATTAAACAAGCTAATTTGACTATCACCCTGATAGTGTTTTGTTTTCTAAGCTACAAAACGAAGTATCCGACGCTTCTCCACAACCATTTGTTTTCGCAATTACTGACGACATTCCTAAATTTGATATTGGCCCTGAAATTCCAAAACAAACTCGTAATGATGTTGAGGCATTACTCATATGTTATAGGCCGAATAAAATTAAAACGACGGATATTGAGTTAAGCATTACCGTGACGGACGACAAACCAATTTATCATTCTCCAAGACGGTTACCTTTTACTGAACGTGATATAGTAGATAAACAAATAGATGAATGGATACAAAATGGTGTTATTGAACCATGTTCATCTGCTTATGCTAGCCAAGTCCTAGTAGTCCGCAAAAAAGACGGCAGTCCACGAGTCTGCATTGATTTTCGAAAATTAAATCGTGTGTTAGTTAAGGATCACTATCCTCTGCCCCTCATTGAGGATATTTTAGATAAACTTCAGGATACTAGAGTTTTCAGTACCATTGATTTACGTAATGGTTTTTCCATGTGCCTGTTAACAAACAGAGTCGCCCATATACCTCCCTTTGTAACACAAAATGGTCAATTTCAGTTCCTTAAAATGCCTTTCGGACTCTCTACATGCCCTTCAATGTTTCAACGTTTTATCAATACAGTTTTTCGTGACTTAGTTGTTCAAGGAATTGTTCTCCCTTACATGGATGATATAGTTATCCTTGCTAAAAAATGAATCTGAGGCTATTGAGAGACTCAAAAAAGTTCTTCAAGTGTCCAGTGATTACGGATTGGAAATAAATTTTGATAAATGTCAATTTCTGCATAGGAAAATTGAATTTTTAGGCCATATTATTGAAAATAATAAACTTTTTCCTTCCCCTTCTAAAACTAAATCAGTTGTCAATTACCCCGAACCAAAAACAACTAAAGAAGTTCAACGTTTTTTAGGTCTCACTGGATATTTTCGTAAATTTATCCCTGCTTATTCTGTAATTGCTAAGCCACTTAGTGATCTTTTACGTAAAGATAAACCTTTCAATTTTGATGTAAAACAAAAAGCTTCCTTTGACGAGTTAAAACGTTTGCTCTATCAGAAACCTGTCTTAGGTTTATATCGACAAAATTGTGAAACCGAAATACATACTGATGCATCAATCGACGGACTTGCTGCTGTTTTATTACAAAGATTCCCCGATGATAATTCCTTACATCCTATATATTACATGTCTAGAAAAACGTCCGAAACGGAGAGAAAATATACCAGCTACGAACTCGAAGTTTTAGCAATCATAGAAGCTCTCAAAAAATTTAAAGTGTACATTTTAGAATGCCTTTCAAAATAATTACTGATTGTAATGCATTTACAAAAACTATTAGTAAGAAAGATCTAAACACACGAATCGCGCGTTGGGCCCTGAATTTACAAGATTATGATTACACCATTTTACATCGCTCTGGCTCACAAATGGCCCATGTCGACGCTTTAAGTAGAATACAGGTTTTAACAAACCAGTGTAATGATTCTATTGTGCATAGGATAAAAGAATCTCAAGAGCTGGACCCACACATTCTTTCCATAAAAGCTCTTCTTCAAAAGGGTCTATATGATAACTACTGTATTAAAAATAATATACTATATAAATTTATTGACGGTGCCGAAGTCCTTGTTATTCCCGACGAGATGCAGCATCACTTTATCAAAAATGCTCACGACAAAGGACATTTTTCAGTTAAAAGAACTCTAGAACATATAAAAAATAAATATTTTATACCGCAACTTCAATCCAAAATTGAAAAATATATTTCTAATTGTGTAACATGTATATTGAAAAATAAAAAGTCTGGTAAACAAGAAAGATTTCTCCATCCTCTTGTCAAAGATGATATACCACTAAATACATACCATATCGATCATCTTGGTCCTTTAGCAACTTCAAATAAAAACTACAAATTCATTTTAGCTGTCATTGACTCTTTCACTAAATTTGTTTGGTTATACCCCACAAAACTACATCTACTTCTGAGGTAATAAAAAATTAGACATTCAAAAACTACATTTGGAAATCCTCGTTTTCTTATCACTGATCGTGGAACTACTTTCACTTCTGACGAATTCCACACTTATTGTTCGGAACAAAAAATTACACTTCACCATATTACTACAGGTTTGCCACGTGCTAATGGTCAAGTAGAACGCATTAATCGAACAATTATTCCTGTCTTATCTAAGATGTCAGAAGACGATCCCACGAAATGGTTCAAACATGTTCCTTCACTACAAGAAGTCTTAAACTCAACATTCCAACGAAGCATTAACACCACTCCTTTTGAATTACTCTTTGGAACACAAATCAATAACAAGACTGATTTGCGCATTCAACAATTAATCGACGAACAACTACAACTCGAATTTAATGAAAACAGAGAACTCCTACGTAAAGCGGCAAAAACGCAAATACTTAAAGTGCAAAATGAAAAAAAAACAAAAAAGTCTTATAATCTTCGACGAAAATCTCCTTATTTATACAGTGTTAAGGACTTAGTTGCTATTAAAAACGCAACAAGGACCTGGACAAAAACTCTGCAATAAATTTATCGGTCCATATAAAATAACACAAGTAAAACCTAACGATACCTACAACGTCGAAAAATGTGGAAATTTTGATGTCCCAACCAAAACAAGTACTTGTGCCGAATACTTGAAACCATGGCCTAATAAATGAATGTTACATTACGAACGCAAACTTTTACTTTAACATTTTTTTTTCGACATTATCACCATACTCAAGATTCCTTTGTATTGTTTGTCTTCTTTCCATCTGTATACCTATTTTTTTTATTCTTTATTATTAGTTTTGATTTTCTGATACATATTTGTCTGTTTTAATAATTGTTTTATTTGTAAGTTTATTTCCTCTAGCTTTTCAGTTTTATTTCATGAAATTTTGAAATACACTGTATTTTACATGCGAGGACGCATGCTTGGTCATGATGGCCGATGTAGGAATGGATGTGCACATATCGTATCCCTCCTATATTCATTAATGACGTAATGCCAAGAGAGCGCCACCTATCTGACAAGGCGGTTCGAGGATAACGAGTAAACGAGACTGGAATAGAACGATTGCGCGAAAGACGACCGAGAGAAGCGACGGCGATGAGACCATGACGAGGGCGCTGGAACGAAACGCCTCGTGGAATCCAACGATCTAATGATGTTTCGATTACTTTTTACTAACTTTTAGCCCTCCCTTGTAAATAATTCCCCTTAATAAATGTATATTTAACTCAATCTGGCCGTTGTCACTCTCTATAATATTTAATTCAAAAATACTCATAGTTTTATTAGAAATTATTAAATATTTCAGTTCTACATTTACTATGAGGAATTTAATATTTTCAATAATTTCTCCTATTTTCAATTGTAAAGTAATTGCCTCACTCACCTCAATTTATCCATTGATGGTGGCAATTTTTGTTTTGATATACTCTACATTGTGGGATCCCTTGATTTGAGATATTATATTTTTTGGAATAATATTGACACTTGATCCTGTATCCAAGAGGACATCAACTTGTTTGAAGTTAATTCTTCCCTGGATGATCATAAGTTCTCATGTTTGATGAGGTTGGAATACCGTATTATTGTTTTGTGTTCTTTGACGGGGGTAGAAAGTTGGAGCATTGGGTCGCAAAACTGACGGTCGTTGTGGAAATCGTTGGTTTCGATATAGGATCGGCCGCTGAAGAGAAAGGGACGGGTGATGATAAGAAGGTGATAGAAGTTGAGGAGAGTATACATTGTATCTTGAACCGGTTATGGCATCCGGATGTTGAGATTGATCATTTCTCCAATTCCATCCTCCATACTGTTGTCTACGGACAAATTGATTCGTATGGTGAGGTATTCTTGTCACTGGATACTTTGGTATATAACTTCATTCTTACTTGATTTTGATTTTTCTTGGATATCTAAGAGTTTCATTTTTTCCTTCAGTTCCTCTATGTTGCTGCAGCTTTGTAATTGTATTTCTATGGCTCTATTTTCTTTTAATCTTCTTATGATGTAATATATTTCAGCTTCTTCTTCCATGTTCATCCGGGATGCGATTTCTTTTACTCTGTAGAAATATTCTATGTGGGTCTCTTTTGAGGTTTTTTCTGTTTTAGATAATTGAAGATAAATATCCGCTGGGTTGACTTGTGTTCCGAATTCACGTATTAAATTATTTTTCAGTTCGTAAAAACTTTTAGGGATATATTGTGATTGGATGTAAGTCTTCACAGCTCCATCTACTAACTTGATTATAAATAGGATTTTCTGTTTCTCTGGTATATTGAAGGAATCGCACGTACTTTCAAAATTTCTAATGAATGTTTGAATGGGTATTTCCAGGTTATATTTTTGGAAAAAAGTCTGTAGATCTTCAAATCGAATATCATTTTTAATAATGGTTATAGGTTGCTTTAACTTTTCTTCATCAGCATCTAAATTCTCTTCTTGCTTAATTTTATTTTCGTTCTTTGCTTCCATTTTTGAAGTATGATTTTCTGAAATCTTGTTAGGAGAAGAGGATGATTCTATTTCTTTGGCGGTAATAGCAATGTTCTTTCGGGGATTCTTAGCGCGTTTCTTTTTCCGTACCATAGATTAATTCTGGTAACCCAATGTCCTCAGCTAACAAATGTAGAGTGTCGTCAGTCTTCCATAAAATTTCCAATATCAGTTATTAAATTCGTTGGTGTTGGTTTTTATATTAAATTATTTTATAAAAAAGATTAGTTTTTTACATTAAGATCGCAGACAAAGATCCTGCCGGCTTTAATTCTGTCATGATATTAAAGACAGAATCAGATTAAAGTTTAAAAAGAAAGGTGTTTATTCAATCGTATCTACATCAGTTCTCACGCTAAAGGCAGAGAGCAAAAAGCACGCCATGTTGGGGGTTCCACGTGAATAACACGTGAAAAACATCTGGTGAGTGTCGCTGCTTTGAAGATGGTGTTTGCAAGTTAATTCTGACATATGTTGACTATTAAATCTAACGACCTAGAATTAGACATATTTATTGTCTAGGCCATATGTTCGGAAGAAATAAATGGGCGATTAGTTTGATACTTGAATATGAGAACGTAGAAGGATGGAGTCAAGTGCTAGATAGGGAATTTAATTTTTAATCTAATTTAATTATCCTTACATATATATATATATATATATATATATATATATATATATATATATATATATATATATATATATATATATATATATATATATATATATATATATATATATATATATGTGGGGGGAAATGCCTATATTTATGTTTACTTTCACTAAAAAACATTAAAAACAAAAGAATACTGTCTGATAAACATATTTTAGTACTTTATTATAATTTTATTGTTTTTTATTCTTCTGTATTTAGTACATCATTTAATCATGTATCTGACGAAAAAAAGTATATTATACAAAAATAACAAATTCATTATTTGAACAATACTTATTTTCTTAAAACCTAAAATAATAAAAGGGGTTTGGTGTTTTCATTTAATCAATCAATCGTTACATAACAATTTCCTTCTTAGGTTTTGAAATAAAAAAATCGATTAAAAATGTTCATTGAGCAATTAGTTCTGCCATACTATTTGCATAAAAAAAATGGTTGTAAAAGAAAAAAATCTCGTTCAGTGATAAAAACTTATTAAATTGTTACAAAAAATTGTAAAATAATTGACTCAATATATAAGATACATATTAGTCTTATTATATTAATTATAAAATAATTTTTCAATAAATAATTTTAATGATATATTTTATGTATTATATACCAGCTGATATGCCCTTTCTTCGTACAGATTAAGTTTCAGAAACATAATATTCCCCTACTATAGCAATTGTAATATTTTTTTAGAATGGGTAAAACCCTGTGTAAAGTTGTATAATCAAAATAAAAAATATTTTTTCTCATTTAATGTTTAAATAATAAATATTTTAAACTAAGTACAATTTGGCTTCAAATTATGTAATAATTCAACGAAAACAAATATTTCAATGTAAGAGAAAATAAGCATGCTATAAAGTAAACAGAAATGAATGAATGTAAATAGAAATAAAAATTATACCAGAAAATAATAGCAGTTGTAAGTTTTTGCTATTGAACTATGGGTGAAATAACCCGAAATAGGTAAACCGAAAGAAAAAATTAATGATAATAAACTGATTATAACAAAATAATATCGTAAATAAGAAATATTAGGAGGCCATCAACAGGAAAAAAATTAAATTAGTATTACATGAGGAACAGTGTAATACTGTAATTGTAATTCAATAGAGGTAATTGTAGATGTAATTCAATTCTAAAAAAATTTAATTAGTATGAACTAAAATAAAACATCTATCTAAAATAGGTCCCCATGGAAATATAATAAAGTCAACAACAGTTACTGAATGATACAAGCAATAAAACACGTTGCTAAAAATTAATTATTCAAACAATACTTTTTCGCAATATTTATATTAGCAATTATAATTCTGTTACAAAAAGCAAACAAATGAGTACATAAAATCATTAATAACTATAGTAATAATTGAAATATATATATATATATATATATATATATATATTATATGGGCAGTAAGATAATACATAAAATATGTATATGATCTCCAAAAAACTACTTAAGGAACAGATTATCAGAAGCAACATTAAGCCATCAGAAGTTTAAAGAAATCCAAAAGGAGATATGAGAAAATCTTTTCAAGGTGCATATTTTTTTTTGCAAACACTTTTTTGATCACAAATGATATATTTATATATTGCAAGATTGTCAGAAGCAAAGTTAAATTGTGACAAAAAAAAAAAATCCGGTCAACATTGAATTTAAAGGAATCCAAAAGAAAATATGAGAATATTGTCCACCTCATCATAGTTCAGCAAATAGCATTTTGTTAAAAAAGATTTCCGATTTTTTTCTTTTAAAACAAAGAGGAGATATTATCGGTCATAGACATCACAAGGTCAAAACAGTGACGTACAAAAAAACATGGTTCACAATATTACCAATCTGTCAATAGCAATAAGTTTGAATTTAGACTCATTTTCTTTCTGTTATACTTCAAGCAATATTTTTCTACAATGACGAAAACATTGAATTTGCGGATGAAAGAAGAATAGCAAAAATCTTTATTTTCAATGACAGAAAATATTTTAGCAATGTATTTATATATAAAAAAGATTATGTATTATGCATATGTTTTTGTACAATTAGCTAAAAACTACATGACTTTTTGTCAGAAGGAACGTTAAACAATGATGCCACAAACAGTTTTGAACAACAACAACAAAAAAAGAATAACACAAAATCTTACATACCGTAAAATCCGGCGTACAGCGCCTACTTTGAGCACAAAAAATTAAATCAAAATTTACGGGTTCAAGATCTTTAAAAATAAAAAAAAGATAAGTATAGAAAAAAACTAAGACTTCTACAAATATATCAAATACTGTTTATTTTAAAAAAATGAAACTCCTTATGAACTTAAAGGGTTGTAATTCTATATAGAAGTATATTATTTTTTTCTATACCTTGGAATAATACCTTGAATAAATGACTTCAAAATATGAGAGCATTGCATATGTACATTTTAGTTTCTTCGTAAAAAAAGGTGTGCATTGTACAGCGATCATAACAAACATTAAAAAATGCAGCTCAAAAGTATAGGTGAGCATTATATGCTGGAATTTAAAGTAATCTGATAATTTTCTTAGCATTGTTTTTTTAGCATCAAATTGTCAACCAATTGTTCGATATTGTCCATTTTTTAATTCATTTCACCATTAGAATGCGAGTATAAATAACTGTGTATATTTTTCATGACATTCAACATTGTACAGCATCTGCTGATGAAGGAAGAAAAGCAATTTTTTTTCAAACAAAGAAAACGTAATAGAAATGTACATGCATAAAATCTTTAAAAATCTATATGAAGAACAGATTCTTAGAAGGAAAGTTAAATCATAATGCCACACGACAAAAATTGCATTAACTCTGAATAAATGCAAAAGAAAATTAGATGTAATTCTATACTAAAAAAATTAATTAGTATGAATTAAAACCAAAATCTACCTAAAACAGGTCCCCGTTGAAATATTCCAGAACCAATAACAGTACTGAATGAAACAAATAATAAACTGTGTTGCTCAAAAATTAATTAATGAGACAATACTCTTTTGCAATATATTTTATTAAATATTATAATTTTATTGCAAAGAGCAAACGAATGAGTACATACAATGATAAATAACTGTAAAGATAAGTGAAAAAATATATATCATATATGGACAGTATAACATAAAATATGCATATGATCTCCAAGAAACTATGTGAGGAACAGATTATCAGAAGCAACATTAAACCGTGATGGCATGAGACGCATAAAATCGTTTCAACACTGAATTTTAAAGAAATCTAGAGGGAAATATGAGAAAATCTTTTCAAGGTGCATCTCTTTTCTGTGCAAACGCTTTTTGATCACAATGCAATGCTGGGCCATACAGCTAGTTATAATATTAATTTAAATTTAAAGGTTATCTAAAACAGAAAAAGTAAGCCCTATTTTCGATAAAATTGTCATAAACAGTTTTCAGCAACAAAAAACAACATATAACCGAAAATCTTCAATATTTAAAACTAAAAAGGAAATAAAATAAATATAAAAGTAACATTTCCCATATAGTAGACATTAAAACATTAATTCAAACCAAACAGCTACATTAAATAGATAAATTTAATGAAACTACCATAAGCAGCTCAGAAGAAAAAAGTCAAGAAATATTATGCTTAAATAGAAATTCTAACTTCATTGACAGTCTGTTAATTCCAATTAGTTTGAATTGAGGGTGTCATTTTGTTTATAAATTTTTCTACTTTTTTGTGACAATGGAAAATTATGGAATTTGCCAGTAAAGGAAAAGGGTACTTACGTATTGGCATCACCGCAGCAAAATTTTCACCTTGATATTACATTTTGGTGAAATAAGTGCCACTTTCGCTGCGGTTACACTTATACGTAAGTATCAGGAAAGAAGCTCCCTTTTTCTTTTTTAATGAAAGGAAATGTTGTTACTTACATGTTATCGCACCACTGCCAACATTCAAATAAACTCGCAAACGCTGATATCGCATGTGTTGTATGCTCTAAATTATGGCAACCATATGCTTTGTTTCATATAATGTCGTCAATTGGTTGCGATAATATACAAGAAGCGCTGTAGATTGATCGTACCACTATTCAGTTTTCTAAGAACCAAAAACCAGAGTCCCTTAGAACTGATAAGCACCAAAATATGTACAAATGTTTTGCAAAGTCGACACTTTAAAAGTCAACATATAGTTGGTAACCAACATGGAGAAAGCAAACATTTTTCAGATGCAGCTTAAAGGTTAAAAGAGCGCACTCAGGCCTTTCTGATGCTAATAGCAATGCTATGACGCATCATGAATATCAAATGATATAGGATATCGGATGAGGAAGGGGGTATGAAAATATCTTTAAAGGTAGCCACACACACAGTACAGTAATTACGTTAGGCCTTGCAAGAAGGGTGTAATGTCCCATTACGCAATCAACGTGTAGTATAAAAAAATGCCAAAATATATAAGAAATAACCATTCACAAAAATGCAACAGATACAACAGATACTTCAATTCACAGCTCTGTTTCGACCTCCAGTTACTTGACTCTGGGTTTCTTAACCTGGGTTTACTGGTCGATTCCCATTGGTCGAAATAAACCCCGTGACCTCCGGCTGGAGCTACAATTTCTATATTCGCGTCGTGCCAGCTTGTTCTTAACCTCGTGTATCGCTAACTGTTTAAAATGAATGCCAACATAATTTATTTTACGCAGTACGAAAAAGAGTTGATTTTGGCTTTGATGAAGCCGCACTTATATATATTAGAATTTAGGGAAACAGATGCTGTTAGTAGCACCAAAAAAAATGAAGCGTATATTGAAATAACGCGGCAATTCAATGACACTGACGGAATTGTCAATCCGCGAACACCACAACAGATCCGTCAGTGTTATTTAAATTTAAAAAGAAAATGATAAAGAATAGTAGTGTTTTGTGGCAAGAAAGGAGACAAACAGGGGTCGGTGAAGTACCCAAAGAAGCAGAATTGACGGACTTTGAGATGAGGTTTTTGGTAGAGCTGATTCTGACGCTGCCACTTTCCACGCCCATTGACAGCGATAGTACGGATATCGAAATTCCAAGTAAGTAAATTTGTCGAGTTACTACATAATTTAATTAAATTGCAGTCAGTAAAAAAAATGAAAGCTATTCGTTAATGCTCACTCCGCAGGGAGACTGACTTGTCATTTTATTGTGTTTTAAATGATTAAAAAGTAAAATACTGTTTTGAAATTTTTCATAAATTTCTTTAAAACTACCTAGTAAATAGTATTAAGGTAACATTAAAAAAAGTTGCTGTAGATAGTTAATTTGTCCAGTAGAGATCGTTTCGCTACTTGTACTAATAGCTTTATTTAAAACGTGTATTTTTCTTTGAAACAGAACCTCAATACCCCAGTATATCAACTTCTGCTTCGTTGATTCCCCCTGTGACTCCTTCGCAAAACACTCACAAAAGCACCAAATATGATTCCTCGTCAGATCCTTCAGTAAGTATATTTTACCATTTAAACTCATTAATATGAAATTTATTACAACTATCACGTCAAATAAATTGAATAAAAATACTTGAGGTCATGAACTGTGTTGGTAACAAAAAATAAAGTAATAATTGTTATAGCTTTTTCTGGTTTTTGGTGATAACATTGCATATTTTTTCCTTCCAAACATGGTCCATTTATCATTTGAGAAATATGTTTATGAATATAATATCAAAAAAACAAAAGTTATATTTCAATCGGTGCCATGTTTGGAATTTGAATCAGTTTTGCTTTCGCCATAGTAATTTGGATGCAAGTAATCATTTACTTTTAAATCCATCCAGCTGCTTAAGGTAACTAGAATGTTAAAATGCTTCAAACTTTGCTTTTTTTGTTTATCTTATTTTTAAAAAATAGAGGGTGTTTTGTTGCATAATTTACGATAATTCGATAAATAGATCTTAAGAAAATTGCATCTATAAAATATAAGCAAATTTGATGCAACTATGATTTACGTACATTTTCTTCAAAATCTCTTTTGTATTAATATGTATTATACAATACTAATTTTTACTACACGAGGAATGTATTTTTTCAGTATTATATGATCAAAAATTAAGGAAAATTTAAATGAATAGTTACAAAATTTTAATTTTTTTTTTTTTGTTGAAATGTCAATACCACTGCTACTAAATAGTTCCAATAATAAATTTTTAATTCATTGAATCAAGACACAAAACAGAGTATTACCAATCTGGAAGTAAAAGGAATTTTGTATTTCACTAAGTAGATATGCATAGTTTTATCAGATTTAAGAACTAGTTTGTGTTTCTATATTAAACATAGAATTATTTATTTTACAGAATGCAGTAATGGACATGAATGATTTGAAACCAACGCCAAAAATAGCGCGGCCCCTGAAAGAGACATTAGCTAAGTTCCGAAAACGTGCCAAAACATGAACAGCTCCCTCCGCTGCTGCCAGAGCTGCAGCATGCATTGAAGAAGAACATAGAATAAAAATCAAATACATGGAGGTGGACGAGGAAAGAAAATAAGGAGTACCAGCTGCGGATGGAGCAGTTGAGTAATAACATGAAGATGGACGAGGAAAGGAAGAATGAGGAGCACAAACTGCGGATGGAGCTGTTGAGAATTAAAATTGCACAAGCAAAGGAGAAAATGGAAGCGCAGAAAGTTTTAGTAAATAGATTGAAAGGTAGCCCTAAAATATATTTACAAAATACTAAATAAATCAATATTAATACAAAAACTTGTAAAGATATTTTTTTTATAAAAATATTTAAAATTAATCCGAGAAAAAATTTGTCACAATGACATTTCTTTTGGCAAAACCGGCTGCGCAACGTGGTCTTGTTTCAAAGCTGTGTTGCATCTTCATTTTCCAGCTCCAATTGGCGTGCCAGAGCTTCTATCTGGAGATCTGCAGGTGGTTCAGGATCATATACAATAGTACATTAAATGATAAAAAAAAATAATTATTATAATTAGGAATAAGTTGAAACTATGTATTCTTACAAACATCAACATGTGGATCCTACTATTTTACCAAAACAAATAATTATCAAATCATGACTTTTCTGCACGTAACTATGAACATGCATTTTAAAATTTCGCTTTTCGGTGTACGAGTTAATGAATTTTTTCCTAAATATATACACTCAGGAACATTGAAAATAGCGACCCAAGAAGAAAGCATCGGATTGAAATGAAATTTAATACACATAATGACACAGATGCGAGATTCACTTGATCTAAAAAACAAGACAATTAAACGAATACAGGGTGTGCAACGACACAAATACTGGGCAACGTCAATAGTGCGTTGGACTACTTCCTGCTGCAACAAATGCCGCCACACGGTCCGGTATTGAGTTGATTAGACACTTTATCTTGTCCTGAGGCAGATGGGCCCACAAATCTTGAACAGCCAACTCTAAATCATGTATAGAGTGACATGATGGCATCTGCCGTTTTAGCTGATCCCACACGTGCTCTACAGGGGACAATTTGGGAGAGCGGGGTGGCCATGGAAGAGTCTGAAAATGACGTAGAAAGTCTTGAGCAACTCTTGCTGTATGCGGACGAGCATTATCTTGCTGGAAAATTGCCCCTGGGAGACCATTTAGGAAAGGTCCTACATGAAGTCGAAGAATATCATCAACGTAACGTTGGCCCGTTAAGGTTCCACGCATCACAATTAAAAATGACCGGCTATCATAGGCTATGCCCCCCCAGACCATTACATCAGCTGTTCGGGTAGTGTGACGTAGAACAGTATGGGGGAATTGTACCGCTCACCAGGGCGCATCCACACCCGTACACGGTTATCATCTACCCCAAAACAAACCGGGATTCAACACTAAACACAACTTTTTGCGAATCTGTGACATTCCACATTGATCTGGCTTGGCACCACTGTAGACGCAGTTGCCGATGTTCCGGTGTTAAAGGGAGTGCACGGAAAGTTCGCTTGGATTTAAGATTTGCTTTTGCAAGGTGTCTGGAAATTGATTGTGGAACAATTGCTACGCCTACGTCTGCTCGTATCGTTGAACGAGTCACTGTAGGGTCCACAAGTGCTTGCCGAATGGTCCTTCGATCCTCCTGGCCAGCAACACGGCACAACGACCAGACACTGAGAAAAATTCAAAGAAGATAAACAACTCATCACTATAATTATTATTGAAATACTTTTCATTAGTTATAGAAAGAAAAGGAAGACATGATTCACTTTTCAGCCAGGCAGAATAATACATTTGCTGGTCATTGGATTGACCTTCAAACTTACTGGTATGGTTAGTTCTACATTAGTTCCGTCCCATCTTTTATGTGTTTGTTTCTCGCTTAGGGAAACTGTAAATAATAAAGAGTTTTACGATATTTGGAAAAAAAAATTGATTGGTTTGAAGGATTATTTGGTCAAGATGTATTTTAATGATTATTCTCAAACATATAAAGCATAGTGAAAAACATCATAATTCTTTTTAGAATATCGGTATTTTTTTCTGAATACACTTTTAACCCGGAACGATGGCGCGGATCATCTGTGATCTCTATTCAAGGAAATTGAAACTGATCAAGCAAAAGAAGAACCTGCTGAAAGAAAGCATATTATTCATGATTGAGAAACGCGATGAACATGAAATGAAAGGAAAATTTCAAATGCTTCCTAAAGAACTCCATCAACTTAAAATATGAAGACATAAGAGTACTACAAGGTTCAGTTCGCCTTGTTAAAAAGATACACGAAAGAAAAGTTCAACTTGCTATTTGTTCATCACCAAAGGTGTCACGAGTTCGAGCCCAGTCCCATTTAAGACCCACCGTGTACGGGAGAGATGCGCGTTGAATCTGTCGAGAGCTCAAACGTCCTCTTGTTGGAGTGGTGCGGTAGTTAAAAGAGGCCAGCTCAAGTATCGTCCTTGTCACTTGACCATGGTTCAAAATTACGAGGGCCGTCTCCAAAAGCCCTCGTGTAGCTGAACAGTGCGCCGTTAATATTCACTCACTCGATCATGAAAGCTCATTAAAACTACAATAATTTGAACAAAATATGACAGCTTTGCCAGCAAATAACATTTCTGTAAAGTTAGTGAAAATTGTCTCTGATTTGCATCTTTTATTAAGGTCTTGCGCTTTCGAAACATTTTAGTTCAGTTTTATTGGATTTTTTCTCAAATCATCGAAGAAAAATTGAATAGTCTTTGAAAATCGGTAAGTATACTTTTTCTTAGTTAAATTATTCACTAGAATTCCGATTTGTATCCTGTACATTAAACATAATTATAAACAAATGTTGGGGTGACTGAGTCCCCCCGCAGTACCATTAGCGTTAGTATCGAGTGCACTTCTGCTCCTGGGTTAAAACATTTTGAAGACTTCTCGCTTTAAATATTAAAAGTTACGCAATTATTCTTCATCGGAATTTTATATTCTTTTTTTCATTATTTAACATTAATTCTAAATGCTAATTCTGTGAGGTTTAAAATTACAGTTCTTTTAAACAGTTATTTACAATTATAGCATTTATCTAAAGAAAAAATCAGTTTACATTTTTGTATACAATGACGTACACGCAGTTTTTATCTCTTAACAGTTCATCTATTTTATCAAGAATAATGTTTTATTTTTTTAAAAAAATGATCTCGCGCGAAGAGCAGGTGTTTCAGCCAGTAAACGTTTAATGTATCAGTACTGAAGAAGGTATTTTATAAATAATTTCTTAATACTACATTAAGAACCAGTTTAATAATTATTAGTGACTTTCAAGTGCTTGTCTTGTAGAGCAAAGTTTTTCAAAGGAAGGTTTAATATCAGAAATTGACACTCTGAGTTATTTTTCTATGTTTAGCAGAGATCTATATTTTGTCTTCAAAGCAGCCCCCGCAGAAAATTCGGTTTAACAAAGGTAGGATGTTAAAAATGGTAATAGTATACGAAGTGCTTTTGTTTTCAGTGAAGAAAATTCCTCATGCAGCTGTACCCGAAATTCAAAGAACGACTTATTACAAAATTGCCTTTTAAATTTTCACTGGATGTAAAATCTATGAAGATTTCTTCTTCGGAAGGTGAGAACCCTTCTGGAGTATCTTGAAATGGATCCCTAATCCACTTGTAACTTGCTACCAAGTTGTTCTCATCAAGAAAATCTTTTTTTAAATTTTTTGCCAACATTGCTAAATGATTTTACATGGTTTTAAAAACAACTTTCACATGTTGTTCATCAGATTTGTAAGTTTTAACACATAACGAGCTGGGGCTTTATTCCCCATCATTTACTTCAGTAGTAGTAAATCCAAAATTTAAGCATTTTTTAGAATATTTCCTTGATTTAATTTTCGGAGCCATGCTCGTCTGTGTACTTGTTGATCCTTTATTATCATCGAATGTTCGCTTACGACTTAAAAATGTTTGTATGATTTTGTTTATTCTACTGCCGTAAATACTTAATTACCGTGAATTACAATTAACGTGTAACTTAAAAAATGTACATTCAATCTAGATTCGGTAGCTATTGAAGTATCGAGTCGACCAAAACTGGCCGGAATTGTACGAGGAAAAGCATTTTTACATGTTTTGCACAGACGTCCGATAGGTTGCCCAGACTCACGCAAACGTACCCGATAATGCCAGATGTGATGGATATGATAGAGAGCAACATAGAGTAGACTATTTTCTAATGACATTTGCACTTTGAGAAATGGATGCTTAAGAAAATAAATCTTTAATTAAATATATCATTTTGCGATCTGTTCCAATTTAAAAATCAGAGAAAGGAAAACAACATAATAATAAGTAATATATCTTTTAAGTAATTTTCTTAAAATATATATCACTTAAAAGTAACATATACAAAATTTCAAGCTTATACAGTTTATAATTGAGATTGCATTGTAGGTTTACCGTCAAAGAGCATTTTTATTGCAGTAAATACACTATTGTTGTACCGGGGGGGGCGACAAAAATTATGATTGAAAATTTGGTCGCAAGTATTGAAAGTTTGAGAAACACTGGTTAAAATCAGTGTATACACAATTTGATCAAACTTTTTATATTCTAGAAGAATGTGTTATTACATTAATCGCGCGCGCGCGTTAGTGCAAAGTCAATTCGATTCAATATAAGAAAAGCGAGTCATTTTGTTTAATAGAATGGTTTTACAATATTGACCAACATTTAAAGTATCAATAAACTTTTTTAAGCAGGAACAATTGTTCTTTACTCGGTTTTTAATTTACTCAATAAAACTGAATTTTAAATCGAAAAATTTAAGAGCAACATTTAACGTATTTTTCAGCAAAGCAAAAATGCTAGAATATAAGTTGTATATTCAAGAATATTTCTCTGAAAAACGAATTTTCGAGTAAAAAAAATATTTCGAAAAAGCAGAAGATGAAACTAGAGTGAGTTAATTTTTTCCGTCACCCTTTTTAGCTACCCGAGAGCTTTGGGTGACGGACCTCGTAATTTTGAATCATGTTCAAGTGACGAGGATGACACATGAGCTAGCACCAACTTCTCCTTACTACCATACCCCACCAATGGGAGGAAGTTTCAGCCCCGACCGTTTAATGTGCTTCAGACCTGCTACACGTCCGGTCTTCAGATGCACTAGACTCGAACATATGATATGCCAGTCAAGAGTCCGTGACCTTGACCACTAGTATACATGGGTCACCATGAAGTTAGGGAAAACCCGATAGAAGAATTTAGATGCTATTTTTTGATACTGTAATTGATACTGTCATTGTACAAATAGAAAATACATTTGGACGCCGATTCACCGAGTCCCTATTTAATGAATTTCGTGATTGAACGAATTTTCTCAAAATCAATGACCGCAAAAAAACACACAATTTAACGAATAATATGTACCCCAAATTAACGTATTATATCAACAGCTTTCTAATAAATAATTTATATTAGATTAGATTCCTTTGAAACAGACATGTCTTTTTTTCCCGGTATTGAAAAAGGTTTTTGTTGAAACAGGAATTTCTGAAGAGAAAAAGGAGGTATCCCTTTATTTAAAATGCCTGACTAGTTGCGGTAACCTTTTTTTGAAATATTGCTGATTCATTTTTAAACTAATTTTTTGTTTGATTATAACTGAAAATTTATAAAAATATCAAAGAAAAAAAATTTTCAATATATTTTTGTAAGAAAATGGACAATTTTAAGATAAAATTAGGCATTTTTTTGTACATCGCGGCAGACACTGTAAAATAAATTCTAATGCATAAGATAAAAAAAAGCTCCTTGAATTTTATTCAGAAAGCGTTTACCTATACTTTGCTCTATCATCTTTGAATAATTTCAATTTATCACAAAATTAGGGATCAAAAAGTGCACAAAAGGAAAAATTTTCAAAAATTTTGCATTTATCACAAAGAAAAACAATCATAAAAAAGGTAAATATATTGTTTTTTCTTATTTTCTTGTGCACAACATGCATACTTTAATAATAAACAATCATGCTAAATTTCATGCATTTATCTCAATGACTTTTTGAGGTATCATGTTTGCCATGCGATAAAATATGGAAAAATCTGTTTCTTAGAAAAACGCCATTAAAGATTTAAAATCTAAATCTTAAACAATTACACAGATAAAACAAACTAAAACATCTTTATATCTAAAGAATAAACCTTTTATAAGCCCATATTAGTATTATATATTTGTTTTAAGTTCTTTTTTTAATTTTGATACCAATTTTATAGAGTCAAAAAAGGTTTTCTTAGCGTCTAAATACATAGTTTTTTTAATACGAATTAGAGAAATAAAAAGCACACTAGAAAAACTTTTTATTACGTTAAAAAACAATTTTTAATATGGAAAAATAGGTATATATTTCCTCTAAGTTTCTTAGAGCTTATGAAATATGTAATATAAAATACAATGGTGTGCAAAAATTAAGGACGAGACGGTTTTTTCAAAATAAATTTGTACAAAAACTTTCCAAATCAACACATTTAATACAGTAAGATCCCCAATACGTAAGGACATGTGTAATATGTAAGCAACACTTACTAAAAGAGAAATCAGAGGGATAAAAAGAAGCTTGATTGAAAAAGTAGCATGGAGCGCAATGCGACTGAAGGCCGAAAAATCCCTGTGATGGGCGTCCAGCAAGAAACACCCGGTCTTTAGTAGGGAATATGATCTCCCCTGACTGCTAGGCAGGTTTCACAGCGTCTGCCCATGCTGAGAATGAGGGTGTCAATGAGTTGTTGAGGCATTGCTGCCCATTCGTCTTGCAGCGCCAATCGAAGCTCTCGAATCGTTACTGGTGGTAAGGTACGAGCTGCCAAGCGTCTGCCTAGAAAATTCCATACATGCTTGATGGTATTGAGAACCGGAGATCGTGCCGGCCAATCCATACATTCAATATCCTCACTTTCTAAGAGCTGTTCGGCAGCTACTGTGCGTTGCCAGGGTGCATTGTCGTCCATGAAAAGGAACTGCAGACCCATAGCACCTCTAAAAAGACGCACATATGGAAGAAGAATCTCGTTACAATAACGGGTCCCGTTGACTGAACCTGCGTCGAAGATGTGAAGGTCTGTACGACTACCAATCATGATGCCTCCCCAAACGAGAACACCGCGACCTCCATAACTGTCCCTTTCAATGATGTTCAAGGGATGATTGCGGCTTCCCCGCTCTCTCCAGATGAGTATGCGATGAGAATCGCTACTCAAACTGAATCTGCTCTCATCTGTAAAGAGTACTCTTCCCCATTCATTGTCTCTCCAATTCCGGTGTTCCCGGCACCACAGAGAACGCCTTCTCCGATGGGCAGGCGTTAAAGGTACACACCGTACAGGGCGTCGTGCAAACAGACCATCATCGTGCAGTCTTCTGGCCACGGTAAAACGCGATATCGGTCGTCCAGTCGCCTGTGTCGTGTGTCTAGCGATTTCTCCCGCTGTCTGCCGCCTGTTTCTTCTGGTCTGTAAGACAATGTACCGGTCATCTGCGGGTGTGGTTCCTCGTGGACGACCACTACTGAACCCCCGGATAGCTGTTCCAGTAGTTTGAAATTGTCTCCAAAGTCGTGAAACGATGCTGTGAGCAATTCCAACTCTGCAGCCACACTTGTCACACTGCGGCCTTCCTTCAACTTCTTAATGATTCGACCTCTGTTAAAAGCATCCAGATGTAGTCTAACAGATTGATTATTCGCCATTTCTCGCTGAGGCAGCAACTCGGTGTGATTTTAACTGCTATACGGCGTGCAATCTCTTTGCCAGAAATACTTATCTTATACCGACAACATGCTTTATACCACTCAGACACTCCCCCATTACGTCTGCCTGCATGTGCGTCTGCCTGCATATCTGCGCATGTGCTACCGTACATCACCTTACTTAATCTCCTGATTGGTCTTTCTGTCCGCTCTGCCTCTTCGTTCAGCTGATATGCTAATTTTTCGACTTCGTCCTTAATTTTTGCACACCAGTGTACAAATCCATAATAAAACTTTTCGCAACGTCGTAAAACCACATATTCCCAAATCATTACTTTTACATGTTGATACATGTTTACATTATATTTATGATGTTTTAAGGTCAAATATGATGTTTGTAATGCATCAAAGTTCAAAATTCTTCACAGATTGTTACAGAATTTGAAAAAATTGATGCAAAATGCTAAAAAAATCTCGTTCAACAAAAACTAAAAAATACTATATATGTATTTTCTGAAATTTTTTAAGACTTTTTTGTGTCCTATTTCATGCTTTAAAAATTAAGAAGATACTAATGCTTAATATAATAGGGCAAATACATGTTGTAATTCATTATTTTTGTGTTGGAGTGCCTTTTTACATTCAAAATGCAATTTTCTCAAAATGATTGTTTTCAAACCACGCGTACCTTTTTCACAGAATCTACAGAATGAAAGCACATGAAATTTTTACTGTAAATAAATAATATGTAACTATATATAATGGAGCTACTTTTTTGGAGATTTTCCTAAAATATTTTGCTGAAAAGCAGTTGTAAGAAAAATGACAATTTTCAAAAATTTCAAAATGATACTTTTACGATGAATTTTTTTGAAAAAAGTAAAAAATATATTTGAAATATTTTACCATTACTTAAATAAAAAAGCGTAATTAGTATACAGACTAAATTTGAAGTTTTTATATATAACAGTTTCTGAGAAACAGGTTCCTAAAATTTCTCAATTTAACATTGTCGGTATGGGGTTACCGACTACTCTTAAGTAAATTTTTTCAGGGAAGCGATAGTAGCGCCAGAGAAATACCTCTATCTTTAATTTCTAGAACAAATTTCTTCTCACGAACTCTTACAACCCATGTCACTATTGGTCTCCATATCTAGTTTGGTGCCATTGCCTTATGAATCGATATATAGGTTGTGACGGCTCTTTCCACGTTCTTCTTATTAACAAATCCTCTTGGAAAATATTTGGTCCTTAAAAACTATTTTATTAAAACACACCCTTTGAAGAACAGAACGTGAACATATAAATTAGGTCTACTATATATAGTCCAGAAAAAGAGGGAGATTGGATAGTTTGCTAGCGGAACATTGATTAATCAAATTTATAGTGTAACGCAGATATTTTCTATTTGCAGTAGAAGATATATTGAGAGATTATTTGATGAGGCGAGAAGGAATACTAAAGCTAAAAATTTAAAGTGGCTGAAATATTATAATAGACGGGGGCTAGATATTTGGATTAGAGTCAACGACTGGGTTTTGTTGCAGACACATCCCTTAAGTTCAGCAGCGAAAAAGGTGGTTGCAAAGTTTAATTCGAAATTTGAAGGTTCGTATAGATTATTAGAGGTGCACAGTAATAATTTAATAGTTTGGAAAGCGGGAAAGAGATTAACGGTCAATATAGATGAGGTCCGATTATATCATCAAAAGAAAAGTGACGAGAACGAGTGGGAAATTTGGAAATTCGGAGAGCAGTGGTACACGGTATCAAGCGAGTAGTTTTGAGGGTGGGCGACCTGGATCAAATTGGTCACAAAATAGTAAGAATAGTGGGTCAGATGAACGACGAAAGGTAAAAGAAAAAATGACAGGTCTTAAGGAGGATCAGGGTGAGGGGCGCACGGCTGTTACCAATAAGCGTAAACCACAAATAGGGTCCTCTAAGTAATCTTTGCCACAAATGAACAGAATAATGAAAAAGCGTAGGAAAGAGGTGATAGGATATAAAAGACCTATTGACATGTCAAGATCAGGGGGGGCACAGAAAGAAAACGTGGCAAAGCGCAAGTTAAAAAGGGAGATAAGAGAAGCTTACCAACATCAACTAACAGTTTCAATAATTATAGAAAGAGAGTCCGGAGAGAGGAAGCAGAGATGCCAGAACGAGATACAGGCATGTACAATCTGCGGTCCAGGAGAAAAGAAAAAACTCTACTCTAAAGATCCAGGATGCAAGCAGCAGTCCACAAGCCAGAGTCGTCAGAAGACTAAGAGAGAAGGGTCAGGCTGTCAGAATTCAAGAAGTAGAAGAGCCCAACAGCAACTGCACCAGGAAATAGGAGGAAAATACACTAGCAGAAGGACAGTATCGTTGGAGGTTCTAGTAGGAGACGTCAACAATAAGACACATTAACCAGGTTGTGTATCTTTCCATTATATTTTTTTTACTGATAGGCAGCCAAGAGAATTATTTCAAGATAATTAAATAATATCTCTGATCTGAGAGATAAAATTTTGTGTCTCAGAGAGGACTATTTTAGCCTTCCATTGGATGTGGATTTAACAGAGGCTGACAGGGTGTTGGAGCAGTTGGAAAATCATCTTTATAAAATAAAGGTAAGGTTTAATTTCTTATTCTCTAAATTTGATAATGAAAATGTTTCAATGTCGGAAGTTATTCCAAAAGAAAATAATGTTCTGTCCGAAAACAAAAGTAGACAAACTAGTATAAAATTACCAGAAATTCCTTTACCGCAATTTAGAGGTTTGTACGAAGAATGGAGCACATTTAAATATCAATTTGATAATTTAATTTCTGATAAAGAAAAACTAACAAATTGGCAGAAACTATTATTTACGCTCCACTCTTAGAGGTCATGCAAAGCAAATCGAATCTTACGATGACACATTTGAGGCGTTGCTTGAGGCTTTAAAGCTAAGATATGAAAACAAAAGATCAATTTTTGATATGCATTTACAAGTAATTATAAATCAGGAAAGAATTCAGCATGAAGCTCTTCCCAAGAATTGCGTTATTTTGTAGATACTGTAAAAAAGAACTTAAGGTCGTTAAAAGGTTTCAAATTCACGAGAAACGAATTTTCATATGCTATATTAGTAAATGTATTGTTGTATAAGTTAGATAAAGAAACCAGGAATATATTTGAATCAAACTTAAAATCTACGGACATTCCAAACTTAGATGAATTTCTTGAGTTCGTTGAAAAAAGAAGTATGGTTCTTGAAAGTATTAACTGAAACTCTAACTCTCTTATAAAATCAAATAAAATTTCTCCTATTCCATTCAAGCCTAAATAATTGGTAATTAATTCAAGCGAAACCACAAAATGTATTTTATGTAAGGGTTTTCAGTTTTTAAACAAGTTTTTTTCAAAATATGAATATATGTGTATCTCTCTCTCTCTCAAAGATATGGTTTTGATCCGAAAGAATAAACTTTGCTTGAACTGTTTGCGCAATTCACATTATTATTCTGCCTGTAAATCAAAATTTATGTGTAATGTGTGTAGTAAGAAACATAATACACTTCTCCATAAATCAAACGGGGAGCACCGTTCAGCGCCACAAATCAATTGAACACGGAAAACGAATTAATTATGCATGATGAAAACTCACCAACACAACTGTGATACGTTGTGGTAAAAGGTGTAACGTTGTTGTAGCTTCACCAACAGACGTATACTTAAAGACAGCACGTTTATTAGCATCAGCAGATTTTTTACCGGAGGGGAGCACAGTGCGCTTCCTGGTGAAAGGGGGGAAAAACTACAACCCCCCCACAAGACTGATGTGTCACACATGATACTCAATCTAATTATAAAGCATAAAATAGTATACATTCATATCATACACTAATATACAAGTAATTAGCACTACCTCACACCTAAAAAATAATGAAAAATAAGTATACATAACAAATTACACAAAACTAAATTAAGAATACAATTTTGATATGATCAGTTGTATCCTAATAATCAAGAAAATTAAAATTTAAGGAATTAACAGAATAAACATTAATCTATAAAAATATTATTCGAAAAGAAACAATACCCTTTTTTTAAAAAAAAATGTAAATAGACACACAAATAAAAAATGATACACACAAAATCAGACAAAGAAAATAATTATTCACTAAATCTAAAATTTTCTTTTTAAAATTGAAAAACACATTTGTTACACCAATCATGAGAGTGCATCAGCATGAGGCGTTTTCACACCAGGACAATGTTTGATTGTCACATTGAACTTTTGTATTCCAAAGTCCATCTTTGTAGCCTCGCAGATTGTGGTGCACTTTTTGTTAAGTAAGGTAAAGGGTTATGATAAGTATAAAATTCAATTTCAGTCCCAAATACCCATACTTCGAACTTTTTTAAACTTCACGCAATCACGAATGCCTCTCGTTCAATAGTTGGCCATGATTGTTGAGTCTTGCTTAATTTTTGACTTGCATAAGCAATTGGGTAACACTTATCACAATTTTGTGACAGGCAAGCAGCTATGTCAATTTGCGATGCATCTGAATGAATGGTATAAGGTTTATCAGGCATTGGAGAGTATAGCTAAGGTGCTTCCACTAAAGCCTTTTTCAGAAGATAAAAAGAGGAATCCTGTTTCTCGGTCCATGGGATGGAAACAGGTACTCTCTTTTTGGTAAGTTCTGTCAATGGATACACAAGTTCTGAATATTTAGGAATATACTCGCGTTAGTAATTACACAGTCCAAGTACACTACGAAGCTCTTTCTTCGTTTTAGGCACTGGTAAGTTGTTGATAACTGCAGTCTTTTCGGGATCTGGTTCATGCTTATCAGAACAGATAATATGACCCAAATATTTAATTTGAGTTTTTCCAAAGGCGCACTTTTTGAGGTTCACAGTGAAATTTAACTCCGAAAGTTTCGTTAAAATATTATCCAGATAAAGAAGATGTTCTTCCCAGTTTTTAGGGAAGATTGTGATGTCGTCTCGATGTAGGCACGTGAAAATTATTTATAACACGATAATGTTTTGTTCATTTCACACTGAAATGTGGTACAGGCATTTTTCAAACCAAAACTCATCACCTTGAAGCGGTACTGTTGCCGAGGAGTCTTGAAAAATGTAACATTTTTGCTGTCTTTAGCTATGGGTATAGCCAAATACCCCTTCAAAAGATCTAACGTTTTGATGATATTGGCTCTTCCAATAGAATGTATGAGCTCCACTGCATCTTCCATCGGGAAATCATTAGACAAACTCTCCGAGTTAAGAACTCTGAAGTCAACGGAAAGTCCCAGGGTACCATCTTTCTTGTTAACGCAAACAATTGGATAGGCTTTTTCTGCGTCAGATTCTTCTTTTAAATCAAGTCGCAAAAGCTCTTCTATCTGTTCATCAACTTTAACCCTCTAACCGGATAGCACGGAAAATTCCGTCAGTGTTAACATGCTTCGAAAATGGACTGCACTGATTTTTCTGTTTTCAAGTAACGTTTTCAAAAGCGGATTAGCCGCACTTTTCTGAAATCCTTTACCCCTTTTAAAGGTTTAACATCTTGAAACATAATTGGGGACGGTGGAAGCAACACAGCAGGACACCGAGGGGAAGTTTTATGGCTCGCAGGAAATCCCATGTTTTGACCCTGGGGCAATCGTAAAAAATCGAGGGGAAATTTCTTTAGACCCCAGGAAGTGTTTATTTGTCACATCGTATTTTAAAAGTTTTGAAAAATCCCAACGCATAAGTAAAATATGTTACAATTCCCTATTGGTTTCATATTAATTTGAAACTGAAACAAGTTGGGGCGTGTCAGTGCAATCTGCTATTTTATATAGTTAGACAAATTATCTTTTTTTAAGTATATTCTTTCGCTTCATTTTTCTTAATTTAATCAAAGCTTTCAGTTTTTGAAACATGATTATTTTATTATAACATACCGAAAAAATTAATAAAACACCAAACTCTTTAAAATTTGAAATCTTTTCAATTTTCCAACCACTAAAAATGAATAAGTTTAAACTTCATCAAATCATTTGAAACATTTTCTTACACTTTGATTAAAATAATAACGAAAAAAAAAAAACTAATTAAGATTTATTAGTTTTTTTTTTTTTTAGATTTCAAAGCCCAAATGTTCAGGGAAGTTTAAGTACAGTGTGTGTGCCTAGTTATATATTGTTAAAATACACCGAATTATATTTGAATTTTAAGTGCTTCAACTTCAGGTTACATCAAAGAGAACATGAATGAAGATTTTCACACATTTTTTTTATAACTTGAATGTTTGAATAAATGGCAATCAAAAATATACGGAAACATTTACAGTAGACATTTATGCATATAAATAAACATAAAAATCAATTTTAAATTCAAGCTATTCAAAAACATTCGAATTATTGTTCAAAAATATCTATTTATACAAAATACCTCAACATTTATCTTTTTTTAAGGCTAACTGAATAAGTAATTAAAATCTGGTTATTTTTTGAAATCTCGACCGTATAAAGCTAGAAATTTTATGTTAGAAATTCAATTTGAAATTTCGAAACAAAAATGCATCACGCAGTTAAAAATTATTTACCATAAGTTTTAGCAATTGTTTGAATATAATAAAAATTTCAAATTTTATTATATAGTTTCTTTGGTATCTTTTAATATATTTTGAAGATTTCATACAATTCAGTTGAAAAGTGCATGCTAAGAGCAAAAAATATACTAAAAAAATTGATGAATATACAATTATAATAAATTCTTACATAGATGCAAAACTGAGAAGCTAAAGCGTAGGAATGAAAAATTTTGAGTATATCTGAAGTAGTTTTCGAAATATTTATTTTAAAGTTCAGAAAATTTGTGTGCGTTATTTTATACTTAATATTAATTAAATGCTTAAAATAATATGTTAATATTAGTCATGTAGTCGTTTGATGATACATTCATATACTAATAAAAATTATCATGGTCATTGATGCGAATGTCAAGAATTTTATGTAATTTTAAATTCAGACATTAAAATATTGATGTAGAAAATAAAATACCACCATCTAAAATACATGAAAAATGCAGTCTGCTATAAAATGATCTTGACAAACAAAATCCGGCATTTTCACTTACTATGGCAGAGCCGGCTTATTCAGGGGCTATCTGGAAAAACAGAGAGAGAACCACGGTTTTGATGGATGCCGCTCTAGCTTTTAAAGTTACCAGGAAAAATTATATATATATAAATTACAAATGGAAAAATAAATCTTGTAATTTTCCATACAATTTTATAACAACGAATTGTGGAATTGGCTTCCAATACATTGTTGTGTTTGACAATATGTAAGGTAACCAACCCCACTTTAGATAGATTTGTACTACTTTTTCGTAACCGTATTCCTTCTAAAATTAATTCGTGCAGCCGAAATACACCTTTTGCACCCTTAAATAGTTATGTAAACTATAACGGTTAATTTTAATTAATGCAACTTGTGAAATGTTCATAATTAACCATTTCCGGATAAACAGTTTACATGAAAAAAAAGTTTGGACTCCCTCATTCACTAGGGATTTATATAAGATTCTAACATTAAATTTTATTTTTCACCGAATACGATCGAGTGGTAGTGTATAGGGCTTCCACACCACAGGTCTGGGGTTCTATTAACGGGCTGCGCAAGGTCGACTCTGCCTTTCATCCCCGCTGCATTGGGTCGATAAATGAGTACCAAAAGCTTGCTTCGGGTCTTAAACACTGAAGGTCTTTCTTCAGACAGACCACCAAATCGGGACATTTGTTCATGCACCTCAGCGTCCAATGGTCACGTGTATTATGATGGGCACAGTAGTTCCTGGCCCACATGGATTGTTGTGCTTCTGAGTTTGAGTCTTAAGTTTGAGGATTAACTTACTTTGGGGATACCCCTGAGATAAACATGTATTTCCACTCATTTGCAATTAAATATTTTTCTTTGAATTACTTTTATTTCAGAAGGAAGTTTGATTTTTCAAATGTATTTGCTTAATAACATGTATATATGTGTATTATATTAAACATTTGATCAATCCAAAATTACATGTTTTTAGCTCCTCTAAAAGCTTTTAGGATTTTACAACTGATCTTACAATCCATATACGTTTTATAGTAGAATATTTAAAAATGATAAAGACATTTTTACGACTGTGTGAGCTTTTATGCCTCGTTTATAAATATAAAAAATTGCATTCAGCTACAGTTTTTAAAATGTACTGAAATAAGTGGAGGAATAGGATATTTATATATTATGAATATTTTTGACTGCAGTAAGATATATTTATATTTCAGTTTCTTTACAATTTGTATAGAAGTTGTAAGCCATTTTGCGAATAGTTTGATATTGAGTATAAACCCATAGGCTGTTTAATATTGTGAAGTGTTTTACTTTGATACCAGCACACATTAAAATAAGGCTCATTTGCAGTTATATGATCAGCTTCAGTGATATTTAAATTTTCAAAAATAGTCTACACGTACGAAAACCTTCTTTCACAACCGCACACCACATCTCATACTATATCTTCCCTACAGCAGGAAATATTTGTGTATACTGAAAAATTTAATACAGGATACATTTTCAAGTGTTAAATTTGTTTTAAAAATTTGGTACGAATTTATTGTGGTGTGTCGGTTAACTTCACTGAACAAAATTGTTTTAAGTGTACTGTTTTGAAAGACAAAATTAATTAGGGAGAACTTTTCTCACAATAGAATTTGTAATGACTGAATTGTGTGAAAATGTAGTTATCAATGTGTGACATTTTTCCTTGTAATAAAGGAAACAGAAAGATAAGAAATTTAACTTGAGTAGAAAATGGTTTAAAAGTACTGTCATGCGCTTTTGAAGAAGTATATCCCCCATTTAAATTAAAAATTATTGACTGAATGTGTGTTATGTCCACCACAAATGCCGATGTAAAAAAGGACATTTTATTTAATACAAGAAGTTCGATAAAGAGAACACTAGGAAAGAAAATTTAAATTTTTTCCGAAAAATATTCAGTTAACATAAAAATATCATTTATATGATTTAAATTTAAATAAATTAAAAGTATTGAAATCATTTTTTATGTTATTTTAAATTAAAAATATAATTGAATAGAGAAAGATCTGTTTTATTTCATAAATATGCACCATTTCTTGTCTTATTGTTTAAAAAAAAATAGGGCCTTTACTCTTTTTACCTAATAACTTTTTTTTAAAAACAGGAAAGTGAGCGCGTTATCTTACTCTTATATTCAAAAATGAATACAGGATGCTTTTTTCTGGTTCAAATCGCAATACCAAAATATTTTTTTTTTTAATTTTTAAAAAATGACAGAAAAATAAATTTTTTTTGAAGAAAATACAACTATTTTTCAACTTTTAACACTCCATTTATTTCATGTTTTTTTTACCCTACATTTTGTTTTAATTTTACTGTGACTGAATCTATCGGGAAAACCACAGAGTAGAACTACATTTTTCATACAAGATTGCCCAAGGCGACTTAACAGCTAGCTGTAAACGAATGCTATCCTGGTTCTCACGCCGAAAGTCAAAGACGCCAAACTAAGTCATAAAATTGTCCCCTTTCGACCTCCCAAGTTTTAAAAGGGGGAAAGAATTGAAGTATGTTGCATTTTTGAAGGGAATAGGAAAATAAGAGTGAAACGCTTTCGGAATAACTTTTCAGGAGGAAGGTATCCACTTAGAGGGTTAAACTTCAAGGACTCTGTGATGCGATATACGAATGGCTTTTTACGTTCAATGTTTGGCTTTAAGCGAATTCGATGAGTCCCTACTTTGGCAATATTCACATCATTTGTGAATAGGGTTTTGTGTTTTAGAAGAATTGCTAGCACTTGTTCCCTCTCCCTCTCCTTCAGATGATTCAAATTTGGTTTCATGTAGAACTCTTATAGATTTGCACCTCGATAAATTAGGAGTGGGATGGATTTCTCCGAATTTGTGGTCATCTTCAAAAATAACCCCAACTGCAAGTGCACCAGAATGATACTTCCTAATCTTATTAACGAGAACATGTCTTTTCCATCTTTTTCTTCATTTCCTGAAGGTAATTAGCAGCTGATTGGGAAATGTTCGTCGGAATATATATTTCGCCTGCCCAGGATGATTTAAAAATAACCAATAGCCCTCGAGCTTTTCTGCCATAAAATAATCTAAATGGTTATACACCAGTTGTAGTGTTCGGAACTTCACGGTATGCAAGCAACAGAAAAGGGAATTGTCGATCCCAGCTTCTTGGATCTTCACGAATATCGTGATGAACCATATCCTTCAATACCTTATTCCATCTTCCAACTAGTCCGTTGCTGGGTGGGTAGACAGGACAGGAAAACCTAGGATTAGATCCAATCCATTTCGTAAATTCTTGGTTTAAAGCGGACTTCAAATTTGTGCCTTAAAGTCGAATTCAGAGTTTCTAATATAGTTGAAGAAATTCTAGCTCCAATGGTAGCTCCTAAAAGCTCTAGTCGAGGAATTGTTGGTCTCTGAACAGGAGCAACTCTAGCCTTTGCTGAAACTAATGAAACTTTCACTTTGTCTTCTTCTACACATCGTAAAAAGGCACAGGAGGCATATCCTATAGCCGAAACATCCGTAAAAATGTGTAAGGTAACCTGTTTGAAAGTACCATGCAACATCCTATGAGGGATTCTACATTTTTCGATAAGATTTAAATGTTTATCCCATCTTTGATAACGAAATTGCAAATCGGATGACAAATCCTCATCCCAATCCAGTTTGTTTCACCAGGCTTCTTGAAGTAATAACTTTTTTTTTTGGTAAAAGTGTAGCAGGTGAGGTAAATCCTAATGTGTCATATATACTTTTAACAACGGAAAGCAGTTTTCTCTTGGAAATATTTTCATTGAATCCTATATCAGTTTCAGGACTAACGCATTAAAGCTCGTCAGTTTCCGTACCCCATTTAAGGCCTAATACGTTTTGACTTTCTTGATCTTGAACTCCTGTGTGAGCCCAACATCTTAATTTAAATGTTGCTGCCATCATTATTTCCAGTGTTTGTGTCTTGAACTTCACTAATTTTTCTTGATTTTCCACACGAATTGTTAAATTATCCACATAGAAACCTTTCTTAAGTTTCTCGATAGTCTGCTGAAGAGATTCAAGTTGAAATTCAGCTGAATTAAGGTGGTGACGAATACTAGCATTTAAGAGAAATGGGCTTGATGTCACTCCGCAGACAACTCGACAATGTCTAAAGAATTCTAATTTTGATTTATCTTCCGTATTCCACCACAAGAATCTCAAATAATCACGGTCTTCAGGTTTGACAGCCAACTGTAAGAAGGCTTGTTTTATATCAGCTATAACTCCTATAGAAACTGTACGAAATCTTAGCAAAAGTGGTGGAATATGCTCCGAAAGACTGGGTCCAACACTCAAACATTCATTAAGAGAAGCATATCCTGGACGTTTGAAAGAAGCATCAAAGAAGCGGCGAACTTCAGTTGTAGCGCTTGATGATTTGATGACTGGTCTATGAGGAAGATAATGGCCTGGCTTCGAAACTTCAGTCTTCAGTATAGCTTCTATTATACCTTCCTTTTGCCATTGTCTTAAAATATCATCATATACTTCGCAAATATTTTCTTTCAATAGACGTTTTGTAACTGAACGTAGTCTAGATTAAGCTACATCATACATATCATATACAGGTGGGTGTCCAGCCAGCCAAGGTAAAGATGCTTCATACCATCGGTCTTCTCCTACTTTTATAGTCTCCTTGAAATGTATCAAAGTTTCTTCTTCAAAGTCTTATTTTTTCGTCCAACTGGATCCTTTATGTCTAAAACTTCTAAATCCCAGTTCTTAGGTAACTCCATTTTTTGCAAAGTCAATGTTACCATGTTAATTACTTGTTTCTTTTTTCCTAATCCTATAATTGTCCAGACAAATAAAGTTTCTACAGCGGACACTCCAGATGTAAGTATCTCTATTCTTCCAGTTAGAATGCTTCCGAGCACATCAGCCCCTAAAAGAATTCTCATGGGAGGCGTATCTCTTCCAACATCTATTTACTTAATGGCTTAAGCAAGCTCCGCAAGTAAATTTTCATCACGTATTCTAGGTAAAGTTGAGCAGATCTTCGGTTAATCGAGAAGAGACACTAAAGTAAAATATTTCCCATCTAAACTTTCAACAGTGACAGTAAATCTACCATGTTAAGCAGCAGGAGAAATTTCACCACCAAAGAGTCCTTGAGATAATATTTTCTTTCCGGAAGGTGAAAGATTCAACTCGGCAGCTAAACTCTTTTCCATATAGGAACGATGAGATCTATCATCCATTAATGTTCGTACACACAATTATTTGCCCTTGTGACGTAACCTGATAGTAATTGTTTTCAAATATATTTCACGTTCTGATGGAAGATTTGTCAGCAAGACTTTTTTTTGTAGATTTTTGTTCTTTATCAGCTACTTTGCCTTTTGAGTAAGAGCTCGTATCTTTTCGTAAATCTGGGGGGCAAAGCAATGCATAATGCCTTCTTTCACAAATTAAACATTTTACATTACTGTGTAATTTCTTTGCCATCTGACCAGGTTTCAGGCAGACTAAGCAGCAACACTTGCGCATAACTTGTGATTTTCTATCTTCATAATTCATGGACGATAGTTTCTGACAATCTTGACTTGGATGAGAGCGGTCGCAGAAAACACAGCAAATTTTTCCTGCAGATGTATTGGTAAAAAGAGTAGCAGCAGTAGGTTCATCTTTATGTACTTGTTTATTAGAGTATACTTCCTTTTTATTCCACTTTCGAATGCAGTTTCTGCTAAAGCACGATGTTCTTCACCTTCTACTTCGTGAAGTAAGAAAGACATCAGATTTTCTAGAACCTTTTCTTTTGTAAGGACAGGATCCTCTTCTTTGAGTTCTCGTTTGAGTCTATACCTATCCCAAGCTTTTAAAATCTCTACTAGTAGATATGTTTCTACAACAGGATAAAGTATAGCAGCATAATTAGATGTTGTTACACCTAATGTTTCTAAAGCTCTTAAATAAGAACCAAGTCATACAAGTCAGTTAGCTTGATATAAGATTTAATATTTACCAAGGCTAATAAATCTCGAATATAAACTTCAATCAATAAATCTTTTCTTCCAAATCGAGACTTTAAATGGTCAATAACTTTTAAATAATTGCCTTAAGAAGGAGGATAACTTTCAGCAATATCACGTGCTTTAGTTCTTGGTTTTAACGAAGAATGTAGGTATTGGAACTTATCTTCTTCTCTTAAGTTTTTATCTTCATGAACCCGGCAAAATTGACCCCAAAATGCAATCCATGACTTGGGCATAAGATCATACTCTTTTAAATTTAATTTAGGGAGTTTCAAATTATCCGGTGCAATCTCACTTGAAATTTCAGATTTACTTTCATCATGTTTGTTATAATTCTTCTCGTATATAACCCTTATTTCAGTAAATCTGTTCCTGTATGATTCCATTGTATCATATTCTTCATCAGAAAAATTAATTATTTCCTTAATTTCTTGATCTGCTTTAAATAAACGTTCTGCTTTTTCGTAAATTTTACTGATCTGAATGTCAATGTTCTTTTCCCTATTCATACTACGATAAATATCATCAAAGAATTAGCCGCTACGGTAAACAGACCGCGTAAACTAGCTCTTTCAGCTTTTAACTTAGCCTCCTTATTAGCTTCAATTTTTACTTCAGCCTCATTCTCCTTTTTTTTGAATCTCGAGTCATTTCACTTATTTCGAACGTACATTAAATTTATCTCAAACACTCAAAACGAGACAGAACTTCTTATAAATAACGCAGAAGCAATCACAAATTAAATAAATTCATAAAGAAATCACTTTACCTTTAAAAAGTAATAATTCAGTGCGTAAATTGGGATACTTCAGGTTGGCTAAATTACAGTATTCTGTCCTGTCACGGACGCCAGATGTTATGACTCAGATCGCTTCTTTGATTTTCAAATACGTTTTATTTCACATTCACAAGACAGAGGTGATAATGAGGCTATTTACATGAAGAAGTTTGACAGAATAGTTGTAATGCGTTTCATCTTCGAGATGAAATACACTTAAAATACTTTCTTATTTCGTAAACATAATGTAAATTAACTTAACACAACGTAACGGATAAATTCCGTGAATTTTTTAATTAAAGCTAAAACTCTACTACTTAGTTTCCAGATTTCAAGTAAGGAAACGATATAATGCAGATAATAAATGAGTTCAAACAGGAAATACAAAACTTATTAGGGGTGACAACAAGTAGTATATATTCTGGAATTCGAAAACATATGTACGGAAATCCTCAGAAAGATTTAAGGGGGTAGGTTCACGAAACAGGATCTGTATCTCAGTAATGTTAAAAATAGGTATTTTTAAGGAACATTTATAAACATTCTATTGAAGAAAAATTTCCAATTTTTTTTACTGAATATTCTTTGGACCATAATACATACTTTAATCAGAGCTTTTATAGATAGGATGTCTAGTTTTTTTTTTTTTTTAAAAAAAAACATTTTTTGCATATATCTGTTTTTTTTTCAAAAACCGTGAAATTTCATTATGTTGAATGCTATAAATTAAGTCAGAATAAGTTTTTTAAAAAATCCCTTGACTAAAGTATGTATTAGAGTGTAATTATTAAATATGCAAAATTATAAGCTGGTAAATACAATAGTTTAGGAGAAAAATGTTCCGTATATAGTAAAAATGTTAGTTTTCAGAAAAATGGATTTTAGTAAAAAACTTACTTGTAATGAATGCATACCAGCTTCATAGCTAGGGTGTTTTCTTTCTTCTTCTAAAGTATCCTCTAATATACATTTATTATGCCTTTTTTCACTCCTGCTTCTTTAGAATTTTGTAAAATGTCATAATTTGCTTTTCGTAGTCTCTCCCGTTCAGTTGTTTCCATTGCTCGAACTATGTAAAAATCTGGAAATATACCTAATGTTGCAAGAATATGAAATTTAGTGATATTACATTGATTGTAGGAGGCAATAGATTCTAGTATTCCAGATTTTAATATGCCCGATTGCACAAAAATGTTTTTCGGTATTCGTGACCATATTATGCAATTTACACTTTCGTTACAGTTTTGTGTCTTACCATGTTAAGTATTTGGCAAGGAGGTTATATATATAGTTGTTTATAATTCCCTGTACACACTCACATACATTTTTGATGCAATTAAATACTTCTGATGGCAAGGTGTTATTGTGTTTATATACTTCACCTATTGTAATTGGTCGGTTATATTCACACCAGGTATCTTCGTTTGTTGGGCACTGACCATGTTGAGGGTATGCATCAATAGATGTTTTATGAAAATATGTATCCCAAATGGCTCGCTTCATTGAATTAGTACTATCGGTATTGTTTCTGATAGCCAATCCATAATAACGCTGTAATTTATCAATTTCAGCGTCTGCAAGTCAACCGTGATCATCCAAGGTTTTTTTGTCACTTAATTTTTTACCTTTCACTTTTAGTTTTAAAGCTCGTATTCGAGTCCCCATCCGTTTCTCGACATAGCCAACGCATTCCAGTTTTTCAATACCTGTATATCCATACGGCTGCATCTCGTTAACTGCTTTATACGCTCTGGAATTACCATCTCCCAAACATTTGGTATATCGCAAACTTTCAGAGTATTGGAAGATTTCGATGGCTCTTGAAACTTCCATACTTCCAGTATTTCCAAAATGATTAGCCTTACAGTTCTCATTATGCATTTTGTTGGAACAAAATCTTGATAAAATTGAAGCATTAAGCACTTTGTCGGTATAAAAACTTGTTGCAATGACAGCACCATTCAAAGACGTATGCCCATGCTTTTGCCAAGTACCATCAATAGCAACTGGTATATCAGAATGTCCGCTGACATCATTGGCCTATTTAGCTGCAATTTGCATACTCACCGTAGCCACCGTCTCTACGGCTGTATCTAATCCTGATTCCTTTTTATTAAATCTTTGCGATGGAGTTGGTAAATTCATAACTCCACACAAAACTTAAGCAAAAGACGTACCTTTTACTAATACATCTCATTGCATATGAAAGCCTGGTATTGACTTCATAATACTAAGACTCTTTTCCATTACATGAAAACATATATATCAGTATTTAGATATGTTTGGCTGAATCCACAAGTTTCGCAATAAACAGAAAATTCTGTGGCCAAGCCTTGAAATTTTCTTAAAAAATTAATTGAAATGCTATTATTTTTGCATTATTTACATACAACAGATATTTTTATAGCTTCTGACAATAAAGTCTTATTTATAATTTCATTTATATTTCCCCTTTCCCAAAAAAATTGCTGCAATCCATATAGGATTTCAGCTTCTTGGCTGAAGCAGAAACGTTCAAATTGTTAATGGATTCACTTACCATCGACTGTGAATGCAAACAAGCTGTTCTTCTTTTCTTAAAAATGATATTTTTAAAACGTGGCATTGTGAGAAAAAAATTGTTTAAAAAGCAAAAATTACAAGGAAATATATGACAAATTTTAAAATATTAGTAAATGTTGCCATAAGAAAAGTTACTTAAACATAACAACCTGTCTCATCTCTAGAAAATGTGTTTTTAAGGGGAGTTGGAAACCTCTTTCTTTCTCTATACTGACAATGTTAAATTGGCTCTTTTCGATGAACCTTTTCTAAAAATCTGTTTTATGTACATGCTTGAAATTTTTCATACTATTAAAGTTCACCTCTCTCATTATACTAAAATGAGTTTTTAGCTAATTTTGAATTTTTTAATAAATTATGAAATATTTTATCAAACATTGCGAAATTTGACCCATTTTTTACTTAAAAAATTTGTAAAAATTAAATTTTTGAGTTTTTTACAAAAAGTTCATTTTAGTATATATTAGACATCATTATAAATAATTCATAAAAAATTTACATACCTGTGAACAGTAGTTTCTCAGAAAAGGTACATCGCACATTAAAATTTACATTTTGAGATAAATTGATTTTAATGTATACAGTGAGACTTCTAATCGACTAGGAAATAAAAAAAAAATTAAAATAAAAGATACATGTTTTGGTTTATATTAGTCGTTAAACTTTTAAGCAAAAGCAAAGTAATTTGTTTACAATTTTCGCCATTAAAATGGGCGTGGCCCAAATTCAATGATTATTTAAAAATACGTTTTCAGGGCTTCTAAATACCCTAGAGGTTAAAGTAAGGTATGTTTAGAAAGGTTAAAATCTATACAGGTTGAAAATGTAAAAATCTTAAATTGTCAAAAAAATAAGATTTTAGCTTTCCCACACCTCTTAAAGTGATTTTCCCAAAAATGTTCATCCTCATTTTTTAATTCCCTCTCTTCCTCAACAGATTCCAATTTCCAAAACCGAGGACCTATTCCTCTAAATTTACCTCATTTCTTGATAAAAAACAACGTTTAATTAGTTGGCTAATTGGAAGCTTTCCCGTAACTTAAAAACCCCAAAACTGAGCCTAGAAGAATAATAAATACACAAATTTGCACTTTTTCATTCTGCAAAATTTTCGAAAATATATCGGCTTCTAATAGCATATTCACCTTACCAGGTTTAGAGAATTCTGGATCAGCCAACTGAATACGTTGAGGTAATTTTATGCTAGAAATATTTAATATAACTGAGAGGGTCAAATCAGTCATTTTTCGAATCACCAAAACTTGCAATTCCACTTTTAAACGTTAATTTTTTTTTGAAATATTTCCATAAACCCTGGATTCAACTGTCCTTTCACTTTCATTAATCCCCGAAACCAGAGCATAATTTTTTACTCTTTTTAGTTTCAACAAGGTCATGAATTCGGAAGATATCAGATTTATTTGAAAGGCTGAATCTAATCACTCTACATTAAACTTTTCCCCATAACAACATTGAAAGAACACAAAACAGCTATACTTAGTTAGAACTGTAAAATTCTCCCTCGATTCATTGCCTTGACTTTGTACCGTATCTTTTAAAGAGAAAAAATTCTATGGTTGTTGTAGTGTTTCCTCCCTTCACCAGGAGGCGCACTGTGCTTCCCTCCGGTAAAAAATGTGTTCTTTTGTGTATGAGATAGCTTCTCGGCACCAGCGCGTTAGGTCGGTGGCCATTTTAAAACATTACCCGCGGAGGTCCTTTGATTTTAAAATTTTCATGTTCATAGTAAATAAACGTGCTGTCTTTAAGAATACGTCTGTTGGTAAAGCTACAGCAAAACATTTCACCTTTTACCACAACGTATCACATTAACGCATGAATGGCAGTATCGAACACCTGAGGAAGTCATCAAAAAAGGAACCACGAGGTAGGAAATCCTTTTGCATCGTTTTGAGCAAATTCAACAGGTTTTTTTTTACTAAATTTTCTGGGTTAACTAATTCATTTAGTATAATTCTTTCTAATCATGTTTCGCGGAGATAAAAAGGAAGAATTAATATTAATTGCGGATGAATTGGGGGAGAAAATAACCCCATAAATGAAAGTAGGTTTAAAAAACTTAATTTTAAATAGCTATAAGTATAAAATCAATAAAAAGAGTTTATTGAGGGCTATTTAGATTCGATTATTGCGAACAGAAAATCGAAGGAAGAACATGCGCGTTTAACGGCAGAATCTCAGCTTGAGTTTGAAAAAATAAATTTTTAAAAAGTTAAATTGGAAATAGAATTGGGAAAAATAAATTTAGAAAGGACAAAATTGGATAGTCACAAATCCCAAAGCAAAGCAAACTTCAATAGAAAATTTTATTCTAAGAGTTCGTACGTTAACTCTTCCAATTCCTAAAATACAAGAGGGATAAAAATTATTTTTCTCTTCTTTAGAGCGTTCATTTAAAACCAAAAATGTGTCGGATGAATTTAAAAGTGAGATTCTTTTAAATCTGCTAGGAGAAAAAGCCGAAAATATTTTAGTTTATGTAAAAGACGAAGAAATAAGCGAGTATGATAAATTAAAAAGTTAAGTTCTAAGAGAATTTGAGCCAACACCTTTAATTTGCTCGCAAAGTTTTCAAAAAGCGAAACGAATGCCAAATGAAACGCACGTTCAGTTTGCATTTCATTTGTTAATAAATTGGGATCAATACTGTAATTTGAGAAATGTAAATGATTTTAATTCTTTAAAGGAGTTAATTGTTAGCGATGAATTATATGAAACTCTAGATAATGAAACTGTTGTTCATATAAATATAAAACAGGAGCAAAAGTGGTTCAAATAAATTCAAATGGGAAAAGATTGTGACATGTTATATGCTTGTAAAGGAAGATCATTTTCGGAGTTTTCACATAGAGCATGCCATAATCAGAATGACTAATAAAAGGATTTTAAATATATCCCTCCTAATTCAAGACGGGAAGTAGTAAATCTCAATTCGAAAGAAAATAAATTTAATAACTCGAAACAAAGTAGGTTAAGTAAAAAAGATAGAATGCTACATTTGCGGTGAAAACCATTTAGCTCGAGACTGTAATAAAAAGTATGCTAAATTAAAAAAAAAATGAGAAAAAAGAGACTTCTCAAGTGTGCAATATGTACAACCGAGAAAGTTGACCTTGAGCCTTTGAAATATGTCATTGTTTATATTAACGGAAAAGCAATAAATTGTGTTTTGGATAGCGGGACCCAGATTTTTATATGTAATCCCGATACCTTTCCAGATAATTGTAATGATGAATTCGGAAAAATTACTTTAAGCTCTGAATTCGGATAGAATGTAGAAGCAAAATTAATTTAAACCGCTATAGCTCTTGAAAATAATTCTTTGAATCATCCAATGGATTGCTTGGTAGCGATCACAGATAAATTAAATGCTGAGGCTTTAATACCTCCCGCTTTATATGAGTCTTTGTGTTCAATAAATGACAAAAGTAATAAAGAAGAAAAAAAATTTTGCCGAATCGGCTGATAGTTGTATTACGTTTCCAAATGATGAAAATGAAGCAGCGTGTGGGAAAGATATATTTTATGTTGAGAGTGACTCAGATAATATAAATTTTATTTCGGATTACACTAAAATGAAAGATGAGCAGAATAATAGTGATTCACTTGAAAAGGTTCGTGCAGAGTTAAAATTAAACAAAGGAAATTTTTTATTAATTGATGGATTAATTTATCACAAGGATAAAATTTTGAATGAATCAGTCATGCAATTTGTTTTACCGCGTTGCAAAATAGATAAAGTAACGAAACTAGCCCATGAGTCAGTTTTTTGAGGTAATATGGGTGTTAAAGAAACAAAAGAGAGGATAAAGTATAATTTCTTTTGGCCAAATATGTTTGGTGAAATTGCTGAATTCGTCCAGACATGCAAAGGGTGTCAGCTTCAGAAGCCTGAGAAATTGGAGATAAAGCTCCCATTACACCTATTGTCCGTCCGGAGCTGCCCTTTGAGATTGTAAATATAGATACGATCTGACATATTCAACCGCCAACTGGCAGAGGGCATAAATACGTTCTTTGTATGATGGATCAACATACATGTTGGCCTGAAGCAGTACCACTTAGATCACTAAAAGCCAAAACTGCATGTGGCTCTCTATTACGAATATTCTCGAGGACTGGAATTCCAAGTATATTTGCCAGTGATTAAATATCCTAACAGTACCACTGAAATGGATTCTAAAGACTAATAAAAAGGAAACATTTATATGAATATTTGAAAATAACAAATAAATTAATATTTTTCATAATTACGAAAAATTTTGGAAAATAGAATGAATTGAATACCCCAAACCTTACTACGAAAGAACTTAGCTTACAAAAAAAAATGAATGAGTGTATCTCTCAGCCCTTTTGCTACGCAGCTCAACATTTCAAAAATGCAAAAAAGACTTAGTTTAATATAAAGACTTTTTGGTGCCTTTTTTTGGGCAATTTTGTGTCAAATTTTGGCTACCCTAATTCTTCCTGTTTTCCGGTCGGGTTCCGCGGGCTCTTCGATTTAAGGCGTATTTTCCAATCAAATAACTCATTTCAAAAGTGTGCCGATTTATTCCTTTTCAAGGACAGTGGCTCTCAAAGTAGTCCCAACGGATCCCCAGGTTCGCCCAATATCATTCATTGGGTCTTTGGAAAATTAAGTTGATATGGGTGTCCTTGAACAACATCGGGGGGTCCACGAAAGGTTTAATGTAGAGTAATAAAATTGTGTGAAATAGGTTTTTAATATTATGAAAAGTTAAATAAATAACAATAAATAAAATAGTAGCGATTTTTACGCTATGAGTAAAATATAAATATAGGTGGGTGCTTGAAATACAGTATGTTACTGAAATAGTGAGAGTTACGTAATACATTTGTGAATTAACATTGAGACTAAATTTATTTCCTTTGATTTGTCATTTGCAGTAACAGTGATATGTATAATTTGTTTTAATATTATTACTAAAACTTAGTTATTGTTTAATTTACTTCAATAAATTTAAGCATTCAACTTCTATCAACGGGCTAAGAACAAAATAGCAACGTAATAAATTTTTCTTTAAAAAGGGACATATAATCCTTCAAAACCGAAAATATAAAAAAAATCTACTGACACATGCCTATGATTTAATAGTTCTAGATGGCGTTAGTTACTTAAGTTAATAACAATGTAAGCATGAACTATACAATAGTCCAACCTTGTGCATGTCATCAACAATTGAGTTCTATGCTATGCTGTTACGAAGTGTATAAACAAATTTCTCCAGTCTTAAGACACAAAAAGAGTCTTCTTTATTAATTGGAAGTTTTAGTTTAATTTGTTATGCAGATAGTGTACTTTACCTATGTAAGCATATTGGAATAAAATTGATTTTTTTTAAAAGTTATAAATCACATTTTTCAATATTGTAATTCCTTAACGTTAAACGCTTAGAAAAAGGTCGTAAGTTTTTTTTTCTTCAAAATACAGATGTTTTTTTAAGAAGTTGTTGAGCACTTCATTTTACTAGAAATTTTTTTTATCTTAACGTCGAAAAACTAATTCGAAAGGGTTTTACTGCAGCATTCCATTGAAAAAATTAATAACAATTAACAGTAGTTTGTTGCAAATAAAACATTGGATATAGAAATTTTCTTATATATATATATTTGGCCTGTTAACAGATGACACTGTGAAGGCCCCCAAAAAATATCGACAATGCATTGTTGAAAATGTGAAGTATGGATTTATCTGATCAATTAAACTATGTCAAATGATTCAATGAAACCTTCCCAGCGAAAGGAACATTTAATAAAAATCCATAGTGATAAAAAATCCAAGGATTTAACGTTTCTTACAAACAGTTAAAGGAAATATTTGAAAACATCTTCACTGCAACAACTCATAGGCACAACATCTAAGCAAGATGCCGATGGAGTCAGCAGCAAAAACGAATTATTATAAATTTCAGTCAAACCAAAGCTATCCGGTTCATACTAAACGCTCCGATCTACGTGTCCTTAGAAAGACATTTCAGAAGGCTCTAAAAAAGAAAACCTTCCATGAACTCAAGATACAAAAATTTTCAATTTCATTTCACAGAGCAGTAATCATACATAAAAAAACTGCAATCGATTCTCAAGCACGAATACGCACCGCTCACGCTTGTGCAATACACGCACCATATCAACAAATTTCCTCTCCATTCAACAAATTCCTCTTTCACACACAAAACTCGTTCAACTTTACATTTCAACCTTGTCGCCCCAAGCAGTGTTTCTCTCTTCAGCTGATCATCCCTTTTCCACATACGTTTTTCAGAAACGTGCCGATATCGATCTATCCGCAGGAATTCTTTCCCACCCTTCCATCTTCCCGCCGCTTTTAACGGGAAGCTACCAGCATTCATCCCTTGCTTTTCTTCATCATGTACATTATTCAAACAGAAATTAAGCACTACTTGAATAGAAATTAAAACATTCCAAATCAAGAATCTAGATATTAATAGGAGATGATATTATATATTTTTCTCTAAAACATTTCTTCCATTTAAGAGGCCCGTAAACAGAAATCCAAACTCGAAAACTATAAAAGCGCCCTTTTCTGGGAGGCGGGATTAGGCGGTGCATCCGAAGGAACGGTGAAGTACTCGGGCATTACTGGTAGTAATGATCAAAGGTACATAATCTCTCTCTCTGTATATATATATATATATATGATCAAAGGTTCTCCTCCATAAAAAGTAAATTATGTGCTTTAGTTTTCACTTAATTTTCAAAATTAAAGTTTCTTTCCTGCTTTTATTCTTCCAATTGTTTGTTTGCTTTATTCTATTTTCTTATAATTGTGTCCTGACAACCGTCATGATGAAAGAAAATGACATCACAGAATCCTACCAGCCACCAGTTAAAAGAGAGATTATATATGTTCCCAACTGCAATCAAAGCTCGAACTCCTCTTTTCCTTTCTATTTTTGTTCAAAACTAAAGATAATGATGTGTCACATACGTTCTTCTCTAGAAATCGCACTTAGTCGTAATATATTTACTATCCCTTTTTAAATTTTTTCCTTGCATGAACTTTCTTCTGATCATAAAGCAAAGTTTCTTAATTTTAATCTTAAACTACAGCTAGATCCCTCTAACACAGGGGTACTGAACCTTTTTTCCTGTTGTGCCGCTTGTATATGTCAGCTATTTCACACGGGCCTCGTGGGAGAGGGGGTGGGGAGAAAGGCTTTAAGACCATGATAACATTGGAAATTTAAAATGTGAAAAATTGATCAAAATATTATTACTCCTCTGTGTTTTGCTTTTTAAATCATTATTTTTTACATTCTTTATTTTTGTCACTAACACTAAATTAGAAGCATTTAAGGAGCACTCCTTAAAATAGTAACCCAAATTAAATTAGTAAACGGTTTCATATGATTACCAATAACATAACAAACTTCATAGGATGTATTTGTTACCACTGTGATATTACCAATGACAAAGCACTTTGTTGCTCTCTGTTGCAAAGATTACTCAATAAAGTCTATTTATCACCTCTTGAAATAGAATTTATGGGAAAAGTGTTATTGAATGATTCCTGCTTATTGGTATTTTTTAAATACAGCACTTTCGTAACAAATCAAGCAATTACAGATCCATGTTTGAATTTCACTACCAAATAGTCACCCTCTCAATCGTCTTGAAACGAAATATTTTCTTTGAAAACTTTTGGCTTGCAAGATATGAAAGAGTTAAAAATTATTTCCACCCGTAAAATTGTCACTACTCCACTGTCGTGTGTTATCACAAACCATAAGCGTTTAAAATAGAATAAATTAAAAGTAAAAAAAAACTTCTTTAAAAGCAAGCTTTTATTTAAAGGCTCTCAACAGAATAAAATAAACTTTTTTTTCAAACTTTTTTTTGCTATCAACTTATAAAGTCGTTACACAATTTCTGATATAAAATCTTGTCACGAGGTTTAAGTACTCGTATTTACTTAGTTGGAAAATTTTAAAAATTAAAATTAATCAGTACAAATTATTAAATTTGCTTGTATATCTACAAAGGTAAATCTCGCGACAAGCTTTTATATCATAAATTGTGTAACAGCTTTATAAGTTGATAGCAAAAAAAGTTTGAAAAGAAAAATTTATTTTATTCTTCTTAGAGCCTTTAAATAAAAGCTTGTAGCGTAAAAAAGTAAAAAATAAAAATTTTTTATTTTTTACTTTTTATTTATTGCTTGACAGTGGTTTCTCAGTCTGTTAATCTCATTCAACGCATCATTGTTGCAATGTCGTTTGCCTGTCAATTTTGAACAGTACAGCTAAAGGGTACTCAAAATTTTTTCCTGCCTGGCCACATACATATGATAGACATTTTACTCGGTTCGCAACAAGATGATAATGGGAAGGGGGGATAAACACTGTTAGACCAAAACAACATTGGACAAGGCAAAATTAATTAAAATATGGAAACTCTTTCTCTGTTTTTACTATAATACTATATTCAAAACAAAAAATACATTTTTTTTTAAATCCATAATTTTAAACCAAAATTTTTTCAGTTTTTGTGCAGAATTTGGATAACACTATTATACAAACGAAACAATATTTTCGCGCGATTATATACTGCTCAAAATAATTAAAGGATATTGCGGTTTTAGGGGGATCTTGTGGCTGGGAATCCTTTTAGCTGATTGATACAGGGTCGACAGACGTAGTAGGTTATATGAGAATAAATTACACATGTTTGGCAGAAAAAAATGCATTTTATTGCGCATTTGTGTACAAAAGGAAAAAAAAAACACAACTTGTGCATATGAGAAAAAAAGAATAAGAAAAGGTGTTTTCTTCAAAGGAAATCATTTTCAGTAGGGGGTATGGTTTCCATGGACGGCCAGCAATGTTGAGCACCTTTGAGGTATGGATTCAATGAGGCTATTAATCACGAGTTGGGGTATTCAGTCCCACTCTTCCAGAAGAGCTCTTTGCAGTTCTTGGACAGTTTGTGGGGGTGGTTCGCGGCCAGCAACTCGTCCTCCTAGAGCGTCCCAAACGTGCTCTATTGGATTCATGTCTGGAGAAAACACGCTGGCCATTCCATTCGTACGATTCCTTCCTCGAAAAGGAGAGCCTCCACCAGGTTAGTACGATGTGGCCTGCAGTTATCGTCCATTAAAATGAAGTCATCTCGGATTGCTGCAGCGAAAGGGACTACAATAGGTCTGAGGATCTCCTCCCTATATCGGCGAGCAGTCAGAGGTCCAATATCGAATGATGTAGAGGTCTGTGCGCCCGTCAATGGAGATGCCACCATATACCAACTCTCTCCCACCGCAAAATTTGACACTTTTGTGCACGCGAAAGCAGGATTATTCCTACTGCCACGATCCCTCCAGATGAAAATACGCCTATTATCCGAATGAACAGAAAAACGGGACTCGTCAGAAAAAAGAACATTGCTCCATTCATTTCTCCTCCAGTTCACATGCTCTGTTGCCCACTCCCTGCAGTCGCGACGATGCCTTGATGTTAGTCTAACACATAACATCGGTTTGCGAGCATACAGACTTACACCATGAAGCCGGTTTCGGACAGTCTGAGTTGAAACCGTGGTGCCAGTAGCCGAGCGAAGGTGTTGTTGGAGATGAGTAGCTTTCATATTTCGGTGTCTCCGAGCCGTTAACACTAAATAACGATCTTCATTGGGCGTGGTTTCCCGTCTACGACCTTGTCCTGGTCTTCGGCCTGCACTTTCAGTCTCCACAAACGGTTCAAGATCCCGGAAATCACCCTTTGTGACACTCCAATAGCTTGCACTACTTCGGCTTGAGTTTGGCCCTCTTCTAACCTTCCAACTACTCTCCAAGATTCTGAATCGGTTAAATGACTTCGCTGAGACATCGTACTCATCGAAACAAAGTAGTCACTGAATGCCGATCATCCTTGTCTTCATTGCAGTTTAAAGTCAAATTTCATTCGCTGCCGCTGAAGCAACGTTTTTGACGTCGAACTCAAAATTAGCATACTCCCCAGTTTGAAAATCAGAAAAATTTGCATGTGTGATTCTCTTCTCCCATTTTCGGCAAAAAAAATTTGTTTATATCTTTATTTTATATAAAACTTACAATATCCTTTAATTGTTTTGAGCAGTGTATTTAAATGACGAAGTTTTTTAAATATTTTATTAAAAATTATTTTTAAAAATCTTAAAAAAAGAAGTTTTAGGCATTTTATTTTATAAATGACTGATTCTAAAAGAGAAAAGCCCGAACTTTCTTAGTGCAGAATATCGATTCAATAAAATGAAAAAAAAACTATACGGAACGATTTACAAATCATTTTCATCAAAACGCAACGATTTTGACTCATTTTAGAAAAAAAAATTGTAAAAAATTAGAGATACATTATTATTTTTTACTAAGAATTATACCGTATCAAGGCAAAATAAATGATCTTTCCGATTAGGTAATTGTTTTTTGTCCGAGTTTTTGATAAAAATAATAAGATGATTTAAAAAAAAGGACGACAAATCGGAACTTCTTTAAGCTTAATCTGATAAACTGCTGGGCAAAATAAAAAGCAAACAGGTGTAAAAGGTTTTCAATTAATATCTTTTTAACTAATTGTAATATCGGAATATAATTGTTCAAAACATGCACTGACATCCAAACTAAACATTTATACAAAGTTTAAGCTCAATCGGTTAAAGACATAAGCTTCAAAATTGAGTTGCAAGAATCCACCCGAAAAAATTACTTTAATTAATATCTACATTATTAAAATTCGAAGGTAAACAAACGAATGCAACTATAAGACTAGACGTATCTTCTCACGAACTGCGCAACGCAGAAATTCGCCGAAGATACCAAATGATTGTTAATAATCCGAGGAATCCATTTTGACCATTTATATTCCGAAAGTGCAATTAATTAAAAATATATTATTTAAAAAACATTAAAACGCATAATTATTAAATCTTTTCCCCGCCAGGCTGTAAAGTCCAAATTTTCCAACCTTTTTTTTGGCGCAGACGTTTGAAAAACACGATCTAATTTTATTTATGAAACTGACAAAAAAACTATTACAGAATCGAAAAGATCATTTACCTCGCTACCATACGATATAATATATTTTACAAAATAAGTATATTTTCTATTTCTTACGATTTTTTCTGAAGTGAGTCAAAATCGATACGTTTTTATGAAAATGATTTCTTAATCATTCCGCTTGCATTTTCTTTCAACTTAAAGAAATGATACTCTACACTAATAAAATTCATGCTTTTCTCTTTTAGAATCAATCATTTAAAAAAGAAAGTGTAAAAAAACTTTTTTTTTTACGATTTTTCAAAAAATACTCAAATTTTTATTTAAATACTTAATAATTTCTTTATTTATAAAAAAAAATCTCACTAAACTTTTTTTCGTGTGTCAATCCCCATTACGTGTAATCGGTACAAAGACTGAAAAAAATTGCTGTAAAATTACGGTTTAGAAACAAATTCTGTTTTTCGTTTTTTTCTCCTTTTTCCAAGAAATATTTTATAATTATTTTTGTTACATTTTTTACTTAAAAATTACCGTTGTTTGTAAGCCAAATATCAATTTGAAGGTTTTAACTTAAAAATGAAGCCCGAAGAAATTGTTTAATTTTAACATTTAACGCAATGCGAAATTGAATAACTCTTCCTTTTTTTAAGGTCTTTTATTTCTTATTTTCTGAAGATTTCACGCATGGATCGATCACTTAGAGCACTGGAATAGTAACTTTTGTACTCGAATTCGAAGCAACATCATCGCTTAGTTTTGAGGATTTTTCTAAAAAAATCCTCAAAATTTTATTCGGGCATTTAATAACTTCTCCATCAAGTTTGTAATTAAGAAAGAAAAATTATTTCGTCACGATAGAGCATGTTTTTTTTTCTCATTTACAAAACAACGATACTTTACATATTTTACGATTTTTTATAAAATGAATCATTATCTATGGCTTTACATGAAAATAATTTTTAAAAAAATCATACTTAGATCTTTTTCAGTTAGTGATTTAAAAAAATATGTCGAAAACTTTTTCTTACGAATTTTTTTGTGTGCAATAATCCATTACTTTAAGCCATTAGATGGCTGCACCTGTCAAGCTGTTTAAGAATCTTGCCTTGTCACGAGTTCGAGCCCAGTACCGCAAAAGACCCGCCACGTAGGGCAGTGATGCACGTTAAATCTGTCGAGAGCTGAAACGTCCTCCCGTTGGTGGGGTGTGGTAGATAGGCAAGGGTGTGCCAGCTCAGGTGTCGTCTACGTCACTTGACCATGGTTCAAAATTACGTGGTCCGTCGCCAAAAGCCCTCGTGTAGCTAAACAGTGCGATGTTAATATTCAATCAATCATCCAAAATAAAAGTGCATACAAAATTCCAGCTCAATCGGTTGAAGACATCAGCTTCAAAATTGAGTTTCAAGATTCCACCCGAACAGTGTTTACATTGCAATTTAAATCAAAGCTCGTAAAAGCAGGAAAGGACGTGGAAATTTAAATTTGATGAAGAGAAATAATTTTCTACGGAAAATTAAATTGATTTAAAGTAAATTTCAAAACTGCGAGCTTCCGGTAATCGAACCCCGGGTAATTTCTTTGAAGTCAGCTTCTCGAACAACTAGGCCACAATGACTCGTAGAAAGAGGTAAAGTAAGCTTCTAACTTGGGTAAGAATTTTTTAATTAATATCTTTTGAACTATTTGTGGTATCGGTATATAAATAACAAAACATCCATTGTCATCCAAACTAAGCATATATACAAAGTTTCAGCTTAATCGGTTGAAAATATCAGCTTCAAAATTGAGTTGCAAGCCTCCAACCGAACAAATTACATTTTTAAATATATCTTTAACTAATTGCGATATCGGAATATAAATAATCAAAACACTAATTGTCATCTAAACTAAGTGTGTATACATAATTTCAGCTCAATCTATTCAAGGTAACAGAACACCTTCGAAGAAATTTTTTGAATTAACCTGAATTTTGCCTGTAAATGCATATTTTATGACCTTATGGGTCTCTAAAATTAGAAAAATACCCAAGAAAAGTTTTGTTAGTGTACATTTTTAGTGTCAAAGGGGTATTTTATAAAAAAATAATACTTTACGCAAAACATGATAACTGAAAATAAAATGAATATATTGACATTTTGTAAATTGAATAATATAGCATACAACCTTATTTAGGGAATAGACTCTTATTTTGGTAATATAACTATTACGTGGGAAGTTATTATGTTTCGAGCTTCTATACGTTGACATTTTCTTTAAAAGCTATTGTAATTTTCATTTTATATATATTGCTATATAAAAACTTCTACTTAACACAATTTTTTTAAGAAAGATCTATTCCCTGTATAAGTATTTGAAAGACATACATATAAAATTTTTATTTCATTCAAGCATAATTTTTTGAGATATTGTGTTTTGCGGTAAGAAAAAATGTGAGAAAACGACAAAAATAACATTAAACTCATCTGATTATAAGAAAAACACTTACTTTCTTATTAAAATACACCAGATTTATAATCCTTTCCCTATTTAACTTTTAAAACACTACTTTTTTTCTTTTTAAGTGCTCCTAAAATTTTTCTGTTTCTTTGTTTTGGGGTCTTGCGTTATGAATCGATTAACAGATTCTGCATCTATCTAAATGTTTATACACTTTTGAAGAAAATTTTTTGAATTAACCTGAATTTTGTCAGTAATTGCATATTTTATGACCTTATGGGTCTCTAAAATTAGAAAAACACCCAAAAAAGTTTTATTAGTGCACATTTTTACTGTCAAAGGGGTATTTTATAAAAAAATAAGCAAAAATAAGACTTTACGCAAAACATGATAATTGAAAATAAAATAAATATATTGACATTTTGTAAATTTAATAATATAGCATACAACCTTATCTAGGGAATAGACTCTTATTTTGGTAATATGACCTACACGTGGGAAGTTATCGTGTTTCGAACTTCTATACGTTGAAATTTTCTTAAAAGCTATTGTAATTTTTACTTTATTGCTATATAAAAAAATTTCTATTCAACACAAAATCTAAAGAATGGTCTATCCCCGGTATAAGTATTTAAAAACATATATATAATTTTTTTTTTTTTCATTCAAGCATAACTTTTTGAGATATTGTGTTTTGCGGTAAGAAAAAAATGTAAAAAATCTCATTTTGAGAAAACGACAAAAATAACGCGTTTAACTATTCTGATTACAAGATAAACACTTACTTTCTTATTAAAATGCACCAGATTTATAATTCTCCCCATCTTAGACTTCTCAAAAACTAATTTTTTTCTTTTTAAGTGCTTATAAAACTTTCCTGTTTTCTTTGTTTTGGGGTCTGCATTATGAATTGATTCACGGATTCTGCATTTATCTAAATGTTTATATCCCCGTAAGGTAAACACCCCAGGGTTTTCTATATTCATTTTATTAAAAACATTTAGACATCCATTAAATCCTTCTTTGAAGTGTATAATAGCATCATACGACCCAAATTTAATTGTTTTTTGAGGGAAACAAATACTTCCTTCGGTACTTTTTGCCAAACTATTCCATTAAAACACCCATCGGCATTTTGCGTGCGTCCATGCAAGCACTTACTTAATATCTGTTTGTCGCATAGTTCTAAATATACTGGTTTAATTTTATTTAAAACATCATTTGATAAACCAGCATATTTTGTGGAACATTTTGTTCCATTTGCCACCCCCAGCTTAAAATAACACCAGTTTTCTTTCCCTATTAGGCATTGACCATGCATCGGTTTCTTATCACTTGATGCACAGTGATATAACGCAGCAATTACATTTTGTTGCATGGCATTTAAGTTAACGACATTGCTGCGAACAGCAATTCCGTAATAGTTTTGAAGTCTGTCAATAAAATTATCAGTTAATTTGCCTTTACCAGACAGTTCTTTAGTTTTAGTTTTCAGTTTTCTCAGACGCGAACCCACTGTCTTTTGTACATGGCCAATGCACTCAAACTTGGTCACACTGTTTAATCCATAAAGTGTCTTTCACACTCATGAAAGCTTTTGAGTCGCCATCCCCATAATATTGAGTGTATTGCAGTCTGCGGTTTTTTTCAAATCGAAGAAATATTCGGGAAGCCTCCACAATTTCCATTTTTGATGAAGAGCCTGTGAAATTACACTGACATATGTGGTCGGCTTTTGACAACTCATATTCAAAGTTTCTTGGCATAGTCTGAAGTCTCTTACATGTTGGACAGTAGGACGACAAAACTTCTATGTCTAACACCTTAACAGTATCAACTGATATTGCAGCAACACGGCCATTCATAGATGTATAGCCTCTTCGCTGCCATGTACCATCCACCGATATGCCACATTTTACAATATCGGATGAGATATTTTATTGTTTCTCCACAATTTCAGTAGCAGCTTTTATCATGGATTCCTCAGCTACTTCCTGAACCACTTTTAAAAGCTTTGCATCCTGATTTTTGTAAGCAGTTTTGGTTAGTCGAGGCAAATTTAATGTTGAGAATAATTTAAATGCCCCAGCAAAACCTTTGCCTATCCCGACCAATAGAAACCAAACACAACCTTACATCCCGCCTCACACACATTATCTCATCCGAGAGAAAAACTGTTACAGGAAACTCTATCAGAGAAAGCACTTCATCCTCAGTATAAAACACTTTATAATAGAGCACGAAATAATGTTAAAAAAGAACTTCGCAAATTTAATAATGACACTTAGAACAATAAATTACAAGCTCTCAACAACCAAGACAACAGTCTGTGGGTGGCTCAAAAATTCCTTAAAAACAAACGAACAAATATTCTACCATTCTATTTGTTCAGCTGGCATGGCTGTTTTAGACTGATAAAAAGATAATATCTAGATATATATTATAAATGCGAAAGTTTGTGAGGATGTTTGGCCGTCTTTCACGCAAAAACAACTTAATGGATTTCAACGAAACTTTACAGTAACATAGTTCATACATCAGAATAACACATATGCTACAATTTATAGCATAGGCTACAATTTGTAAAGATATTGTGTGAAGAGTCCAAAATATAATGATATTTATCAATTAAGTAGGAAAAAATTCTGCCATTTGCAAGCAATTCTGGCGTGCGCTGCAAAAAAGCCCACGGCAGCATATATTTATCTTTTGTTTGTGAAAACCCTTTTTGCTTTTTGGCTACGCAAGGCACTCGCTTCTAATTAATTCCTGTGATCAGCATAATCCCTAATTTTTTTTTAATTTCAGAATAAAACTAAGTTTTAAAAAGAGGTTGTTATAAATCTCTCTTTATTTGAATGTTTCTTTTTATGATTATATTATGCACATTCGGTAGTAAGAAAATGATCTTTTTTTCAAAATAAATGCTTTTATCGGTTCTGGTATTTAAAGTAAATACACTTTCTTTTTTTCACACTACATCATTTGGATAAATTTTCAAAATTTGTTTGTGATTAGTAGTTAATTATAACGCTATATTTTTAATTGAATAGGCAGATATTGCATTTTTAAGTATAAAAATAATTATAACTACTGTACTATATTTTTTGGAGTAAATGAGTGAGTGAATATTAACGTCGCAATGTTCAGCTACACAAGGGCTTTTGGAAACGGTCCACGTAATTTTGAACCATGGTCAAGTGATGTGGACGACACCTGAACTGGCATCCTCTTCTCCAAACTAGCACACCCCACCAACTTAGAAGGAATATTCTACAAATACTTTGCAGGAATATTCTTTGAAATCCACTCTTCCAAAATATATGTCAGCACGGGTTCTATGATGAGTATTTTAGCGGGGAATGCGAATAGTTTTGCAGCAGATACTACATTTTCAGCTGACTGCAAATATTATATTTTGTCCCCAAAAATAGTTTATGACAAAATTTAAGTGTTTTATGTTTTTGTATGTTAATGAAGACCTTAGAAAACCATTTGACTATTTATTTCAAGTGAACGGTGCACATAATTAATTTTACAGTGGAATGTTGTATGAAAATAACTACAGTAATTCATAATGTGGCAGATAAAGCATTAATGTGCATCACCTCTCTACAAGGCGGGTCTTACAAAGCTCTTATAAAGCTCGAGCTTTCAAAGTAGCTAGACTTTTGCCAACTTGACTCTATCGTTATAATTTCGCTGTTTTTCATTGAATCACCATTATAATTTAAGAAACGGCGTTGCTTGCGAATATTACAATTTTAACATAAAATAAATACAACAGAAAGTAATATTAATGTATTACACTTTCAGATATAAATTATTTACACTATTTTAAGCGTTCATTACACAAAACTTTTTACAATTTGTTACTTTTGCTGAGCAGAAATCAGCTTAAGGAGATATTTTCAAAAATCGACCCTCAAGATTGTTACGGGGAATTATAAATAAAGAATAATCCTTTTGATCATCTATTAGATGCAAAGGGTGTTTTTTCAGAGGTACAGAAATTTAAATTGCAATAAAACAACGATGTATTATTCGATTGACATGAATTTTTTTTTATTCGAAAGATAATCTTGCGGCATTACATTTTAAATATGATTTCTGGCATATGACTGCAACGGCTGGCTCGGATGTAGTCCAATCTGGACGTCCAATTTTCGATGACTTTTTTCAACATTTGTGGCCGTATATCGACAATAACACGGCGAATGTTGTCTTCCAAATGGTCAAGCGTTTGTGTCTTATTCGCATAGACCAATGACTTTACATAGCCCCACAGAAAATAGTCTAGCGGTGTTAAATCACAAGATCTTGGAGGCTAATTCACAGGTCCAAAACGTGAAATTAGGCGGTCACCAAACGTGTCTTTCAATAAATCGATTGTGGCACGAGCTGTGGGACATGTTGCGCCGTCTTGTTGGAACCACAGCTCCTGGACATCATGATTGTTCAATTCAGGAATGAAAAAGTAATCATGGCTCCATACAGATCACCATTGACTGTAACGTTGTGGCTTTCATCGTTTTTGAAGAAGTACGGACCAATGATTCCACCAGCCCATAAAGCGCACCAAACAGTCAGTTTTTCTGGATGTAACGGTGTTTCGACATACACTTGTGGATTAGCTTTACTCCAAATGCGGCAGTTTTGTTTGTTGACGTAGCCATTCAACCAGAAGTGCGCTTCATCGCTAAACAAAATTCGCTTATGAAAATCGGGAACAACGGCAATCTCGTTTTGGGTCCATTCGACGAATCTATGCCTTGCTTGATCATATTAAAAATTTAATGCCACAAGATTATCTTTCGAATAAAAAAAATCATGTCAATCGAATAATACATCGTTGTTGTATTGCAATTTAAAGTTCTATACTTCTAAAAAAACACCCTTTACATACTTAAAATTTAACAACGGTGTTTTTTTTCTTTCTTTTTTTTGTTTAGCTGAGATATGCAAAAAGCTTTTTATGTTTAACTTACAATTCACGTAAAATTAATTCATTAATAACTTCTTTATCCTTCAATCTGTGTTGTTTAATTTTTCAGCTCACCCGTGCGAATAACGGGTATACCAGCAAGTATATATATATATATATATATATATATATATATATATATATTCTTGCTAACTCCATCCTATCTAACTTTGTAGAAAATAATAGACCAAACAATAATTACGATATGGACGTCGAATCATTAACAAAACTGTAAACACATTTCTCTCACACCCCCTCCCTACTCTTTGAAAATGTTTAATAGTGCTATAGAAGTAATGGCTGTTATAAAAAAAGTATCTTAAGCTAAAATGAGAACACTAATATCGTATAAGTAGTTTGAGAGCAATCCTGTATACAGAAAAATATGTAGTAAAAAAAAAGTGTGAAAGTACGTGTTAAAAATATTAACAAAAGAAAAACAATCAAGATCTAAGTAAGCAAATAAAACTATTACCTATACTTGATGATGTAACCTGAGAGGGGAACTATCTCTCGGAGACGAAATGAAAATAAAACTACATCATCCAAAACTAAATGCATCCAAAGGAATAATTAAAAGATTGAAATAAAATGTGTTGATCTTCCATTTGGGACGCAGGAGGTGGCATGACTCCCACGCGTTTTTTTCCCTGAGGTTCTCAACTAATACATCATTTACATTGTTTTACAAATGATGAATTAAGTCCTACTCCTCTGTTAATCTGTTAAACCTATATAAATACCATAGATAAAAATGAAATAAACGGAAATGAAATATTTGTACAAAAATAAACATAAAAATACAAAATATGATAACTTGAATTTTTCTAGGAATATATTATGCATCCATAAAATCTGCATGTAGCATATGCATACAGAATATGCATGCTGTAACGTTTGAAAGAATAACGGTAGCTTATTCTTGGTTAATTTAAATATGGAATTTATTTACGTCACAACTATTGAATATTATTTACTGAATGATACATTAAAGTTATTTCACTTAAATATAGATTGTTAGAGTCCAATATTTTGTGAGAGGAGGATTCGTTGGCCACCGCTCCCGTGTAAGTTCAAAGCATCTCCCCCACATCTTCCGGTCGACGGGGTTCGATTCCTTGGGGGTCAAAAAGGGGTTGCGCTGCAGCTGCAAGATGAACGTGTGGGTGTAGGGTCCAACAAAGACACCGACCGCTGTTGGTGTTCGGAGTAGTGACGTTACAGCTCTCGCCCTCTCTTAAGCCCCGTTTACATGGAAGCCGGCATAATACCGGCAATTTCGAAATGCGGATGAAAGCCGGGATTATACCGGTATTTTTTTTCGACCCGTTTACATGAGAATCGGGTGCGTTTACATATGAATCTGGTGATTGGTTGATAGAATCACGTGATTATAAAATGTAACCATGGAAACAAGTAGAATTTTTAGCGCGATTACATTGAAGAGGACATGTGATTATGTTTTCGTTTTTTTAACGCCAAACATTTCTATGCTCTTGCTCATTTAAACTATACCCGCTAAAATTTCGTATTTGACTATACGTGGTTGCTCGATTATAGTAAAAGATGTCGACTGTCGGAAAAAAATCTCTTTAATATCCCGGTAAAAATTCGAGTGTTTAGTAAACATGGATAAGAACATTTGTTTTCAATACGAACCATTTAGAAACCGTCGCCACCAAAAACCGAACTCCCTTTTTACTATTTTTGTGTCCACATAAGAAACTTCTAAACATATCGAATCGGCTACTGGTCCGATAAATTTTGAAAAATCGCCAGCTTGACGCGATTTTGTCTGTTATGTTTTGCAGTAGAAACCCTACGATTTGGCAAGAAAAAACTTGACGGGATAAGTGGCCGAACCATCCAATCGGATTTTGGATAGATGTCTACAGGAATGGAAATTTTTGTTTATTTTAAATTAAATTATATAGAGAACATACATAAAAAGATAAAATATATTAGGTTAGCTTAAATTTTTTTAATTTGTTTTACACATCTTTAGAGTAGAGTAGTTAAAAGAGATATTTCTGTATTTAATTATCTAAAATAAGAACAAAAAAATCTGATATGTAATCATACCTGTCATATTAAAACAAGTATATATATATAATTTATACCATTTTCAAACATTAGAAATGAAAATTACCATTTGTAAAATTATATATAAAAAATCATGTAACATTTTGAAAGTCTGTATTCGCAGTACTATTTTAGTAAAAATATATAATTTATCGAGAATTACATTCTGAGTGTGGTAAAAAATTATGGCATTAAAATGTGTGTATTATAGAATATAAAATTGTGTGCATACATTGAATATTAAATTCCTGTTCTCTTGTACATGATCAAAATAAAAAAAGTCATTTTTAAATCCATAATTCTTTTAGTTAAAAAAAAATATTATTAAATATTTGTGTGGTATCTATTTATTATGTGAGGATTTCTTAACACATTTTTGTTTTCCAGAATTTGACTGATACAAATTTTTCTCACACAGATGTACCTTTTTTTACTATGGATAACAAATATGCATTTATTGGTATTTGCACAATTAAAATGTAAAATTCAATAATTTTGATAAATTTCATATAAAGACTTTACACTTGTTATTGAACTATCAACATTGTGTGTTAAATAAATCTGTGCAACCCCAGCTGAAATGTATTAAGCATAAGAATACTCTGGATTTTTTTACATTATTAAAGTCTAAATGCTAATATATATTGATATTATCCTGCTAATAAATTTAAGACCTAAATAAATTTGTGGCATTGAGTTAGTTACAAATATTGACCCAAGAAGTGTACTTAAATCAGTTCTATGATATTTATGGGAAATTAGGATCATGAAACCAAATACGACTTTACATATAGACATTTTCTGTAGGATGTTTACTTTCTAAAAGCAATGGAAATATTCAGAATTTTAATACAACCTTTTTCAACTCTCTATTTACCCTTAAATGAATAACTTGACATTGTTGTTTACAGTAATCTATATTCATGAAGAATTCAGTAAAAAAAGGTAATTTCAACGAAATTTTTTCAAAAATAAGTGTTTCATCATCCAAAATCACTGATATTTTTGTGTAACATATGCTTACGGGACAAATTTGGGGTGCTTGTATTGTATAATATCGACAAACTTCTTAAAATCAAAAAAACTGCCAAATGCTGCGATATACAGCCAGTAGTAGAAACTGTCCCTGATCACGTTTGCACACAGTAACAATAATAGTGATGCAATTGTTTTTTTAAAATTTGTTATGTCTTTTTGCTTGGTGAAATTAGTCGGCAGTTTAATGCATGTTCCAAAATTTGTGGAATGGTACGAGTACTGATTTAGCATTTCTTAGAGAAACTTTGAATTAATTTAATATTTTGCTCTTGTGTAATTTGGGAAACTGAGAAGTTTCATGAAATTTAGGAATGCCCTGGTAAAGGAATCTTGCTTACAATTAGTACACATTGTGATTAATTTATTAATGATAAACTTTGGTAACTTATCGAATTAATAATGATTATTATTAATTTTCAAACATTAAATTTCAGATTGAGAATTCTGAATCTTTTTTTCTGATGTCGTTTCATCTTCCATTTTTTTTAAAGTATTAATGTAATACATAAAATGATACTTCAGTTGCATATCAGTGATAACGAAATAACATGTCATGTATTTTCTTCTTTTATTCAACTTCTTTCTATAAGTTGCTTGATTTCAGTATTCTAATTTGTTCTATGTAAACTCTGGAAGTTGACTGTATAGAAGTGGATTTTATAATTCTGCCAGCTTGTAAGATCTGAAATTTCAAAATTCTTCTGATATTTCATTTAATCTAAACCCATACCATATACAATTTCTCAAAAATACTATGAAAAGCTTTGTAGCTTACCTATATACAAATGTTATAGGTTTTTGCATTCTAGTTTCTGGTATATTTCACACAGTTGGCTGACTAAAAGACTAGTTTTTGCTATTAATTTCTTTGAAAACAAGGGAAGACCATTTCAAATCTTACTTTTGTAAATATATTGTATCCAAAAAAGAAAAAAAAAACATTAATTTGATTAAAATGGTTTTGACAGTATTGAAATTAAGAGTAAATAAAATTCGCAGAAACTTTGAAGAAAAAAATGTTTTTAAAATTTTTTGGTTTACTATTAATTGCCTAATCAGTAGGTGTTTAAAAATTTCAGTTTTTATGTCATAAACCTTAAGTGAACATTTTAGAAATTCTACATAATTTGACCTTTTTCATCTATGAAATCTTTGATTTAGGAGATAATGTTCTTTAATTTTTTTGTTTCATTTTATTTGATTGGGTTAATGAAATTTAATACTCTTTTGTAAATATTTTTAAAATAAATACTTTTTGTTGTAAATAAATTGCAAAAAGCCATTCATAAGATTTTCAGAGAATTTTATTAGATGTTATCATCAATAAGATAAAAATTGAGATATAATAATTATAAAAGATATTATGCATGTTGAATATTGGCGATATATCCTCGATTTGTCCTTATAGTATAATGTTACTCTTTCAGAGAGTCTGATTTATATAGCAGATCATGAAATGCTTTATTTACTTATAGTGCATTCATGTAATGTTAAAATTAAGTGTCGATAAATGATGTATATTAAAATGAGTATGATTATTAAATAAAACTGTATACGAGAAATTTTCACGAAAACAAGTTAATTTGTTCTACTTTATAATTTTATTAAAAAGCCTATTTCTTTAAACATGTTTCTTAATTTATTCAAAAACATCCAATTAATTTATTTCAGAATGTTGGAGACAGACATTTTTAAGAAAATTCAAACCTTTTGAAGGGTAATAATTACAAAGGACGTCTGTATAAAGCATATCAAATATCAAATGTTAGTTTTTTTATAAGATTATTTCAGATACCCAAAACATTTCAATGATGTTAAAAGCAATTTTATTTCCATCTCAGAATTCCTAATTGTTAAGCAAAAACTTTCATATTAACCAACTTCAATTAAAAAGCTAAATTACAATTTTTGTTTGTAAAAAATCGATGTGCAATGTTTTCATAAGAACTTGTTAATAGTATGTTTTATAATTGTGGAATTATTTAATCCTTCGAGGAGAAAAAAGTAGTACTTAGCCTACTTTTATAAAATAATTTTGTATGCATATGTGTATAAAGAGATCTCTTTTGGTAGAGTAAATCATGGTTTTCTTTAATAATAAAAATTAAATGGTTAAGTGAAAGTGGATCAAAACTGAAGATTTTAAAAGAAGAAATTTTCTTTTTAAGTTCTTATCCTCATGAATTTAAGGGAATGTTAATATAAAACAGATAATTCTATTGGTTATATCAACTTTCACAGTAAAAAAAGAATTCAATACATCTTTATGGAGTTATTTAGTTACAAGATATTACTAATTTCTTAATTCTTATATGGAAATACTCAATTAGATAAATCAAGAAAAATAACAAAAAAATGCATTTTTTTTGTGTACATTCAAAATAATTATATTGCAATATTTTCAAATCAATCTCAAAAACTGTATTAAAATGTATGTATCATCCTATTAAAATATTGGAAACATACATGAAGAGCATACTAAATATAAATTTATTTACATCCTTCCCTGTACCTGAATGGAATATAATTTTTATTGAAAATGGGCACTTGTAAACTTCCGAATCCCGGACAGTTGTATCCAATTCATTTTGGTCTCTCCAGATGTTTATGAGGGTTATTATTTCTTATATTGTCTAACGCGAGCAATCCAAAAGAGCAGCCATCTTGAATAAATGAATCTCTGGCGCAATGCATAATGGGAGAATTAGAAAACACTCTCATTTTTACCCCCAAAGTTTCTAGTCGAAAGAGGGTACAAAAAATAGACCTGCATTTCGAGAAGGCAATTTGCCGGGTCACCGTGTAAACGGGTACAAAGCGGATTCGTTCCGGCATATTGCCGGCAATTTTCGTCCATGTAAACGGGGCCTTATAGAACTTTTCCGTTGAGAAAAGTTTAATGGAATGACGATGAGACAAATGAAAGATTACCGAAACATCCTTCATCAAGTACCACTATATTTCTGAGCTGCAATTTTAACTACTAAAGAAAACGCTGAACTAAATTTGGAATTACTTATTTCTAGTGAGTGAGTGTTCTTGCTAGGGAACTTACACAAATCCATATTACGAAAATGATCAATAGCAAAATAAGAAAACATACTATAACATAATATAAAAATACAAACACTCCTATCACAATGCCTATTATCAATTATACTAACAACATGTTACATCAAATGCTAGTGTAAGACCTCACACATAAAATATTCTTCGCCAGAATACTTAATAAAAATTACACTAACGACATGTTGATATGATATGCGAAGTGTACAGCCTTACACACAAAATATTTTTCACACTATGCCTCTTGCATAAACTAAATAATCATGTATATTTTAAAACCCGATACACAAAATTAAGCAAATTAATATATTTGCTTTTCATGACTTTATCTTTTGACACGCATCTCCATTCGATATGATATACAGTACTAGTAAATAAATAAAATTAACACAATTATTAACCCTTAACTAAAAAAACATAATAAGCTACAAGTATTATTCATGAGCAAGAGAACATTGTTAACAATTCTTAATTATCTATCACCGATCTGCTGAGACTATTTGCATTTTTGTGACTTTTACCCGACCGATGTACAATTCTAAAATTATATGGTTACAAAGCCAAAGCCCATCGCATCTATCTAGGGTTAGAAAAAACGTTTCTTTTTAGCCACACCAACGGGTTGTGATCGGTCATAACTAAAAATGAATTTCCATCTAAGTAATAATATAACCTATTAATTGCGAAAACAATACTAGAACATTTCTTCTCCGTCGTACAGTAACGCTTCTCTACCTCTGAAAATTTGTTACTCAGGTAAAGGAATGGATGATCCTCACCTTGTTCATTTAATAGGGTTAAAACTGCTCCCATACCTGCGTTTGAAGCGTCCGTTTGAACAATGAGTTATCGTTCAAAATTTGGCACGTACAAGACGGGCTTATCAATTAGTTTCCCTTTTAGTTCTCGAAATGCGTTTTCACACTCAGTCGTCCACGTAATTTCTCCCTTCTTTGCTCTTCCCTTCAACGCGTCCGTCAACGGAACAGCGATTACCCAGAACAGATTTATATATTTTTGGTAATAACCCGCTGGACCTAAGAAGGCACGTATTTGGGTTTTCGTGCGAGGGATAGGGAACTCTAGAACAGCCTGAACTTTGATCTCGGAAGGTGTGCGAAAACCCTGACCCAAAATGTGACCCAAAAATTTGACATTTTGTTGCGCAAACTTACACTTTGAAGGTTTTATAGTTAACTTAGCTCTCTTTATTCTCTGCAGAACCGTTTCCACATGTTTAAGGTGCGACTCCCAAATATCTGAGAAAATTGCGATATCGTCTAGATACGGGACAACGAAATCCTCTAGTCCGTTAAGTAATTCAGCCATGAGTTTACTAAAGAAATATGGAACATTCTTTAATCCGAAACTCAATCTTAGGGGTCTGTATGTACCAAAGCTAGTACAGAAGGCTGCGTATTGCTGTGCAATTTTACTCAAAGGTATTTTCCAATATCCCTTAGATAGTTCTAAGACGGTAATAAATTTAGCCGCCGATACCTTTTCTACGCGTTCGATATTCGGAAGAGGAAAATATTCCGTTTTAAAATGATCCCGTTTAATTTCCTGTAAATACATGGACGAGGTTCTTTCCCAGCTACCTCAACTAAAATCATAGGGGACATGTAATCTGATTCTCCTACCTCAATGAGTCCTAATTTTAACATTCGGTTAATTTCGTTTTTTAAGATTTCATTTTGTCGTTGCGACATTCGATAGGGCTTCGTCCTAACTGGTTGATCGGTAACTAACTGGATTTCGTGTTCAACCAGATTAGTTAAACTGGGATTGTTTGAAAAACATACAGAGTATTCATTTAATAATTCGCACAGTCTATCCATTTGTTTATCGTTAATGTGTTTGTTCAACTCGCTAGCCTGGATTACGTCCTCGAAATCATAAACGAGAGAATTGTTTTCTAAGTACGGGATTTCTAATTCCTGGTCTGCGAGAGAGTTTTTCGTTTCATCATTAATAATTACGTTAACGTGTTCTGGCCTTTTGTAATATGGTTTTAGCATATTTATATGATAGATTTGAGAGGATTCGCGTCTGCCGGGGATTTCGACTAAATAGTTCGTTTCCTAAATTTTATTTAAAATTGTCCCAGGACCTATCCACTGCACTGCTAATTTATTTGCTCTGGATGTAGCTAACACTAGGACTAAATTCCATCCTTAAATTCACGTTTTACTGCGTTTTTATCATACCAAGTTTTCCGCTTAACTTGCATTTCCTCCATTTTATTTATAGCTACTTCTTGACATCCTTTTAATCTATTTATTAACTAAAACATATATTCAGTGACAAGATCACCTTCTTCTTCCGGTTCCATCCATTGTTCCATTACTAACGTCTCTGGGGTTCACAAATTTTTCCCATACACCAATTCTGACGGTGTATACCCTGTACTTTCGTGAGATACAGTCTGTAACGCTAAAAGAATTGACGGAAGATGTTTGTCCCATTCGGAGCCTATATCTAAACATAAGACTCGTAAGAGTCGTTTCAACGTTCGATGAAATCGGTCAACAGGGTTACTCTGTGGATGATACACATAACTATGCCTGACAAGTATTCCAAATCTTTCAAAAAACTAGGTAGTCAGAGCACTAGTAAAAGAAGCACCCTGATCACATTGTATTTCACGGGGAAACCCCATCCGACTAAAGATGTTTAACAGCGCATCTGTGACACTAACAGAACTAATATCAGACACCGGAATAGCTACAGGGAATTTTGATGACATGCAAATGGCCGTGATAAGATATCGATTCCCTTTAGATGTGATCGGGAGAGGCGCACATGCATCAATATTTAGCTTAGTAAAAACCTCCTGGATAACAGGGACCAATTTTTTTGGAGCTTTCTTTTTATCATTGGGCTTCCCAGCCCTCTGACACTGATCGCATGTTTTTACAAACTGTTCCATATCTCTATAGCAATTCGGCCAGTAAAAATAGCGGTTTAATTTGTCTTTGGATTTCGTAATTCCCAGGTGTGCAGATGTTCCCTCATGACACAAGGATTTAATGGGGTCGCGCAACCTTTCCGGCACTAGTATTAACTTCACCACGTTACCTAACTTATCTTCGCGATTTTTGACCAATAATTCCTTCTCTAGCGAATAAACCTGATTGGTAACCTGCGCTTGACTGGATGCCTGTTCGTATAAGGATTTAATCTCCTCGCTATTTTTTTGAGCATTGATTAAATTTTCTCGCGTAACCCTTAGCAGCGCTAATTCCGGAACATATTCCTGGAGTGCAGGTATTAAAATTTCGTCCTCTGCATCCGACGAAACAATTATAGCCTCATGTTCCCCTTTCTTAGTATCACCACTCTCTACCCCCTTTCTTCAATAGCCGTTTTGACTTGAGAGCTTGTTTGGACAGCATTCATTATTTCGTCTGGCAGGAAATTATAGCCTAAATTTCCTTTTATTAGCTCGAACGTTTTATTTCCAAGCAAATATCGACCGTGTTGGTTTTAGTGATTTCCACTTACCGCTGCCTTAGTTTGCACCGTTCCAAGATTTCCGGAAATTTCCACGACCACCAATGTAAACAAACAATTTATGGGCTTAACGGTTGTTTTACCCAAACATTTTCACCAGGGAAAGAAGAAGGATTTATGTATTTTGCACACTCTAAATCTATTGTCGCTCCCGTATCTCTAAGAATGTCTATCTCGTGACCAATCACAGAGCCCTTTGTTGTATATGAATTAAGAGAAAATCCGGGTATTCATTTCCTTCAATATTATTGAGAGTTTCCGTCGTTTTGTTTTTTATTAATTTAGGGCCAACGGCTTTTATATGTCCGGGCATATTGCAATGATAACATGTCTGTATCATGCGTTTTTCAAAAGTTCTCTCTCTAGTACTCTCCGGAACAGAAGCTCCTAATCTGGGGGAAGTTTTCCCAAATCTATTTTCTTTTTCCTTGACTCCAGAGTTTGTCAAAATTTTATCATTCCTGCCCAACCTATCCATGGGTTTCGAATTTACCTTTCGGATGTCCTCATAATTATCAAAGAGTTCTGCTATTTGAGTAGCGGATTAAAGCTTTGTCCAATTATCTAAAAAATGATCTTTCATGCAAGCATTGACGCGTTTTTTTAATTGATCTACCACCATTAGATCTTTAAGATCTTGAAACGTATTTATTTCTCAGCCAATCAGCCACTCATTTAGATAATTCGTAATTTCAAAAGTGAAATCCTTCCAGGTGCTATCGGATTTGTTCTGGTGTTGGACAAATTTTTGCCGAAAGGCCTCCGGACTTAACTTGAATCTTTTATATAATAATTTCTTTACATAATCGTAAGTTTCGGCTTGTTCCTCCGGCTCGCGAGCAACAAATTGCGCGATCTGTAGGGGTAACAAACCCAATAATTGCCCCGCCCACTCTTTCTTTTCTATTGCCACCCTTTTATCCTGGCGTTAAAAGATCACTAGATATAAACTAATATCTGAATGCTTAGGTTTCAAACCTGAGATCAATTTTTTAAAGTTTGAATTAGAGGTTGCAGAACATGTATTTATAGAATGGTTTGATTCATTGTTTACCCTAAATCCGGATTCTATTTAAACCTTTCTAAATCAAATTTCAGCTGTAATTATTTCTCTTTTAATGCCTGCTCCTTTACTAACTCCTCCAATCTTATTTTTTCAGCCCTTTCTAACTCCTCCGATCTTTTTCCATTTGCAATGATATAGTCTCATACGGATTTTTAACAAATTCCTCTTCATAACCTTCACTGTTAGTGATTGCAATTTTTATGCAGCAACATAAAAGTTGCAGCAAGTTGCAACATATCTTGCTTTTTCCCTTTACCAAGGAAAGCCATTTTTTAAACAATATTAAATAAATGTCACGCTAAATTTTCCTCTATTGTTACTATTCTCTCTTAATACAATAACACTGGTCCCATGTTTACACAGAAATACACAGAGAAAAACTTAACACTAAAAATAATCAAAATCATTCAAGAGACTTAAGACACAATAAATCCTAAGCTAAAATTGTACACAATGCTTGAAATACAATTACTATTTTCTAGAAACAAAATAACACTGTTCCCATAAAAGAAAAAACACTAAGTATTTCAAAATTTGTAAAGAACATTTTAACCAAAATTCCTAATACAATATGCTGTTTGCAACTCAAAAATCTAACAGTACTCACCCATTTGAAGTACTTCGCTTGCTGTCGGAAGCAAATTATGTGCAGTAATATGGCACTAGTGGTTTTGAACTCTTCCGTGTGAACAATGGTCCTTTTGACCAATCTTGAATCTTTCACCCTAACAATAAGTGTGTTCAGTTTGACCAGCCTTGAATTCACTCGTGGCACGGCTTCAAAGATGAATTCAATCGCAGCACTGCTTTCGAAGATCGCTTTCTCCCCGGACACTGTGTCCGTAAACACTATAGATCAGTTTGATCTTCTTTGAGCAAGACGCTCTCCTTCTCCGAAGCTGAATTCAATAGCAGCATGGCTTCCGAAGATGTTTTTTTTTCTCCTTGCGTTGCGGTCCATCCGTAAAACCCTAAATTTCCTCCTCTCACGGGTCCTGAATGCTAACTTTTATCCCACCGCTGCCACCAAATCTCTAAGCTATAATGTTTGAAAGAATAACGGTAGCGTATTCTTGGTTAATTTAAATATGGGATTTATTTACGTCACAACTATTGAATATTATTTACTGAATGATACATTAAAGTTATTTCACTTAATTATAGATTGTTAGAGTCCAATATTTTTTGAGAGGATGATTCGTTGGCCACCGCTCCCGTGTAAGTTCAAAGCATCTCTCCCTCATCTTACGGTCGACGGGGGTCAAAAAGGGGTTGCGCTGCAGCTGCAAGATGCACGTGTGGGTGTCGGGTCCAACAAAGATGCTATTGGTGTTTGGAGTAGTGACGTTACAATGCAAAAATCCAAGAACAGGAATATAGAAACTTAGTAGAGAATATAAGCAAATACATTGTATATATAAATAACTAATGCATTAATCAAACATTTTAAATTACAAAATTTGAATTACAAGAGCAGCAGATATGTATCAAAATAAAATATGTTATACTATATAGAATAAAATGTATTATAACAAATGATTAAGGAATAAACTATACGACAATTTCTCAAACACATACTAGCTATTTTTTATGTATAAAAAAATGTATACAGTAACTGTGTCTGATTTTGCTTTTTAAAAAACCCGTGTTTTTTTGTAATGATTGGATTTGTTAAAGGCATTGTAAGAATATCTAATTACTGTTATTCTTTGAGGAATGAATAATGACCAAAACATTTTCCCGTTATTCTACCATCATTTAAATGCACATTTTGTCATAGAAAGCGATAATTAAATTTTAATACAGTTGTGGTTATTAAATGTTGTATAGACTGCATTGTAAATTGATAATGTCGCAGTACTGTTTGATTCATTAATGTGTTTTATAGTGTCGTGTGTGTGTTATATTTTTAAAAAAATTATCTACCGCATTATGATTTACTGCAGATTTTTTCATGCAATATTTTTTTGGGATCGCTGCATTGAAAATTAAGAAATATACATAAATAAAATACTCAGCTTTGGGAAATTTAATTCGTTAGAGCTAATTAATTAAATTGGTACTTTAAAGTACCGTTAGCACACAAAAGTCTCGAATATTCTGACATTACGAAAAGACGGAATGACAGTTTTATAATCCAGTCTTAACTTTTAAATGGCTAAATAACCACAGAGAATACTAACACTTTACAGCAAAAATATTTATTTTTAAAAATTATTAAATTTTTAAAATTTATTTACTTTTTTTTAATTTTAAGCTTAATTTGATGATATTAAAAAAGAAACATTTTTTTTTTCATTAATACACGGAAACTCATTACCCTTAGTGCATTTTGAGTGAGATTTCGATTGAATGTTTTTTAAAGTATTGCATCCTGGGGTAAGAAATTCTGCATTTTCTTAACATGAACTACTGCACTTTGAGTTCAGCCTCTTGATCGTCATCCTAAAAATCTAAAACAAAATTCTAGAAAACAATTTGATGGAACTTCTTCATCAGAAAAATCATGTGTTAGTCCATCATTGATTTCAGATAGTAGATTCTTTAATAAATCCAAAGTTTCTTAAAGACTGGGTTTCTTTTTCACAGACTTTCTAAGGAAAGGAAATAATAAAAATAATATTAACACCTTGAAAATCTCCAACTATTGTTAAACTTTTGAAATAAGAATACATATTTAATTTATTTGTGAAAAAAAATACATGATAGGATTGAAAGTTACAAATTTTTTGTAAACATTAAAATAAAAAATACATATATGTATATATAAAGCAAAATAAATCAGTCTATCAAACAGAAACGCTAAAAAAGGCTTAACTCTATTGCAATATATTAATGATGCTTCAACAGGACAAGAATCTATAAGCAGTATTAAATGTTCGTTCTATATAGTGGTGGTGGAGATGGAGATAAGGTTGTGGTGGTGATAACAGGAAATTGGGTGGACGCGGTAGATAAGGGGGATTATGCATAGTGGTGATCAAGGCCGGATCTACGTATGGGCTAAATGGGCTGCAGCCCAGGGGCCCCCACTCCTTGGTGAAGATAACAAACAGAAAAAGATGCTTACACTTAAAATAGTAATGAAATAATAAACCAGTAAAAAAGTGCATGTCAGAAATAAAATCCCGAAATGCCATATCAAATTTATTTTTATTTTCGAGAGCAAGAGCAATTTACTTTTTTTCTTCCTCCCTAACACCAAATACGCGGAAATTAATAATTTATAGACATAGGCTCTATCATAGAGCGGCATCGACAAACATCGAGCATTTATACCAGTGATTCCCTTACGGTGGTATTCTCAATCGCGAGTTATTGAAAAGAAAACTCGCTGATTGGGTAACCCCCTCTTGACGATAACTCCCGAGTAATTCCCTTTTCTTATTCTCGAACTGACGATTACCGGATCCGAGAGTTATGCGCTTGCGAGATGTTAAACTCGTTGTGATTGGACACTGATAATCACGTGGTATATTGTTTACATGTATCTCGGCGCAAGACTTTCCATTCACAGCTATTTTTTTCTTCTCATGGCTAGTACGTCAAATAAAATTAAATTTTCTCTAGTGGAATCTTATTGGAAAATAGAAGGAGATGCTATTCATTGCAAGATAACCAGCGCAGTTTACAATAAGAAAAAAGAAAAAGCATGGGATTGCTTGAATACTGATTTCAATCCAGGCAGCCTTTCCAAACGAGGTCGACAAGCGCTGCAAAATAAAAAATCGCAAAAACGAAGAAGCTTTAAAATGTTTAAACTTTCAAAACTGGTGGAGGAACCAAAAAGTTACTGACCACACCGTTAGATGAATTGCTGGCCGCTATGGGTGCCGTCATTGAACCATTGCCGTATGGATACGATTGCAACGACGATTATGATACTGGTGTTTTATCAGGAATTCAGGGTAAGTGTACATGGATTTTTTTGTCTTTATTTAGTTTTTAAATTAAATTTTTCGTATTATTCTGAATAGATTTTTCCGATAGTGATTTGTGTTTTATTACATAAATGAACTCTAATATGAATCACATTATGAAATGTTGAGTAAAACAATCAATAATTGAACAAAATTTATTTTCAAAATACACTTTTAAAATGTAAAAGTTAATTTTTCTGTCATCCAGGAATGCAAATAACATGGTCGTAAAAAGAGTTACAAATTCAGTTGGTTTGATTTGATTTATAACTAATGTGGCATCTTAAAGCAATGTGAGGTCTATTTGCAATGAACTTCACCATTTGAACATCTGTCAAATATGAAGGACAACACACCTGAATTAGTAACTCATTCTAAATTGCCACAGTACATCAACCTGTGGACTTTTAACGATGACAGATTTCAGAGGCACCAAACTCGATGGCCATGAATTTGTGACAACGCCCCTTATCTATTGTGCTCACAAATATTTGATTAGAATTATGTCAAAAACTCAGGTTGTGTAAAATGTATGTGTATTTTTCATAAAAAGAATAAAGATGACATGCAGATCTTTTGCACATATGTAAGAGAAGATGTAAATTATTACACCTAATTAAAAATGATTAAAAAGAATTAACTTGAAAAATCATGGATTTATGTATTAAAGTAATTATCATTGTTTAATGCAGTGCTTCTCAAACTTTCACTACTGGCGCCCCCCTTTTCAATCACAATTTTTATCGCGCCCCCCTTATACATTAATAATGTACTGAATGTAATAATAATGTACTTTGACGCTAAAGCTACTATACGCGATCTTAATTATAAACCATACAAATTAATAGCATAAGTATTACAGTTTGTATACTACTTTTTTGCAAAAAATAAATTAATTAATTAAGTAAGACAGTGCTTCTCAAACTTTCACTACTGGCGACCCAATTTTCAATCACAATTTTCATCGCTCCCCCCCAATAATAATGTATTGAATGCAATAATAATGCACTTTGAGTATTAAATTTTGTATACATTACTTTTATATAATATATATTTTAAGCAAATTACTTTTAAGTAATAATTATAATGTTATGTTTTTTCCTTTCTCATTTTTAAATTGGGACAGATTGCAAAATGACATTTAATTAAAATTTTATTTCGTCCATCATGCATTTCTAAAAGTACAAATGTCATTAGAACAAGTAATATAAAAAATAAATTTTAAGTCAATTCCTACTTAGGCCCCAACAAAGAAAAACTTATTTTAGTTACTTTCTATTAAATAGTTTCAATTAATACAAATATGTAATACATATGACAGAATCACAATGTTAAGCGACTAAAGAGAAGCGAATTTCCTTGCAATTTTTCCTTTTCTTTTCTATATATGGGGTATTGGAATATTCTTTTTTTTTCGTTGCTATATTTATTCATTAATTAAATTTAATTAGTGTAAGAAAATAGTAAAGTAAAGAAGAAATCACACACATTCTTAGAAATTAGGCCATCTCGAATGGAATTCGAACTACCGTCCTTCAGATTAGAAGCCCAGCGCGCTATCCATTGCGTTACAGGGGACAGCACGAAAAGTTTTCCTTTCTATAAATGCTTTTGGACTATAATTTTTTTTGTTACTATTTATTTCATTTTTTTAAATTTAATTAATGAATTAAAATTTGAAAGAACTGTATTAACATGAAGTGTCACCCACTACAAGTTTTAAAAAATGTATTTGAACTTGAATGAATGAATAGAAAGTATTTTATCAACGATTGAAAATTTGTGAACAAGATATATATGAGAGAGTGAACTTATAGTAGAAAATAAAAAATAGTCTACTTTATGTTGCGCTCTCTCATATCCATCACATCTGGTATTCTCGCGAGCGTCTGCGTGAGTCTGGCCAAACTATCGGACGTCTGCGCAAAACATGTAATAATGCTGTACCTCGTACAATTCCAATCAGTCTTGGTCCATTCGTTGCTTCTATAGCTACCAAATCTATCTTGAATGTACATTTTATAATTTGCGCGTTAGTTGTAATTCACACTATTAAGTATTACTGCAGAAAATTGGAACAAAAAAATCATGGATTAATTTTTAAGTCGTAAGCGAACATTCGACGATAATAAAGCATCAACAAGTGCACAGACGAGCATAGTTCCGAAAATTAAATCAAGGAAATATTCTCAAGAATACTTGAATTTTGGATTTACCATTACTGAAGTAAATGGAGAAGAAAAGCCCCTGTGTGTTATTTGCTCAAAAATATTGGTAGCAGACAGTATGAAACCTAATAAACTTAAAAGACATTTCGAAACGCTTCATGGTGAGTATATTAACAAACCTCGAGAGTTCTTTGAATCAAAATTAAAATCATATGGAAAACAAAAAAACATTTTTAAAAAAAACTTTGTCAGTGAATGAAAAAGCTTTACTTACTTCTTACAAAGTATCATATAAAAAAGCCAGATGTAAAAAGCCTCACACTATTGCCGAAGAGTTTATTTTGCCTGCAGCAACAATGAGATTGTAGAAACTATGCTTGGAGACAATTTTGCGAAGAGTTGCAGTCCATACCCTATCAAATGATACTGTTTCCTGTCGAATTGAAGATATCGCTGAAGATGTAGAGCAACAGCTTTTGGGTAAAAGTTGCGTGATAAATTGTTTCAATTCAGCTTGACGAGGCAACAGATAGCAATAAAAGATACTCATTTCATTGCGTATGTTCGATTTGGGATGGTATGTCAGCGGTAGAAGAACTACTTTTTGTAAACCAATAAAAACTTAAAGCAACAGCAATAGCATATATAATTTGATATTTTAAATAATATCATAAACGAGGCAAAATATAGAGTGGAAAAATTGTGTCGGAATATGCACCGATGGTGCTCGTACAATGTCAGGAAGATTTAAAAGTATGCAAGCACTTGTTGAAACAAAAATCTCCACTGTGCATCTGGACACATTGTATGATCCACAGAGAAAGCTCTGGCTTCAAAGAAATTAGTCCTGGCCAGAATATTGTGCTAATGGCAGTTGTGACAGTAGTAAATTACGTAAAAATGAGACCCCTAAAATCTAGAATCTTTTCTGGACTTTGCAAAGACATGGGCGCAGTTCATTCATCGTTGCTATTTTATTGTGAAGCAAGATGGTTATCCGCGCGGGAAATTTTTACAACGTGTTTATGAATTAAAGAAATGAAATTACCATTTTTCTAGAAGAGGAAAACCTACCGGAAGCTGAGAAATTTCGAGATGGTTTATTTCTGATGAAGTTGAGCTACTTAGTCGATATATTTGAGAAATTAAATATATTGAATCTTCAACTTCAAGCATCAAATGTACATATGTTTGACACGAGTGATAAAATTAATGCTTTTTTTTGTAGAAAATTAGAATTATGGAGCCGAAATTTAAAGCAAAAAAAACCTAGAAATGTTTGAAAATGCGGATAAATGTGTAAAAACTTACAAACCTGAAGAACAACATGTGGAAGTTGTTTATAAATCTATTGAATATCATTTAGCTATGTTAGCAAAAATTTTGAAAATATTTTTTTGCTGAGGACAACTTGATAGCAAGTTACGATTGGATTAGAGATCCATTTCAAAATAACCCAGAAGGGCTCTCAACTACCAAAAGAAGAAAGTTTCATTAGATTTCACATCTAGTGGCGAAATTAAAAGACAATTTTCTCTTTCAATTTTGGGCAGAAGTAGATGATGAATTTACTGAACTGAAAACAAAAGCATTTCGTATACTTTTACCGTTTTCAACATCGTACCTTTGTGAAACCGGATTTTCTGCGGTGGCTGCTTTGAAGACAAAATATAGATCACAGCTAAATATAGAAAAAAAAATAACTCAGAGTGTCAATTTCTAATATTAAAGAAGCCTTCATATGAAAACCTTTGCTCTGCAAAGATAAGCCCATGGAAGTCACTAATAATAATTAAACTTGCTCTTAAATTAGTATTAATAAATTAGTTTTAAAATAAATTTTGCAGTACTGATACATTTATAAGAACACTGGCTGAAGTACCCGTTCTGCGATTATTTTTAAAAAAATAATACATTATTCTTGATATAATAGCTTAATTGTAAGAAGAGTAAAAACCAAGTGCACAACAATGCATACAAAAATATAAAATGATTTTTTAAATGAATGCTCCTATTATAAATAGTTTAAAACGAACTGTAATTTTAAGCCTCACAAAATTAGCATTTAGAATTAATATTAAATAAGGAAAACGAATGAAAAATTCCAATGAAGAATAATTGTTATTTTTAATATTTAAAGCGAGAAACCTTCAAAATGTTTACCCCGGAAGCAGGCGCCCACTCCACACTAACGCTAATGGTCGCGCGATCACTTCACCAAGTCACCCCAATCCTTTTTTTTTTATAATTATTTTTCTGTGCTTGATAAAAATCACAATTGCAGTGAATAATTTAACTAGAGAAAATATACTTACCTACTTTTTAAAGGACTTTTTAATTTTTCTTTGATGATTTGAGAAAAATCCAATAAAACTAAAGAAACCGTTCCAAACGTGCGTGACCTTAATAAAGAACATAAATCACAGACACTTTTCACTAACAATACAAGAACGTTATTTGCAATCAAAACTGTCATATTTTGCTCACTTTATTGTAATTTTGCTATTTTTTTGATGATCTACAAATAGCATGTGTAACCTTTTCTTGCTTGTGTCTTTTTGACAAGGTGAAGTGTTACATTTATGGCTTCTTAGTTTTCTTGATATCTTAATTTTTCTTGATAGAGTTCTTTAGGCAGGATTTGAAAATTACAATTCAACTCAAACGTTTCATGTCTATCACTTTTTGTCATATTTACTTTCGCTATCACGATTAATATGCATTATTTCATCAGGTTCTTCAATTGCTTGATCCGTTTCATCTTCCTTCAATAGAGATCACAGATGCCCATTTTTTTTTATATTCTGCTCATTTTACATTTATAAACCATAAAAAGTTGTACAACACAGCAATTAAAACCACAAAGTTAATCGTAGGGGAAAGTATAGCATATTCATAGAAAATATTTCTGAACAAAAGTGGTCGTGAAGGGAACTCAATCAAAACAAGTACCTTGATTGTAAAAAACCGTTTGCCACTCTCAAAAAAGAGGCGACAAATTCATTTTAATTTCCATTAAGATTGTCATATCGGAGGATACTGTCAGAAGCTGTTAACGAATAAACAGTTTTACCAGAATTTGGAGGGATTCAGCGCCTCATGCGACCGCTCCCATGAAAAAAATGTATTCGATACAAAAACATCGATGTCAGTTATAAAAAAATAATTGTGTAAAACGTTTTTTATAATGCAATTTCAGATTACTCATAAAAATACATCTTGGCCAATTAATCCTTCAAAGTGCTCAATATGCTTATCCATACATCATAAAACTAATTTATATGGGGAAAAAAGCAACAGAAAAATATTATTTACAACTTTCCCAAAAGAAAAGTAGACGAAGTTAAGCATACCAGTAAGTTTGAAGGCCAAAGAGATGATAATCAAAAGTACTATTCTAGAGGTTACAAGAAACGTAATAAAAAAATCTCTCATCGCGGGATTACAGCAAAGCAAACAAAATATCTTTTTTTATTTGGTTTTGGGATCAAAGATAGCTAATGAGCGTTTGAAATGGAATCTTTTGAAAGTGGAAAACCAGATGATATATATAATTTATATCAGTGTAAAAATGTGTATTTTTATTTTGTCAGAAAGCATTTTGTTTTACTTCATTCCAAAAAATAATTTTTTAAGCCTTTTATATTTTCAAGATGCTCGCGCCCCCCTCGAAGGGTTATCGCGCCCCCCCCAGGGTGGCGCGCCCCACAGTTTGAGAAGCACTGGTTTAATGTGTACAATGAATCAAACTTGAAAATGTACTGTGATTTCTCATTAAATTATAAACAGTGCATAATCCCCTTTATAGTATGAAAATTTATGTATAATGAAGGACTTACAGAAAAGTAAAGTTATTTAACAAAAGTAAGCAATATATTATAAAATTTCATTTCGATGAATAAGATTTATTTTAGTGGAATAATTTGTAGTGTGGTAAAAAAATTAATGTATCAAAAACTGTAGTGGCATATTTAATATTAAATTAACAATATTAATGTATGCATTTTAAATTATACTAAATAATATAATTTATGTAATTTTTCTAAATTCTATCATTTATTGCAGCAGAAACTAATTGAAGAAGCATCCGACTTCTCTATTTCTCATGCTTTTTTGTGGAAAAGTCACTAGTTTTTGAAGAAAATGAACTTTATTGTCATTTAAATAGTCAGATTTCATTTTATCACTATTTATTATTATAGCTGAAATTTATTCTATTGTTTGCTTGATTTTTAAAAATATGAAGATGTCATATTTTTTTATAATGAATTTTAACTTCAATAAAATTTATTATACCTATTTTCAAAATGTACAAAATATGTTCACAAGTTTTCAGAATAATTTCAATTTTTTTTTAAAAAATTATATTTATTATTTTTATTTTAATTTACTTTCTATTAGTTACTATAATAACTAATTGAATTAGGTTTTTGTGTAAAGTGAAATGTTAAAAAATGTCATTAGGAATAGTTAGTTTTGAATTTTTTCTGCTACCAAAATATTCTTTTCTGAAAAATTGTAAATATTTTGTGTATGTAAAATTTGTTTTCTGTTCTATATTGCAAAACATTGATAAATGTGTGTGTATATATAGTGTTTTGTGACAAATAAAATCAGATTAATACAAATAGTATAATTACTTTTGTTAGAGGGAATTGGAAAAGATTCAGTAACATGTTCTGTTTTAGATAAGTGTGACTTTAGATTCAACTAACAAATTTATTCTTCACAAAAAAACTGGATTTTTCATTCTAAGATTTTATAGAAATCACGAAATAAGAATAAATATTAGACATTAGAAGTTATTTAAATAAATGATTATATACATAACAAACATTCTATTTTAACCTACCAAAGGGTTGCTGGAAAATTTTAAATAAAAAAAATAGATAAGGATATATATACTTGTATACAATCAAAATATAAATTGAAATTTTAAAATAATACGAGTTTTGAATTTTCATTGTATAACATTAAATCATAATATCAAACGTAATTTTTACCCGAATCATGAAAAAAAAAAATGTATTGAATTGCTAACGTTGTTCCTATGTTAAGGAATGAAAACTGGCCTTTTTTCAATACTTTCCAATGTGTCTAAATCCTCAAGGAGAAAAAAATCGAAGCGGTCGTCCATATTTGTTTACAAATCCGCGAGTTACCCTCCGAAATCGGCGGGTTATCTTTGGATGAATAATCCGTGGATTTGGCGCGATCCACAGTTGAGAATAACGATGTTTCGCCAATCTGCGAGTTACCTCCGGTTCGGGGATAACCCGCGATTGAGAATACGATCGTTAGTGGTCTACATGAACCCCCAGGGGTCGACACCGAATTACAAGGTGAAAAAACAGTGACAAAAAATTGCGGGGGGGACATGAAGCGTAAATGTGGGTCTACGGCAGCATCTTCTGGATTCTTTATTCCTCGTGTTTACATGAACATTGAAATGTTTCTTGTTTATGTGTTTACACTTTTTTTGCAACTTTCTCCCATTCCTATAGTTGGGTCACAACGGACATTCCTAAATCCCACAGGATGTCGGTGTCATATAACTGAAAAGGGATGGGGAAGCTTTTTTGGAAGATAGAGACCTACACCGTAGACGTTTCATTTTACTCCTGAGGGTTACTTTAAAATAAGCGGTTAAGATTTATACCTTCAAAAGATTCATTTTCAAAGAAATTGGCCAGCTGAAATAAAAAAGCATTTAGTTCTATCTTTTACAATTTAATCGCTTGAAGGGGTGTTGGAAAGCTAAAATCTTATTTTTTTGACAATTTGAGATTTTTACATTTTCAAATTGTATAGATTTTAACCTTTCTAAAAATACCTTTACTTTAACCTCTAGGTATTAGAAGCCCTTAAAACGTATTTTTAAATAATCATTGAATTTGTGCCATGCCCATTTTAATGGCGAAAATTGTAAACAAATTACTTTGTTTTTGCTTAAAAGTGTAACGACTGATATAAACCAAAACATGTATCTTTTATTTTAAATTGAGCCTTTTATTTTTTTTATATCCTAGTCGATTAGAAGTCTCTCACTGTATACATTAAAATCAATTTATCTCAAAATGTAAATTTTAATGTGCGATGTACCTTTTCTGAGAAACTTCAGTTCACAGGCATGTAAATTTTTTATGAATTATTTATGATGATGTCTAATATATACTGAAATGAGCTTTTGTAAAAAACTCAAAATTTAATTTTGCAAATTTTTTAAGTAAAAAAAATGGGTCAAATTTCGCAATGTTTGATAAAATATTTCATAATTTACTAAAAAATTCAAAATTAGCTAAAAGCTCATTTTAGTATAATGAGAGAGGTGTACTTTAATAGTATGAAAAATTTCAAGCATGTACATAAAACATATTTTGAGAAAAGGTACATCGAAAACAGCCAATTTAACATTGTCAGTATAGAGAAAGAGAGAGGTTTCCAACTCCCCTGAAATAACCATAGGTAATTATGTTTTCAGTTTAACTATTTTGAATTTTTTAATAGTAATATTTTAAAGATTTCAAAGACAAGTTTGTGTTTTTCTTTAAATAAATCAAATACATTGACGACCTGATAAATTAAAGTAATTTCGAAAGAGAAAAGAAACAGAGACAAATAATTGCAACGCAATCGGCTCGGCTTTTCAATTTATAGACAAAACAGATAAGCGATTACAACTTGTGGTGGTGCGCTTTTTCTTTGAGTTTACATACTAATATATATTATAAACGTGAAAGTTTGGGAGTCTTTCAAGCAAAAACCACTGAATGGATTTTAATGAAACTTTACAATAGTGTAGCTTATACATCAGAATAACACATAGGCTATAATTTATAGATATTATGTGAAGTGTCTAAAATATAACAATAATTGTCAAGTAAGTAGGAAAAAATTCTGCCATCTGCAAAAAAGACCGCAACAGCAAATATCTATCTTTTATGTGTGAAGCTAACCTTTGCATTTTGTTTTGTCTACGCCAGGCACCAGGAAAGGCAGAGTGTGAGACTGATTACAATTTTAACATAAAAAAATACAACAAAAAGTAATATTAACGTATTACATTTCCAGATATAAATTATTTATACTATTTTAATCGAAAAAAATAACATTGTTTTTTTGCTTATGATTTTAGAAAAGTTCGAGTATGTTACGTTCGCCAATTTTTAAATCTTAATATTTACGGACAGCGCAATATTAATTAAAGTAAAAATTCGCTGACATTCTAAAGACAAAACACAGACAATTATTCTATAAAAATTCTTGCAAAAACGAACACATCTCGAATCAATCAACCTGAAAAAGAATGCATTTTGAACCAAGATTGATTTACGCCGTTTTTCAGAAAAAGCTTTTAATTTTTTTTAAATCGTGCTATATAGTTTCCAGTTATGGTAATTTAGGGTTGCTTACACAGAATTCGAAGATTCGGTGTACTTTTCGATTTACACAACGTGAGAAAAAACGATATTTGACAGTTTGAATGACTTTAGTGAAATTATTTTGTAAGTTAAATATTAACAGAAAGAAAGAGGTCCTCAAACTCAATAAATGTCTTTTAGATTCAACGTAAGATCGATTCTCCCATTTGAATGCAAAGTTGTAATAATAGTTTCCATTAAGCAAGGTGATAATTTAAAATTTAAATACTATTTATAGTGGATAAAAAAATTAAAACAAATTAACAGTTCAAAAGATAATATCGAAATACAAAACAAACTTAGTTGAAAAAGGCCAAGTGTAGGACACCCATTTCACTAAATTGAAGAACGGGGGATAGTTAGGAATATTATAAACCTATAACAAAACTACAGTAAAATTGATACTGGATGTATATCGAAGGTTTTACAAGTCTGTCAATGCATAATTCTGAACCTTTCAAGAAAGTGTAATAATAACTATTATAATAATTAGTAAAAAAGGTAGTTTTAATATATTTAAAAAAATAGAAGACAAAGTAATATTTTTATTCAAATGAGAATTACTTAAATAAATTTTAATTCTTTGTAGTATTTAATTTTTTAAATAAGTTGCATCAGTTAAAATATACTCAAATTTTAATTATTTGATAACTATGTGACAAATATATACGGAAATTTATCACTAACCTTCTGAGACGTCTTTTTTTAGGGAAATTTAATTCCCTACCTATTTCCGATCAGCTCCAAAAAGAGGACAGGGATTCCTTATTATGCAGATTAGATAAAGTATTTAAGTCAAACGGAATAGTAAAGTAAGAGGCAGTAGGAGAGAGAGAGATTGAAGCAGGAAGTTATAATAGTGAAGTTAGAGATTTATTATTGAAGATTTCTAGGTGGATAAATTAGGCTCAGGAAGAGCTGAGATTCAGTGTGGTAAATATTGATTTCTAATTAAAGTCTCATTAATGTTTTATATTAGGAGTGAGATTAAAGTTAAATGTTCAATAGGAACATTATTGAATATAATTCTGGGATCTCTTATTGCGGTAATCTCTGCATGATCGATATTCTAATTGTTAATTAATTGGGTCAGTAAATATTTAAGTTAATATAAAGTAAAGTCCCATTTAAACCTCATAAAGCTATTTGAATTGTTTGTTATTAAAAGTCTTTGATTCTATTTGGGAAAGATAACCAAATAAAGAAAGTTATTCATAAAAATGGCTACTGGTTCTTCTTTGACTCAAAATTATCATCGTTCTCAAAGTGAAATCCAAGGGGATCTTCACAACTACTTATCAAATTCAAAGTTTTTATAACTTCTTTTTTTATAAAAATAATTGCATGAAACTTTTTTCCGTTTATCGAACATTTAAAAAATGCTCACAATTTTAATTCTACACTTAATACAGTTGTGAAATTTTGTAATTATAAAAATTTCTACTTTTCTTTACATACAACTATTTTTAAAAAGGTACATTTTCGTTTTCGGGTCCTAAAAAGTTGCAAAGTGAGTGAGTGAATATTAAGGTCCCACTGTTCATTTACTCAAGAGATATCATAGCGAGAGGGGAAGGGAAATTTCCATGACAATGCGTTATGCATTTAAAAATGTTCAAGCAACGCCGGGGGGAAAACCTGTCTGACAGAAAAGAAGCAAAAAAAATTTCGAAACAGCGAATTTTAAGTTATACATTTAGAAAAAGGCCGAGCAACGCTGGGCTAAGCGGAGAAAGGGGGTGGGGTGAAAGTCATTTTGAAAAAGAGTATTAGAAGTGCTGATTTTATGAAGGAAAGGGAATATTTTTATAAAAATAGAGAAAGCCCGAGCAACGCTGGGCCATGCAGCTAGTTAGAAATAAAAATGCGGTCTAAAGCTGACACAATACATAGGCTTTCAAAACAAAATCTGTGCAGCTGATTATTTTCAATAAATTTCTTTAAGTACAAAATTCAATTGATTATTTCAAACATGCGATAATTAAACTTTTTCAATTAAGAATTTTCGTTTTAGATAGCATCGAATTTTAAAAAAAAATATCTGTGATTAAAAGGTACTTATATATAATTTATTTAAAGCCTGATGCATATCTGGAATTTCTAATTAAATTACCTTTCTTAGTATTAAAGGACAGAACGTGCAATGTCTGCATTAGATTGGTTGGGTAAAATTTCTGGCACTAAGACATACTGTGTCAAACTGGGAGATACAAATGTATTTTTACGATATTAAGATAAAGTGTAAAGGAAAAACTTATTGTGCTTGCTTTTATGAAAAAAATCCATTTATAAAAATGAAATACTTTATTTAACGATTTTAATTAAAAAGTTTACTGAGTTAAATAAAAACAAGGCTATTTTATTGTCAGGGGAATTATTTTGCATATATGTGTCAATAGTAACAGTATATGGATTTTAAAATCTTTTCTTTGGATCTAATTGAAATAATATTGTTGATATGAATCTTTTCTTGTAAGATAACTTTCATTTTTGGAACCAGTCATTGCACAACCATCATTATTGTTCTCAGTATTTAAAAAAAATTGCAGTACATTTGTCTGTTGCTTATAGTAAATTTCGGGTTTTTTCACTGAATCACTGAATGCGAAATCAATATTAAATATGTATTTGCAGATTTTTTCTCCTTTTATCATGCATCAAGTGAAAAATTTTGAAATCTTTTTGTTATTATTAAAACATTTTTATAAGTCATTGTGTTATCGTTGATTACAGTATCCGAAGGGCATTTTTTACAATTCTTTCTGAATGTTCAAAGTTTGAATTAGATCAGTAATAAATGTGTTATTTCAATATTTTCCTCTTTTATTCTAAAAGGAGATAACTTTAGTAATATTTTGTTATTATTTTAAATTTATTTTTTAATAATTGCATGTGTTATAATAAAATAATATATTTTTAATATATAATATTAAAAATATTTCTAAATGACATAATATTTTTTGGGAAGCCAAAAATCAGAACTTTATTGGACTGAGAACGAAAATGTATTTATTATTATTATTTATGTATTACAGTCTACTTTTTAAGTATTTTTATTAGTGTTAGTTCTTTTAAGATTGATTTACTATGATCATTTAGTTCAAGTTCTATATTAATGAGATTTCAGAAAGTATTTTTTCTTTGGAAATTGTATAATTAAAACACTTTTTTTTAAAATTAAAATTTATTTAAATCCATGCGATCTTTCGTGAGTGTTGTATACAGTAATTTTTGTTTGTGTTTATAATTTCTGTTGGTGAGAACTATTCAGATTTTGTAGGTGTGTATCTATGAACAATTTATCCTTCTCCAAAATATTTTTTTTTTTATTTTGAGGAGGGGTGGCATTATGCATTTTTGTCCCAGGTGGCAAAAACTTCTCGAGTCAATATTCTTCAAAAAAAGGTGATGCTATCTGTTAGGTGGAATTTCAAAGGAATCAGTATTTTTTAGCTTTTACTGTACAACAAAACGATTACTGTCATCAGCAGGATAAGTTGAATATTTCATTTGGACAAAAAATATCAGATTTGAACAGGAGAAAAGGAATTGATCAGGATTTATTCTTATAAAAAATTCCTTTAATATGATGGCCCATTAACTAATTATCATCAGCGTTTTAGGTTTTAGCGAGTATAGACCATGATTTTTTAAAAAATCTTTTTAAAGGAACTAGAGAGAGAGAGATATGCTTTTTTTAAAAAAATTATCTCAGAAATATGCTATATTATTTTGTAAAAACTTTTTAGAATATTTTTAGTTTGAGCACAGTCAGTTGTGTTATTGTATTTTTATATGACCTGAACTTTTAAATTTATTTTCAGTAAAATCAATTCCTTAGTTAACAATATAAATATGTCTGGCAGAAATTATAAAAGTGGAGCGAAAAAAAGAGATTTACTGTTAAATCGAAAAAAAGAAAAAATTAAATGTGTCAAAATTTTAAATTTTCTTACAATGGAGAAAGTAACAAGAATATAACAAACGCTGATACATTAGCAAGCGAAAGGGAAATCAACTTAGTCAAAGAAAACGGAGAAACATAACAAACAAATATTAATGATCAAAATATGCAAGATCTCGATGACTAGCAGCCTTCTGAAAAAAGAGCTTTTTTGCCAGAGGACATCAGTAATGCCCTGACAGAAAAATGTTTTGAAAATGTTGAGTTTAAGAAATACGTTGACGTGGGATCGGGGCCTTGTGATCGATAAAAATAATTTTATTGATTATATTCTTTCACATGAAATGGGTTATTTGCAAAATAAAGATCCAAACAATATATATTCTGTTTCGGTAAGAGAATACAAAGATCGAAAGAGATAATTTTCGAACAATTATTTCATTAAAAAACTTATAAATGGCTAAGTTCTGGAATTATCTTGGCTGTGTTATTCAACCAGTATTAGTAGTGTTTTTTGTTTGAACTGCAAACTGTTTTTCTAAAACAAATTCTCAATACACAACTGACTTTTCTAAATGGAAACAATTTACAAGTTGTTTAGAAAATCAGGAAAATTCTATTCAACATAAAAATTTAATGTTAGTTTGGTTGACATGAAATGTGAAAATAAGCCTGTTTTAGATAAATATTTACATGAGCAATTAAGAAAAGATACGAAATACTACCACAATGTACTCAAACGTGTTTTTACGGTAGTAAAGTATTTGGCTATAATAGGTTTAGCATTAAGAGTTACTGAGGAAGTTTTTGGTTCCCCTCATAATGTTAATTTTATGGGTGCCCTGGGACTGCTAGATGAGTTCGATCCATTCATTTGTGAACTTATTGAACAGCGAGAATTACGACCAAAATCATTAATACCGTACTTTTCAAAAACAATGTATGAGCAAATAATTGAGATATCATGGACAAGAAAGTCATTAAAACACAATTACAACTCAGATAAACAACGATGTCACAAAGTATTATTCAATTGTGTGGATTCAGCACAAGATTTGTCCCATACTGACCAACTTGCTATTGTACTACATTATTGTTTTCGCAGAAAAATGTATGAAAGGTGTGCCCCATTAATTAAGATTAGTAGTCACACTGGCTTATACTTATTTAATTCTCTACAAGAATTTTTAGAAACAAATGGACTGTTGTTGGATAATTGTAGGGGACAGTCATTTGACAACGCTGTCAATATGTCCGGTCAATATAATGGTGTGTAAGATCTTCTAAAAGAAAAAAATAAATTCGCTAATTGTGAACCGTGCGCTGTACATTCTCTTAATCTGGTTCGTGTAGAATTAGTTAAGGTTGCAATTGAAATCGTTAGCTTCTTTGGATTAGTGTAACAAATATGTTTTCTTCTCTGCTTCTACCCATAAGTGGGATCCTCTAAATCGTTAAACTTAATTGAAATTTACCTTAAAAAGTTTAAGTCAAACCAGATGGTCTTGCCTTTTCTATGCTGTTGAAGCCTTAAAATATAATTATGATAATATCAAGAATATTCTCAAGACATTTAGGGACAATGAAAATGAGAACATTGATTTTCGAAAAGATAAAGTAAATTTATATAATAAATTAACAAAACTCTCTCTCGAAACTACCATTTTAATTATATTTTGAGAAGAAATTAGAAAGATTTAATTCAGTTAACAAAAAATTATAGACTCCTGGATTCGACATCTGTGAAGGGAATGAGTTTATTATGTCATTAAAAACGTTTATAGCGTCTGGGAGAGAAAATGTTAAAAGAAACACGTGTATTGTTGCTTTAGATAAGCTAATCCTTGATTTAAATGGAAGAAGTCAAGTGCATGCAGAATATAGTAAGAAATTTAAATTTTTGGATTTGCAAGATCAAAGTAAGGAGAACATCGGCCCGGAGAGTTTACGCGCTGTTATGGATTTCTATTCAGATGACGTAGAACAACATTTAGTAAAAGAAGGTATTCGTTGCAAAACTTATTTAAAAGAAACTGAGCTAGAGTTCTATACTTGTAGAGATATATTCAATTTAACTTTTGAAAAGAAACTTATGTTGGCGTTTTTCCAAACTTTTATACCATTTTAAAGATTTTTCTAACGCTTCCTATTGAAGCAGAAGCACCGTTGTGAAGCAGAGCGTGCAACCTCTAAAGTGTTCCAATATGGAAAACAAATATAGGACATCAATGAGAAATACTAGGCTTGATTATTTTTATCACTTCTTTCTATTGATTCTGATCTCACCAAAGACTTAAAATGTGATGAGAAAATAAAATAATTTCCTGCACAAAAATGTAGAAAAGTTTTTTTTGTAAATTAAGTTATTGTTTATAATTTATTTAAATTGTTTGAGAAATAGAAAATTTAAAAAAAACTCTTAAATTTCGTATATTTTAAATGTACCCGCACACAATTTTTTTTAGGAAAATGGCAAAAGTTTAATTATTTAGGAGCCCCCAAAGGTCACGGTCCGGTCCTGGTGGTGGTGGAGGTAGATAAAGGGGTGGAAGGTGTTTGAAGAAATATATTATTTACAGATATTATTTCTTTTTAATTTAGAATTGAGTTTTACATAATGATACCACAATATTTCACCATAAATAATTTTATCAGGTATATTTACAATAATATAAAATTTATGCAACTTTCTTAACTTGTTATATAACTTTACATTTAAATAATTGTTCATACATTGAATAGTTACATATAAAAGATGAATTTTAATGTTATGGAGATTCTGCATAGTGGTGGTAAAGGTAAGATTGCGGTTGTGATAACAAGAAATGTGAAGTGGACGCGGTAGATAAGGGTGTGGGGTGAAGGATGTGTTTGAAGAAAGCAATCATTTAATAAGAACACATGATATATTTTTTAATTTTTGGATTAAGCTAATCATTTACCCGACATTATTTTAATATCCCCCCAATTTAATACTTCCTTTTTTATTGTTTTTTCTTTTCTTTTTCGATTTTTACATAATATAATATCTAAATATTTCAGCATAAATAAATTTATCAGATTTATTTACAATAATACAAAATTTACGATACTTTTCTAAATTGTTATATAATTTTACCTTAAAATATTTGTTATCGATTATAGACATTCATTGAATGATTACTCATAAAAGATTATTACTAAGATTAGTAAGCAATTTTAAGGGATGCTGACTCATTTTTAAGCGTAGCTATTGCATGGTAATGAGGTGTGCAAGATCCAGCTAAATTAATTTAAGAGCATCTCTCTTCGACGCTTGTTTAAAAAAAAATATTTTTTCTTCTTGTGTGGGATTTACTAAATTTTACTCTATTTTTTACAAGCTTTTATTTAACTTGAAAAAAAAAATATTCGGTTGGAATATTGCAACTCATTTTTGATGGTAATGGTTTCAACCTATTAAGCTGAAATTTTGAATACAGTTAAGTTTGGTTGTCAATGCATGTTGACCATTTATATTCCGATATCGCAATTAGTTGAAACAATAATAATTAAAGTAGTCTGTTCGGATGGAATCTTGCAACTCAATTTTGAAGAGGGTGTCTTCAACCGATTGAACTGAAATTTTGTATGCAAGTTTAGTTTGGAGGACAATGCATGTTTTGATTATTTATATTCTAATATCGCACAATTAGTTAAAAAGATATTAATTTAAAAATTCTTACCCATGTTGGAAGCTTACTTTACCTGTTTCAACGAGCCTTCGTGGCCTAGAGATTAGAGAAGCTGACTTCAAATGAATTGCTCCGGGTTCGATTCCCGGGAGCTCGCAGTTTTCAAATTTACTTTAATAAGAAGTAACTAAAATAAAATTTGTCTCTATTGACCTAAGTAGGAATTGACTTATTATTTTTTTTATGTAAATTTTTTTTAAGTACAAAAAGTGTTGCCATTAATTGAGCAAAGAGAGAAAAAAATTTAAGTTCTTTGTTATTAACTTAATTTTCCCTTGAATTTAAAAAAATCACTCTTTCTGTACTAAATGTAATGACTTTAACTTTGATTTTTTAAAGAAAAGTAAAATGTTTTAGTGGAAACAACATTATGTTTTTTTAATATTGTTTCATTGTATGCTATTATGTAATCATTTCTGCCATTTTAGCTTAATGTGTTAAGGACTTCAAATAATATAGAATCCTTAAGACATATTTATACCATATTTGTGTGTTCATATAAACTAGATGGTAAATTATATATATTTTATCAATGCTTACTCATACAAGGCTGTTCCTCCTTTTTAAAATATTTTTTTATTGGTCAGAGAACCAAAATTTTCAAAATCCTGATTTGAACTTTTATGATACTGTTGTTTCATTTATAAATTTTATATGTTTTTGTAAAACATGAAAAGAATAAGGAGAAGAAAAATCTTGTGTGTGTGTGTTAGGAGTCAACTCAGAAATAATGCATGCTAGTTTGATTCACAACTAGCTGAAAATCAATGCTTTATTCCATAGCAAGACTAATATATATATATATATATATATATATATATATATATATATATATATATATATATATAAGCAAATCAATAATAAATAAAATAACTAAATTCACATTATAAGTAAAAAAAAATATCAGTAACTTCTTATGTATATAATTATGCAAATCTAAACTTCCTAAATTTCGGAGGGTGGAAGCAGTAGCATACACAGACTTTTATATATGCTAGAGGTTAGATTCTAAAAAACACTTAGATATAAACGCAGTGCCATAATCTGTATGCTAAAAATTGAAAAAAAAATGTTTGTCTAAGGGAGGGAGAGGAAGATTCAACTCCAAAATCCCACCGTTGTGTACACCGTTAGAAAAAGACATTTTATAATCTTAAACTTCACAGTATTGACATTGCATTTTTAACATAATGTACCGGGTGCTTCTAAAAGAATATATATATAGAAGTTTTAACGTTTTATAGTATTTATAACATATGAGTTACAAGTATAATTCATAGCTTGAATGAAAGAGTAACTGAAACAGTTTTATCTACAAGTTTCCAAATGCTCAATGTGAGTTCCATTCGTCAAACATCAAGGTGATAGACGAGTTCATCCCAAACTTTTTTCAGTGTGTCTGAGGAAATTTTTACAACACCTTCTTCAATCTTGAGTCTTAAGTCTGGAGAGTCAGATGGTAGTGAAGGAACGTACACAAAATTCTTTATGAACCCCCACAGATAAGAGTCACATGGCATCCGATCGGGTGAACGTGGATGCCATGCGATACAAGCTTTATTGGGAGGCTCTTTGCGACCAATCCATTGGTTGGGTACAGTGATATTTAACCATTCGCGTATTGAGAGATGCCTGTGAGGAGGTGCACCATCTTGCTGTCAAATGAAGTTATTTGGTTCACTTTCTTCCGAGGAAATAGCCATAGTTGTAGAGCATCATGATAGGCAGAGCCAGTTACCGCCTTGGTCGTCCCTTTACAAAGACAGCCAGTTGTTAGCTGAAATTTGTTCCATTCGAAATTTATATTTTCTGTGAAACTATTGTGGAGCCTTGATTTACATGTAGTCCTCTTTGGAAATATTTTGAAAAGGTATTCATTTGAAGCATTCAAAATGTTTCAAAAACCTGAAGTTTTAAAGCAACTAAGCACCAGAAATTGCTTGAAAATTGAAGGAAGTGTAGCACCACTCTTGTACACAATAATTAGTTTTTTCATTTGAAAAAGTGATGCTTGAAGTTTTGGCAGGAAAGATTTCACAAGTGAATTCTAACTTTATTTTACGGAACAGCTACCTACAATAAAAAAACCGATTAAGGGAATATCAAATTATATTTATATAATAATGCATTGTGGGAATATAGATAAGTCAATTTGGAAAACAAATCAATTAGCATAAGCTTAAGCATAAGAGGGAGACAATTAGCGTCTATAGATAGATTTAGAAAAGAAAAAGAATTCCCACACATTCTCTCAATTGGGGAGAATAACTATGAGAATAATACTGGGGAATATATAATCAAAGATGGAATGAAACGAAATAATACTGTGAAATACGTCTAAGGTTAGAACGCTTAAGAGGCGAAATACCAGTTAACACGGAATACTACAACGGTCGCGACAAACTACTTTGTATGTTCATGCATTTTTTTTCTTTTTAAATGAGACAAGAATCGTTTAACACAAAAATATTTTACCCAGTACCTGCTGTTGAACAATACAATGAAAATGATAAACGTTATTATTACCAGGGTGTTTATATTTTTCTTTTATAATCTTGACACAACTTTTTAAGTAATACTGATCGTGATAGGTGTTCCATCATGCAAGACAAACCAACTTTTCCAATAGGAAACATCTATAATTACATTCCAAACATCAGCTTCAGAGGTAATATTTTGAATATGAATTATTTAAAAAATATTTTTAATTCTTTCTAAATCTTGATCGCATCTGTAGAAAAAAAAATAACTAGCTGAGTGTACTTTTGAATACCTGTACTTGGATCAATATTGCAGTAATCGCGGTAGCCTAGTAGTCAAAGTAACGGTCTGTTGGTCAGCGTGTCACGAGTTCGAGCTAAGTATTGCTGAAAACCAACCGTGCACGAAGCCGATGCACGAAAAATCTATCGAGGCTAAAATGTCATCCCATTGGTGTGGTGTAGAAGTTAAGAGAGGGGGTTGCAAGCTCAGGTGGCGTCCTCGTCACTTAACCATGGATTGATATTACGGTCTGTCGCTAAAAGCCCTAGAGCAACTGATTAGTGCGACGTTAAAATGAAGGGCTAATGAGACGGCAGCATTTGCAATGCTCTGACACGTGACTCCGGCGATCCTAGAGACCCAGCGCGTAGGACTGAGAAAGAAAACAACGAGAGACTTATGATCTACCTAAAAGAGGAACTTTTTGTCACTTGGAGACGACGCGTGTATAAATATTTAGCTTCGAATACTTTTTGTGAAATTTTGCTGTCCCTGTTTTTGTAGTACTATTAGAATAAACAGTTTTGTTTCTTAGCTCTGTGAGCGACTTGCCACTGAAGTTGCTATCTCACCGCCTTGCATACCTAAGAGCATGGGAGGAATAAAATCAGAAACAGAAACTTCTATTATAAGAATTATTTATTTTACTCAAACACACTAATCAACATGAGTTTAATCTGTAAGTGAATGTCAAAGGAGTGGCAGAGAGAAAGCAATAAATATTAAGGAGTAAGCGCAACCTTATCTACTGAAGATTACTAACCCCAAATCACTAATAGTCCAGTCATATTAGTCAAAAATAAGGGTCAACTACTGAATGAGAGATAATAAGCTGAAAATTGGTATAGACCTTTTTTTTTCACTCTAAATGTTGTCTCAAAAGTCTCATAAAATATCGTGTCCGCGTCTTCAGATATTCAAGGTCAAAGGTAAAAAAAATCGTTTTGTTTTGCAAATATCTCGTTTCCTATGGCTTAATTTTATTTATATTTACTATAAACATTTTAGAGAATAAAACTTTTTTATAATTTTAATGGAAACATTTTTTTTATACATCAAACCGTTTCTGAGATAGAGGGCGTTGAAAGCGCAGCATTTAGCTATCTACAGCATAATGCATTGTCAACCGTTAGTAACATGATATAATATGACTTATAAAGTCTATAAACTTTAAAAATAACGTATTCGGACGTATTCGGGAAAACCATTCTAATATTGGTCCCAAGGCCCCCTTCACGCGGTGTACTTTGAAGCCGGAGGCTGGCTTTAGAACTGCGCTGGTCACCTAACTGTTGGCGAAATCAAGGGTGGTTAACTTCCCTTATTACATCAGCACCCGGGTTTCCAGTTTGGGCTACTTTCCCACGCGAAACTGATTGACCATTGAGAAGTTACTCGTTTCCAACGGAAATTGATCCTTTGGTGAAAACCGCCGCAAAGTCTAATGATCACTGAATGTTTAAGCGCTAGAGAGGGCTTTACATTCTCATACACCACTTAATAATACTGACGTTATGTATATAGCTAGTTTAAACTCAGATGTTTAGCTGTATTTTAAAGACCGATTCCCTTTTTAACAGACCAGTTTGTACTAGCCATGTTTATCCGTTAGTTTTAAATTGTATTTTAGCAACGACGGACGTAAAATTTTGAGGGTTATGGCTGATTTGTGTTTTATTTGTAATGAATCACTATGACTAGGTGATCCTGTTAATGTAGTGTGATTTAAAAACTTTGAGAGCAGCAAGTATTGAGCGAAATGACGATTACATTAATTTTTTTAATTCTTCAAAACCTCCGTAAATGTACATACCGAGTGCCGAAAAGTGTGCATTAGTAAAAATTCTATTGCAGCATCGAAACGGATTAAAAATAGCGAACCCTTACCATCACCTAGTTTACCTCGTAAAAGAAGAAATGAAGTGTTTGTTTTCAAAAAGCTATGTTTATTTTGTGGTCAAGTAGCTGATGAAGCAGCAGAGACTAAAAAAAAGAGAAGTACAGGCGCATGATCAACAAAGTGAGTACTCTTGAATTTAAAGACAATGTTTTAAAAAAAAGCAGAAGAACGTAGTGATTCTACCGGAGAATCAGTGAAAGATCGTATACTTTGTGAGTATAATTTGATCGCTTCTGAAGCACAATATTATACTCTCGGCTACACTAATTTCTTAAATCACGCCAAGATAATCAAGTCTCAGAAGCTATGGCAGAGCTTTTTAATTACATTTTAAAATCACGACGACTCACAATTTACATTAAAATAACTCGTAGACATTCTGACGGGGTATGTACCAGATGATAAAACTATAATTACGAGACTTCAACAAAAATATTTGACAGATATAATAATTACGACAAAAGCAAAATCTTTTACGATCATATATTTTTGTGACACACAAGCTAATGTATTATCAAAGTTTGGTATGATAATAAAAAAGGGACCCCGAAGAAGAAAGGTTACGAAATGTAGAAACGGCAGCAGCTATTATTCGTGAAGACATTCGGTCACATCTGTCGTTTAAACCAAGTCTTATCCACCTCCAAGTAAAATGTTGGATGCTGTAAATCATAGTATCCCAAAAAGTCTACTGCATTTCTTACAAGAAGTCATAATGAAAAACAGAAAAGGAAAAATAGATAATTCAAAAACAAAATACACGTCAGTAAGTCATGCAATAATGGCTTCATTACGAGAACGATCATTTTCATCACAGCTACTACCAAGAATTTCTGTATTTCTTCATAGAAGATATGGATCTAAAGTACTAATAGATGTGTTATATAGCTCGGGATTTGCTGCGTCGTATGGTAATATTGCACGGCATGAAATTTCAGTAGTTTACCATCCACAACTTCGTATTTTATCATCGGAATCATGCACGCTAGTACAATATGTTGTAGGCAATGCCGATATAAATGTACATACTCTTCATGACAATAATACTCTTCATGACAATAATACTCTCCATGTTATAGGGATGATAAAGATTATTACTCCAAAAGATGCTGTTCTTTATGATGACCGTATACAAAAACGTACATCCAAACCATGTGCTAAAGAGTTAGCAGCAATATCACATGTGTCTCTTTTAGCATATGAAAAAGCAATTGTACCTGGATACAACAAAATTCTAGCCGAAAATGTATGTGATGATCAAGCATCAACAGAAAAGAATTTTAACGGAGTTGATTTTTTGTGTTATATGGAAAGTGGAAGAATATTTCATCGTTGCCTGGGTGGAATGGCTTTTTCGAAATGCTCACTAAACATAATAAGAATTTTTCTAATTCTCAGGTTATGTTTCTTCCTTTTATTGATCATCTTGCCAGTAACGTAGATACAATTTATACTACTTTACATTGCGCTACAAATATTGCCAAGTCGCATGGCCAAAAAACGTGTTTCATTACTTTTGATCAACCTGAAATAGTAGCTGCGTCGGATGCTAACTCAGAATTATGTAAGATAGTTGTTAAATTAGAAGGATTTCATATGATCATGTCCTTTCTTGGATCCATAGGATATATAATAGACGAAAGTGAAATCAAAGAAGCTATAGGTAATATATATGCTACGAATTCAGTCGACAAAATGTTGAATGGTCACGCTTATTCAAGAAGTATCAGAGTTCATATATTACTACGACTTGCATTATCAATGATAATCTTCGAAGACATGAAGATTGAAGATTGTGTGTTAAATGAGTTAACTGAACAAATCGATTGCCGCAATGTTTCCTATGAAGACGTTGAAGGGTGTGTAGGTAACTCAAACTTATTTATTGATCAATTTCAGAATAAACTGAATGAATTACAAGCTCGAGTTCCTACAGCACAATAATGGGTAGAATATTTCGAAATGGTATCAATAGCACTCGATTTTATTCGCACTGAAAGACTGGGACATTTCAAAGAACGTCTTAATGCTGTACAAAGAATGCTGCCATATTTTAACGCTAGTGGTAAATTTTTATGTGTGAAGTCTGCATATTTATATCTTCAAGATATGATGGATTTGGAAAACACAATGGATGGACAGACTTTTAAGAAATTTAAAAATGGATTTTTCACCGTGAAACGAACAGAGAAATTTAATTTTAGTACATGGACAGATATGGTCATCGAACAAATTTTAATGAAATCTATGAAGACAGATGGCGGAGTATCTCGTGATTGAAGTACGCAAGAAAGTGTTTTATTTAAATGGATGCTTGTCATGTATGCTACAAATACAATTTGTGACGATATGGAGAAGTTTTGTACCGTTTCTTTAGACTATACTGAACCACACCTTAATGCTAGGGATTCAAGAGTAAAAAGAGATAATACTGATGTCAGTAAATTAGTTAAAGGGTTTACACCAGCATTTCTCAAACTGTAGGGCGCACCCTTCTAGGGAGGCGTGATAACTCTACAAATGGGGCACGAGGATATTAAAAAGTCCAAAACAAAAGATTATTTAAAAAATTATTAATTTGCTGAAAGTAAACAAACAAAATACATTCTGGCATAATAAAAAATACAATACACATTTATACTAATATAATACAATTATAAATATATATCAGTACTTCAGAATGTATTTTATAAGTAATTGAACTAATTTAAGTTAAGAGCAAGTTTAATAATTACCTGTGACTCCATGGGCTTGTTATATATACAATTATATACAAAAATTAACACTTATCTTGATAACTTGTACGGTTTATAATTAATCCCTTTACTGCCGAGATTAAAAGTTATACGGTTCACTCCTCAATGCCACTGTTTTTTCATGTAGGCACGCGTATGAGATGTATTGGAGGAGGGGGGGGATAAAAGAGGAATATAAAGAAGCAAATTCTCTGAAATACGTAAATCCGTTGCAAACACTGTTAAGTTAATTTTATTGCATTACAAAGTTTTCCGAATAATTAAATGGATAGAAGTTAACAGAAAATATCGTACTTCGAACGACGCATATATACATCCGGACTAATTAATACATTGGCTGACCAAGACGTTTATATACGTCGGTGGGACTTCAGAGGTTAAAGTCATATTGTAGCTTCAACATCTCAAAGCATAGTATTCCTGAATTCAATACATTGTTATTGTATGGAGAAGGGGGGGGCGCGATTGAAATTATGACTGAAAATTGGGTCACAAGAATCAAAATTTGAGAAACACTGGCTTACACTTCAAAATCCCTTTTCAAATGCGCAACAATTGGTATCTTTAACTTCTGTAATGGTTGGAAATGATCAAATTAACGGTCACAAAGCCCATGAAATCGGATTAGAATCAATAGTAAAGATTGATTAATGAAATAAAGTTAAAACGATCCGACAAGGTTTTACTTCTTTCCATTGTCAACAAATCTGTCAAAATAAACGGTTGTAGTGTTTCAATTTATCCATTGCTACTCTTCCAAAGAATAACTGTAAGCAAACAGTTTGAAAGTAATCTTCAAGAATATCTCCAATTTGAACTAAGTCCAAATCCATCATCTCTATTTGATAATGATGGCATGAGAAAAACCAAGGAAAGCGACATTATATGACAATATGACTTCTGTCGATTTCAACCTCGATGAAAGTAATGTAACATACATTATCGATAGCGTCTTTCTTCTGCATCGCGACGTATGGAGTCAAGACGGTACTTGTTCAATAATTTTAGATAAATACGTAAAATATTTACAAAAACATTAAGGTTCTAAAATTATGTTGTATTTGATGGATACTCGAATTATACCAAAAACATAAAAGCAATGAAACAGCTAAGAAGAACTGCTGCTTTACCAAAATCGAATGATGTTTGTTTCAACGAAATAATGATCGTATCAATTAGCCAAGAGAATTTTTTGTCGAATCGATCTAATAAAAAAAATTATTAACATGTTGATTGGGAAATTAGAAGCTGTTGATATCACGACAAAACAGGCCAGAGATGATGCATATGTTTTTTATCGTAGAAACAGCTATTGAAGAATCGGAACATCGCAGGACTGCCGTCATAGTAGAAAATATTGAATTGCTCGTCATTTTAATTGGACGTATTCAAACACATCAAGAAGAAGTGTTCTTTAAAAAAGTTGGCAAAGGGAATGTTAAAACTCAATTATACACTTCCAAAAGTTTTGATAAATATCTTCATTGTAAAAAGCACATTTTTTATGCACGCATTTAGTGGCTGTGGCACGACATCTGCATTCTTTAAGAAAGGGGGAAAAACTTTCATTATAATATTACAGAATTTTCCAAATTTGGATCAACTAGCTCAAGTATTCCAAGAAGAAAACTGTCATGTACAAACATTACACGAAAATTGACTGCGAGTCTTGTTGACGATATACAATGCTCCAAAATCTGAGAGCAGCATTGATAATCGTCGCTACACTCAATTCGTCAGGTCAACAAAACTCAATAAACCCGTGCAGTTATCCAATCTTTTACCAAGTGCAGCAGCTCATTGACACATCAACCGTGCATGTTATCAAGTGCAATCTTGGTTAGGGAATGATTTAGAGCCTCAGGAATGGGGTTGGATTCTGCGGAATGAATTCTTGGAACCAATTATGACAATATTATCGCCAGCTGCAGATGAATTACTCAATACAATATTTTGAAAATGCAAAAATAGTTGTGGCTCACGCTGTGGATGTACGAAATCGGGGCTGCAATGTTCTTCCGCTTGTGGTCAGTGTAATGGGCAAGCTTGCTTCAATTCTTCACGATATGAGAACGATCTCGATTAAGATTGTACCTTTGATCCCGAAATCCTTCAAAATTTGGAGACAAATATCGTTGACGACGAAAATAATGAGAAGGAATTAGAAATTTTCGCGTGACCGAAAGACCGTGAAAAAGAGAAGGAGAAAAATTAACATTCAGGTTCGTCTTAAAATTAAATTTTTTGTAAAACCTTTTCTCATCCAAATTCCAATTCTAATAATTGTATAAAACGATATTTCTAAATAAAAATGTATTTAAAATTTTTTTCTCTAGTTTAATTATAATTAGTATATATAATAATAAAATATAATTAAAAAATACTTTAAACATATGCATCAACAATTTTTTATCTATACGAACACAGTGTAGTTCAAAAGTTATTTATAATATATATATATACTTAATTAATGAAATCTATTACTAAATGTAGTGTAATAGTTAATAAAAAATATGCCAAATGTTTATAACTATGTATATTTTTAAGGTTTATACACTTTATACGGTGTATTATATCATGAGACTATATATAACGGTTGACCTTGCATTATGCTGTAGATAGTTAAATGCCGCACTTTCAACGCCCTCTACCTCAAAAACAATTTCATGTAAAAAAAATGTTTCAATTAAAGCTATAGAAATTTTATTCTCTACAATATTTATAATAATTGTAAATAACATTAAGTCATAGGAAGCGAGATACTTGCAAAAAAAAACGATTTATTTTACCTTTGACCTTGAATATCTTAAGACGCGGACACGAGATTTTATGAGACTTTTGAAACAACATTTTGAGTGCCAAAATAAAGGTATGTGCGAGTTTTCAGCTTATTATCTCTCATTCCGCGGTTAAACCCAAATATGACGACTATAATTCAATATTGTAATAGATAGTTAAATGCTGCGACTATAGAGTGCAGATAAACCCAAATATGACTGGACTATAATTCAATACTGTAGCAAATCCCACTTTTAATTTTAAGCTGCGAAAATCAACTTTATTCAATTTCAGCTAAGTGGCGAATGTAAGAGCTTCTCAGCTCCTTCTTCTCACAATTACAAAATTCCGACTTTATATAGTTGAACAAATCTAAATATCAAGGTTTCTTCTTGAGAGAGATATTTATGAATTAAACGCGAATGCCAGCCCAAAGATTTCTCAATAGGATTAGTGTGAAGGTCGCGTAAAGATTCGTCACAACCCTGAAGTCTGAATTTACAGACCCGTCACAAGTCTGAAATAACAGACTTGAAATTTGGAAGGCATGTCCCTTTCATGGAGTAGAGATCTGCTAAGAACGAATTTTGTGGAAATCTAATTCCTAGGGCCTTATCGGGAGTAAAGGGGCGTTATAAATAACTATTTCAATTTTTATACTACTGGGCGTACAGTCTTGAAATGTTTTAAGATGATTTCTTTCATGGAGTAGAGAACCACTACAAATATGGGTTTTGTGAAAATCGCCCCCCCCCAGTGGCGTTTACAATTGTTTCCATTTCAACTATTATAAATACAGTCTTGAAATTTGATAGGCAGATTCCTTTTATGTAGTAAAAATCCGCTACAAAATTGGTTTTTCGAAAGTTGAACCCCAAATGTCATTATGGAAAGTTAAGGGGCATTACAGATAATTATTTCCGTTTTTAAACTGCTTGAAAATTGGTAGTCATGTTCCTTTCATTTAACAGTTACTCTAACAGTTTTACGAAAATTTATCCTCAAGAAGGAAGGGAGCAAGGAATCAAGGGTAGTTATAAAAAAATCCTGTTTTTGAATTGTTAGACCCACGTACTTGAAATTTGTTTTACATGCTTTTTTATTAAATAGAGATCCACTAAAAATGGATATTACGGAAAACGACTCCTGGGGGAAGCAAGGCAGGGGTGTTACTGGAGCGTATTGACAAAAAAAATTCCAGTTTATGAATTACTAGACCTATAATAATGAAATTTGGTTTGCGTGTTTCTTTTGTTCATTTGAAACCCGCTGAGAACGGTTCTTTTTGAAATCAATTATCAACGGGGTTACGAGGTGTTTTGACAGCAGAAATTCCGCTTGTGCTCTATTAAGGGGACACGGTACGATTCAATTGACAAAAATCGGTCAAAAAATCAAAAAAAAAATTTTTTTGCCTAAATTATTCCTTATATACATTTCTATATTATCTCACAAAATTTCAGACCTCTAAATTAAAAAAATCTAAAGTTATGATAGCTAATATGCTCGTCAGAACTCACATTCTGACATCATTCTGCTCTAGCAGACGCACTTTCATTTTCTAGCCAATTTAATTAATTCTAACACAGTTAAGCAGTTTTGAAATAAAGTGAAGAGATTGTAATGCATTCTTAATGTTTGCTTACATTTGCTGAGCTATACTGCGTTCTTTATTCTGCTAATTTTTATTTCATATTTTTGAAATATTTAGTTTCGGTTTACCAAAAAAAAGTCTTTTTTAAGACTAATTATTTTATCGTTATAAGTTTAACAGTTATATATATATATATAAACGTATTCTAATACAGCATTTTAATAGTTAAACATGCCTAGTACGATGAGGAAAAACAAATCAAGTAAATTGAGCATTCAAAAGCGATGGTGCACCGAAACAAAAACTGAAAACAATATGGACGTTTCAGTGCACAATTCAAATGTTGCTTAACCCTCAAATGGTGATAGCATTTTCAAAAATGAAAGAGTTTCTATGCAAGAAGAAAGTGTACTAGAACAAAAAAATGTTGCTGATACCTATGATGGACCGAGTTATATGAATGTTGTCAAAAATGCCTTGTGTGATATTTTGAAGTATACTTTTTGTGGTAGCTACAACCAGTCAACTTTAAAATTGAATTTGGACATAAATATGGATTTTCTCATCAATTGAAACTGGTATGCAAAACATGTTCTGAGCAAAAAATGGAATGCTTTACATCTCCAAGACTTGCAAACAAATCAAATACATCTACACCTTTCAAGGTGAATGCTCGTGCTGTTCAAGTATTTCTTGCAATCAGTGGGGGGCATGCATTGGTTGAAAAATTTTGCATGTTTCTCAATATGCCTTTGATGTCAAGTAAAACTTTTAATGAAATTAAATGCTACATCAACTCAGTGTACTCTCTTGCTTCCCAAACTGTGTTGAACTATGTACATAACAGCGTTAAAAATGCATACAGCAAAGTGGATGAAAATGGGTCAAATGCTGTTACTGATATTGCTGTTTCATTTGATGGGACATGGTTGACCCCCGAGGACACACATCCCAAATCGTTGTTGGCTGTGTAGTTGACACTTTACACATTAGCTGTGTAATTGACACAGGAAATGTTATTGACTATGAAATTATAAGCAAGTACTGTCCAACATGTATAGGTGCTAGAAATGAATTAGGCGGAACAACAACTGAATACGATGTTTGGTATTCTGACCACAAAAATTTCTGCCAGATTAACCACGTTGGGACATCAGGGGCAATGGAAATGAAGGCTACAGCTAAAATTTGGTCTCGATCAGAAGCATGTGGTTTCCGTTACACAGCATTGTATCTGATGGTGATGCTAAAACTCATAAATTCTTAAATAGCCTAAAAATATATGGACCAGACACTGAAATTTTGAAAGAAGAGTGTATTAATCACGTATATAAGAAAAAGGTTAGGCACCAGTTTACGCAATCTTGTGAAAGATTGTAGAGCTAAAGGTATCACTTTAGGAGGAAAATCTTATAGCAGCCTAAAAGAAACAACGATAAAAAAAAACTAACGCAGTACTATCAGAAAGCTATTCTGAAAAATAAAGGAGATATTCAGGGCATGAGAAAAAATCCATATATGCCACGCTTTATCACAGTATCTCGACAGATAAAAATCCAATGCACATGAAATGCCTCCTGGCAAAGATCCGTGGTGTTTTTATCGAAGAACCATAGCTAAAGGTGAAAAACCTGCACCACAAACACATAAACTTAATATTGGAACACTAATAAATCCAGATTACTTGACAAAAATTGTTCCAATATATCAAAGGCTAGCTTCTGATAGTCTTTTGAAAAATTGTATCACACACAGGTGTCTGACTCAGAACAGCAACGAGAGTTTGCATAGCGGGATTTGGAGTAAGTGCTCTAAAGAAACTTCAGCGAAATCACGATATGTAAATATAGCTGTTTTTGAGGCGGTATCAGAGTATAATTTTGGTACTTTGAAAGCCTTAAAAGAAATACAAAAGGCAGCTGATTTGGATCTTGGTGAAAAAAGCAGTAAAAATTGCTGCCATACGTGATTACAGACGTAATAAATTAAAAGTAAAAAAATAAAAAATGAAAAAAACAAGCTTTTATTTAAATGCTCTGAAAAGAATAAAATAAATTTTACTTTTAAAACGTTTTTTGCTATCACCTTATAAAGTCATTTCATAATTTATGATATAAAAGCTTGTCGCGAGATTTCAATACTCGTACTTACTTAGTTTCAAAATATTAAAAATTAAAATCAATCAGATCAAGTTATTTATTTTGCGTGTTTATATACACAGGTAAATCTTGTGACAAGTTTTTATATCATAAATTGTATAATGACGTTATAAGGTGATAGCAAAAAAAGTTTTATTAGAAACATTTATTTTATTCTTTTCAGAGTATTTAAATAAAAGCTTGTTTTTAAAAAAGTATTTTTTTACTTTTAATTTATTTTTTACTTTTTAGTTATCGTTGGACAAGTTTCTCAGTCTGTTCGTCCCATTCAACGCATAATTGCAGTAAGGTCGTTTGCATGCTAATATTGAGCAGGCTAGCTCAAGGGTACTTAATCTTATTTTCCCGCCTGGCCACGTACATATGATAGATATTAAACACGCAACAAGAGGATAATGGGGAGGGGGTAAACACACTGTAAAACCAAAACAAAAATAGACAAAGCAAAATTAATTAAAATATTAAAATTAATTATTTTTCTTTTTGGCTTTTTGTTTCTAATATAATACTGTATTAAAAACGAAAAACAGAAGAAAAATTTTTAACTCCGTAATTGTAAGCAAATTCTTTCAATCCTTGTGCAGAATTAGAATAATATTCTTCTACAAATGAAAAAAAAAAAGCTTCGTAGGAATATCTTTAAAAATAGCCAAATTTTAAAAAGTTTCATTAAAAATTTGAGCATTTTTTGAAAAATCACATAAAAAAAAATTATCATTTTATTTCTTAAATGACTGATTCTAAAAGAGAAGCGCCAGAACTATCAAAATGCCAAATATCGATTCATTAACACGAAAAAAACAAAAAAGAAATTCATACGGAACGATTTAGAAATCATTTTCATCAAAACGCATCGATATTGTCTCATTTTAGAAAAAAATCGTAAAAAATAGATATTATCATTATTTTTTAAAAAGATGTATACCGTATCTTGGAAAAATAAATGTTCTTTCGTATTATGTAATTGTTTAGTGTCTCAGTTTGACAAAAATAATCAGATGGTTTTGTAAAAAAGGACAAAAAATAGGAACTTCTTCAAGCTCAATCCCATAGGCTGATCAGTGGAATAAAATGCTAACAGGGATAAAAGTTTTTAATTAATATCTTTTTAACTAATTGCGGTATTGGAATATAAATAATTAAAACATGCATTGTCATCCAAACTAAACATGTATACAAAATTTCAGCTCAGTCGGTTGAAGGCATCAGTTTCAAAATTTAATTGCAAGATTCCACCCGAACAAATTACTTTAATTATTATCTAATTGTGATATCGGAATATAAATGTTCAAAACATGCATTGTCATTCAAACTAAACGTGTATACAAAATTTCAGCTTACTCGGTTGAAGACATCGTCTTCAAAATTGAGTTGCAAGATTCCACCCGAACAATTTATTTGAATTATTATCTTTTAACCTAATTGTGATATCGGAATATAAATGTTCAAAACATGCATTGTTATCCAAAGTAAACGTGTATACAAAATTCCAGCTCACTCGGTTTAAGACATCAGCTTCAAAATTAAGTTGCAAGATTCCAACCGAACAAATTGCTTTAATTAATATATTTCAACCTAATTGTGATACCTGAATAGAAATTTTCAAAACATACATTTTCATCCAAACTAAACGTGTATACAGAATTTCAGCGCAATCGGTTAAAGACATCGGCTTCAAAATTGAGTTGCAAAATTCCACCCGAACATTTTACATTGCAAGTTAAATAAAAGCTTGTGTAAAAAAAAAAAGAAATCGCCAAAGTAATCTAGCGTTTCGCATAGCACGTCGAAAAATCAAACTAGCCAATTTGCGGAAAGAAACATACTCAAAGAAAAAAGAAGGGTTTACATATAGTCCTTGGTTTTTCCAACATAAATGTTTAAAAAAAAATAATGAAGATGTAAACTAGTATTATTTTGAAATCATATTGTAAAATGGGTTCGTATGTTATTTATTTCAATTTTTCAAAAATGTAAGGTACTGAAAATTTTAAATTTTAAACATATATAATTTTATAATTTTCATATAATAACTTTATAAAACTTTCATTATGTGCATGTAGTACATACAGTAATTTTTTAGTAATTTTATTGCTCTTATATATATCTTTTTACAGTAAATTAAAACTTTAAATTGATTTATCTCAGAAAGAAAAAATCGTTTGTTTTCTTTCATTTAAAATGCGAAGGCTTTTTTTTTCTATTGCATGAAATGTTTTGATTTTTTTTATAGAATGTTATTCATGTATATAACAAAAGTTGGTATGCATTTTTGAATGAAAGCAATACTTATTTTTAAAAAATATTTGAACTTAGAATTTATTCGTTTTCTAGGGATTTTTTCATAATAATTCATAAAAATTTTTTTTAGGAATTATAATCATGTTATCCCCAAACCCATACTGACTTTTGCTGTACATGGTTTGACAAAAATGTAAATCAAATTTCCTGTGTATGCGTCAATTATTGTACGAGGAGTAGCGTTTTAAAATTACGTCATAATTTTTTTAAATTTAAAAAAAATAAATGGATTGCTTTTTGTGATATTTTAACCAAATATTCTGTCTTACGTATTACATATACATAGATTACAAGGAAAAAAACTGTAAAAACCATAAAATCAAAGATTTTTGTTTAAATCATACCACGCCCCCTTAAATTTAGACTTGGAATTTGGCATGCATGTTTTATTTTATGGAGTAAAAATATACTAAAAATTGGTTTTGAGGAAAAGTACTTAATCATTGGGTTTCAAGAGCGCGAAAAAAATCATTCCGCTTCAATTTCAGAATTTATTAGAAAATATTGATTATAAGTTTTGTAATTTTTATATCAAGAGGCGAAAGTTACAGGAATAAGTATATTTTTTCAAAGCAATCGAATTTTTAAATCTATGACTTAGATATCAATAATTTATCTTTATATAAACATTATATATTTATACATTATGAAATACCCAGTGAAGCTGATGGGCAACGGATAGTATCTAATATATAAAGAAGAATAGCACTTATCAGGATATTTCTGGAACTATTAAACCTAAAGACTTTAAATTTGGAAGGCATGTTCCTTTCATTGAGTAGAGAACCGTTAAGAACGAATTTTGCGGAAATAGACAACTGAGGGTCGTTGGGGGATCGAGGAGAAATACAGATGATTTTAATTTTATTTTTAAACCACTGCACGTATGGTCTTCAAAATTAGTAAGTAGATTTCTTTCATAGAGTAGAGATCTACTACAAAATTTTTTTACTAAACTCTACCTTTAAGTGGCGTTGTAAGGCATTAATAGATATTATAGATAATTATTTCCATTCTTAAGCTATAGACGTACAGTCTTCAAATTTGGCAGGTATGTCTCTTTCATAGAGTAGAGGTCAACTAAGAACAAGTTAGTTTTGAGAATATCGAACACCAACGAGGGTTGCGAAGGGTTAAGGGGCGTTATACATAAGTATTCCCTAATATAACTGGTTTTAAAATATTGTATATTTAAAATTACTTGTACGCTTTAAATTAGAAAATGTCCTCTAAATTCATTAATTTTAGCATAAAAATTTCTTAGTGTTGAAAATACACTGTATTACTCGACATTTCTTTCTTTTTTTCTTTTTTTGATGAGTAAGATACATAAAATAAATAGGTATTAATTTACAAAAATGTGTGAATAATTACTTTTTTCAATGTATAGTGTTTAAGAATTTAAAATTTGCTTCATGGTGTTTATAAAGTACATTGAAACATGAACCTCGAAATAACTAATTTTCCATATAACAAATTTTTTTTCGCGATTTAGCGATTTCGTTATATAGAGGTCCGACTATATATACTCAAGTTTTTAAATTATTAATCTTACAGGCTTGAAATTTGGTAGCCAGGTTCCTTTCATGAACCAGAAATCCTCTAAGAAAGAGTTTTGCTAAAATCATCCTCTAAAATGGAGGGGTTTGAAAGGGGTTAAGAGTCCTTTTGATAAAAATCCTGTATTTGAACTGTTAGACGCATATACCTAAAATTTGGTAAGCATGTTTCTTTTACTGAATAGAGATCCACTAAGGACGAATTTTACGAGAGCTAAATCCTATGGGGGGGAGCGGGGAGTTGCTAGGGTGTTTTGATAAAAAAAAAGTTCCCGCTTTTTAACTACTAAACCAGCAATAACAGAATTTTGTAAGCATGTTTCCTTTGTTGAATCGAAATTAGCGAAGAATGGATTTTTGGAACATCCATTTTCTAAGGGAGTTACAGGGCTTAATGTTAAAACAATTTTGTTTTTGATTAGATTTAGACTTTGACTTCTGCAAGCATGTTTAAGTTTTTGAGTAGTCATTAAAAATATTATTTTGAAAATTCATATCGTGGGAGAGGGTAAAAATTTATTTTGTGGGAGGGGGTAACGCGAGCGTAAAAATTAATTCAACTTCAGTTTCAGACATATTTTTTTAGAAGCCTTGCTACTTTTAGAAATCAAGAGGTAAGAGTTATAATAATGTTTTCCAGTACAATCAAATGGTTAATACTGGGACCTAGATCCCAATAATATATATATATATAGTCAAAATTCTCTACTAAAGAGAGATGAATAATCAATAATCAAGACATAAAAAATCGAAATTGCAAGGTTACCAGACATAAGAGTTTAGAAAGGATATATAAGAAATTAAAAATAATATAATTTAATATATATATATATATATATATATATATATATATATATATATATATATATATATACATAATCCAATATAAAAATTTTTTCAATATATAACTATATACATATACATACACATATATATAAATTTATACATATATATACACATACACAAATATATAAACAAAAATATAAAAATAAACATATAGTTATACACCTAAGATAACTAAAATTAGGAAGAAGGCACATAGTATAAAGACAAACTCCTGGCCTTAGGAACTAGAACTGCAGGTTTAAACAAGTTTTGCGGCCAGCCAACCTTCACCTGTAATTTGTCATACAATGTACCAAGAGGAAAGGAAAGAATTATATATGTAGAATTTAAATATTAAAAATCATTAAACTAAATAACATATAGGAACAGAAACATAACCTACTAATTCAGAGTGTAAACGATGGCCAAGAGTGCAGTAACGTGTTCCCGCCAAATACGAGGCGTGAGAGCAGAACCGCATAAAATTAATAGCAATACGATAATAAGAAATATATATTGATATAGATATAGATATATATCTATATATACTTTTAAAAAAATCATAAAAATAATAATCATATAAAAATTAGCGTAAAATAAAGAAACTCAAAAAATATATATTAAAAAATTTAATAAGCATGTGGCGCCATCTATTTAATAATTATAGAATAAATTAGATATTGTCTAAATTTAAAAAATTCTTACTAAACATAATAACAGTAAATAATTACAGTAATACAAATTGTATCATAAAAAACCATTATAAATATAATTACAAAGAAAGTTAGCAGGATATCCATGTTCAATACAGTGATTAAATTTTTTTTTAAGATATAAAAAAAATATTAGCTTTATCGCAAACTAATACATTATTGCGATAAATATAGTTAAAAATAATATTTCTATATATAGATATTGATAAATTAGAATTCCAGTAAGGCACTTCGATGATATTAAAATTAAAAGCATCTCTTTTATCATAAATATTACTATGTAGTTTCAAATCCTTAATATACAGTGATACATCTAGGTAATTTGTTTTGATTGGATTATTATTATATTTAACTAAGATTAAGTAAGACGGATAAAAATTAATAATGGGATTTAAATTATCATTTTTACCAAAAATAATTAAATCATCAATGTATCTAAAAATGTAGTAGTCATTATTAATAACATAATTATATTCATTAAAATGTAAATAAAGTTTAGCCAAACTATTACTAGCTGGGCCCCCTTGTGGGATTCCTTTCTCTTGTTTATATAAAAAACCATTAAAATTGATGTAATTTTCTTTTAAGACAAAATCTATGAGAGTTTTAAATTTGTTAAAATTAATATTAAGGTTATACATACTGTGGTTTTCTAAAATTACTTTAATAATATCATATAAATCAATGGAATTGAAGAGATCTTCAAAGTCATACTAATGAACTGAATAAATATTTCTTTTATTAAAAAAATCTATAACCTCTTTACTATTTTTAATTATAGCTTTATTACATTGCTGATTAATAAAGTTTTGTATAATATTATGAAGTAATTTGCCTGCAGTAGTAATATATGTTCTAAAAGCATTTGTCACAGTTCTAAATTAAACCGGACTTTTATGGAATTTTGGAGTTAAAAAAATATATGGATACTTAATTTTAGGAATACAATAACCTATTTTTTTATAAATATCAATAATACGATTACTAATTTCATTATGTGACAAATCTAATTTTTTAAAAGAACCATTATTTAGAAAGTGATCATAAAGAATATTATAATATAAATACTTACAAATTCACAGCATATATAGTTACCAGGTACTTTATCAATGTAAACTATGATAAAATTCTTTTGCAATTCATAAATTTTCTGTTTTATATCTTTAAAAGTAGTTTCATATTGTGTGAGAATGGTAACTAAAATTCTTAAGGTCTTTTAAAATATTGTACTTATACTCATCAAATGCCTCAATAGGTAGTCCAAATTTAATTGCAGATTTTGTAATAAAATTATCTATATCTTTAATAATTTGTTTTTTAACAGTATTGTTGTTATTAGAAACATTTAATCTAAAACTAGTGCCTTTACTCATTATATCTTTTAAAATATTATCATTGATTATGTCTAAGTTGCCAGTAACTACATGTTTATGATGACCATTAATAAAATCATTATAGTTTTTACATATGCAATCTTCTATATTAATAGAGGGCGAACTATTGTTGTAATTAAATATAAATATGTCCATCGTTTTGTTATATTTAAAAGCTTTCTTTACAACCACCTTTCTAACCGGAAAAAGTGACAAACGTCTATTAAATACATTAGAAAAGTTAATTTTGTCAAAAGTTTTATTCATGAATAATGAAGTGCAGTACTCTGTAATAGGTTCATTAATTTTTCTCAACATTAATATTGAATTTATTAACTAGATAGTTAAGAATGTCTTTAATAATGTGTACTGCATGACAAACCTTTAAGGAATCATTATTTAAGGTTTCATATAACAATGCAATTTCATGTTTATTAAGACCAAACATGAAGTATTTGATCTTCTTGATATTAAAGTTTTTTTTCAAAATCATCAATAAGAACTCTAATATTGTCATTTAATGAATTTTTATCTCTATTTTTCCTTTTAGTTCTATTACTTCTAGATTTTCTTTTAGAATTATTGTTTAATATATTGGCATTATAAAAAATTCTTTATTATTATTCTGTAACATTATTTGCAAAGCATTTTTAGCAAAATACAAAACATTAAGGCCATATGGATAGATTGTATTGAAACTCCTATATATATATATAATAAAGTGATTTTCCCACCATAATCTGTGCTTAGTAATTGGAGTAATTTTAATGATAGACAGTTCAACATTTTTGAAATCATGCATATGAAAGTGTCTAAGTTCAATTTTATTAGAATTATTGGAATTATTAAAGAATTTAACATCATGTGTATGCTGATTAATCCTTAAGTTAATAGTATTGGATGTCTGTCCAATATATTTATATTGACATACTTTACAATTTAAAAGATAAATACAATTAAATGTTTTACAAAGATTAAATTTAGAATCACAATCATATTGATCCATATTTAACATAGTACATGTCTTACATCTACTATCTCTAAACATTTATTGAATTTTAACTTAAGACTATTATAAGATTGAGTGTTATCAAAATTATAAGAAGATAAATTATCAATAATTCCATGTATAGCAGGACTCTTAATGTAACATTTTTTTAATATTATGATAAATGTGATTACTAGAATCTAACAAGTTTTGTTTATAATGAATATGATGGCCATTAATGAATTTTTTGTTCCAAAAAATTCTAGTCTTGAATAGTTTAATATTAGAATTACTATTACAAATATTTAATTCTTTAA
>BMAU01021053.1:0-170000 GCA_019973935.1 Trichonephila clavipes | reverse complement strand
TGAGTTGGGCACAGTAGGCAGTAAAAATTGAAGAATATACAATTACAATAAATTTTTACATAGAAACAAAACTGAGAAGCTAAAGCGTAGGAATAAAATTTTTGAGTATATCTGAAGTAGTTTTCGAAATATTTATTTTAAAGTTCAGAAAATTTGTGTGCGTTATGTTATACTAAATATTAATTAAATGGTTAAAATAATATGTTAATATCAGTCATGTAATCGTTTGATGACACATTCATATACTAATAAAAATTATCATGGTCATTGATGCGAATGTCAAGAATTTTATGTAATTTTAAATTCAGACATTAAGATATTGATGTAGAAAATATAAAACGACCATCTAAAATACATGAAAAATGCAGTCTGCTATAAAATGATCTTGACAAACAAAATCCGGCATTTTCACTTACTATGACAGAGCCGGCGTAGTCAGGGGCGATCTGGAAAAACAGAGAGAACCGCGGTTTTGATGGATGCCGCTCTAGCTTTTAAAGTTCCCAGGAAAAATTATATATATATATATATATAAATTACAAATGCAAAAATAAATCTTGTAATTTTCCATACATTTTTATAACAACGAATTGTGGAATTGGCTTCCAATACTTTGTTGTGTTTGACAATATGTAAGGTAACCAACCCTACTTTAGATAGATTTGTACTACTTTTTCGTAACCGTATTCCTTTTAAAATTAACTCGTGCAGCCGAAATACACCTTTTGCACCCTTAAAAATTTATGTAAACTATAACGGTTAATTTTAATTTATGCTACTTGTGAAATGTTCATAATTAACCATTTCCGTCTAAACAGTTTACATGAAAAAAAAGTTTGGACTCCCTCATTCATTAGGGATTTATATAAGATTCTAACATTAAATTTTATTTTTCACCGAATAGGATCGAGTGGTAGTGTATAGTGCTTCCTCACCACAGGTCTGGGGTTCTATTAACGGGCTGCGCAAGGTCGACTCTGCCTTCCATCCCCGCTACATTGTGTCGATAAATGAGTACCAAGCTTGTTTCGGGTCTTAAACACTGAAGGTCTCTCTTCAGACAGACAACCAAATCGGGACATCTGTTAATGCACCTCAGCGTCCAAAGGTCACGTGTATTATGATGGGCACAGTAGTTCCTGGCTCTCATGGATTGTTATGCTTCTGAGTTTGAGTCTTAAGTTTGAGGATTACCTCACTTTGGGGATACCCCTTAGATAAACATGTATTTCCACTCATTTGCAATTAAACATTTTTCTTTCAATTACGTTTATTTCAGAAGGAAGTTTGATTTTTCAAATGTATTTGCTTAATAACATGCGTATTTGTGTATTATATTAAACATTTTATCAATCCAAAATTACATGTTTTTAGCTCCTCTAAAAGCTTTTAGGATTTTACGACTGATCTTACAATCGATATACGTTTTATAGTAGTGTATTTAAAAATGATAAATACATTTTTACGACTGTGTGAGCTTTTATGCCTCGTTTATAAATATAAAAAATTGCATTCAGCTACAGTTTTTCAAATGTACTGAAATAAGTGGAGGAATAGGATATTTACATATTATGAATATTTTTGAATGCAGTAAGATATATTTATATTTCAGTTTCTTTACAATTTGAATAGAAGTTGTAAGCCATTTTGCGAATAGTTTGAAGTTGAGTATAAACCCATAGGCTGTTTAATATTGTAAAGTGTTTTACTTTGATACCAGCACACACTAAAATAAGACTCATTTGCATTTATATGATCAGCTTCAGTGATATTTAAATTTTCAAAAATAGTCTACACATACGAAAACATTCTTTCACAAGCGCACACCACATCTCATACTATATCTTTCCTACAGCAGGAAATATTTGTGTATACTGAAAAATTTAATACAGGATACATTTTCAAGTGTTAAATTTGTTTGTTAAATTTGGTATGAATACATTGGGGAACTTTCGGTTAACTTCACTGAACAAAATTGTTTTAAGTGTACTGTTTTGAAAGACAAAATTAATTAGGTAGAACTTTTCTCACAATAGAATTTGTAATGACTGAATTGTGTGAAAATGTAGTTATCGATGTGTGACATTTTTCCTTGTAATAAAAGAAACAGAAAGATAAGAAATTTAACTTGAGTAGAATATGGTTAGATGTACTGTCATGCGCATTTGTAGAAGTATATCCCCCATTAAAATTAAAAATTATTGACTGAATGTGTGTTTGTCCATCACAAATGCCGATGTAGAAAAGGAATCTTTATTTAATACGAGAAGTTCGAAAAAGAGAACACTAGGAAGGAAAATTTAAATTTTTTTTCCGAAAAATATTCAGTTAACATAAAAATATATTTTATATGATTTTATTTAAAATAAATTAAAAGTATTGAAATCCTTTTTTATGTTATTCTAAATTAAAAATATAATTGAATAGAGAAAGATCGGTTTTATTTCATAAATATGCACCATTTATTGTCTTAATGTTTAAAAAAAAAGATAGGGCCTTTACACTTTTTACCTCATAACTTTTTTTAAAAACAGGAAAGTGAGCGCGTTTTCTTACTCTCATATTCAAAAATGAATACAGGATGCTTTTTTCTGGTTCAAATCGCGATACCAAAATATATTTTTTTTAATTTTTAAAAAGTGACAGAAAAATAAATTTTGTTTGAAGAAAATATAACTATTTTTCAACTTTTAACACGCCATTTATTTCATGTTTTTTTTTTTACCCTGCATTTTGTTTTAATTTTACACTGTGACTGAATCTATGGGGAAAACGCAGAGTAGAACTACGGTTTTCATACAAGATTGCCCAAGGCAACTTAACAGCTAACTGTAAACGATTGATCTCTTGGTTCTTACTTGACAAAGGAACCGAACTAGGTCATAAAATTGTCCCCGTTCGACCACCCAAGTTCTAAAAGGGAGAAAGAATTGAAGTATGTTGCATTTTTGAAGGGAACAGCAAAATAAGAGTAAAACGCTTTCGGAATAACTTTTCAGGAGGAAGCTATCCGATTAGAGGGTTAATAACGTTCTCGATACACCTTCTCATGTTCGGAAAATAATAATCTCTTTTCACCAACTCCTCAGTTTTTGTCGCTGCAGAATGTCCAAACGAGTGAGCTTTCTTAATCACATCTACTTGCATCATCTGTGGAACGACTAGCAACTCCTGATCCTCACTTATCTTGTACAAGATTTTATTACTTACGATGAATTCAGAAGTTTTACCTTCTTGCAACAGCTTCTTAATAGTCCTAATATATTCGTCAGATTCTTGAGCGACCACGATCTTATACGTTAGTTCATCACTAGTCACTAGCATAACAGGATGTATGCTCAACGCATCTACATGTTGCATTTGTTTGCAGGACGATGGACTACCTCGTAATCAAATCTGTTAGAAAAATCGACCACCTAGCAATCTTTAGTGTTAATTCCTTCTTGTCGAGTGTTTTCGCAAATGCTGCACAATCCGTTTGAATTCGGAATTTCCTTCCCAGTAGGTAATTTCGAAATTTTTTCAGAGCCTCTATAACCGCCAGTACTTCTAGTTCATAACTACAAAGTTTCTCCTCTTGAATGGAAGTCTTTTTGCTCATGTAATGGATAGGATAGAAACGTCCATCTTCACCTTGTTGTGAAAGTACAGCACCTAGGCCTAGTTTGCATGCATCCGTATCTAATTCTAACTTAGCACCTTCCTTAAAAAGATGTAATACGGGTTCACTGGATAATGCGTTCTTTTGATTTTGAAAAGCTATTTTTTGTGCATGCCCAAATTCAAAAGGATTGGTTCCTCTTAATAAGTCACTAAGGGGCCTAGCTATCATGGCGTATGAAGGAATATACTTTCTAAAATACCCTGTTAGCCCAAGGAAACTTTGCACATCTTTCGCGTTTTTAGGCTCCGGAAAATTACAAACTGACACTGTCTTTTCCGCCGAAGGTTGAAATTTACTGTTCTGGATCACATGCCCTAAAAATTAATCTTCCCCTGCAAAAACTGACATTTTTTAGATTTAGCTCAATGGCGTTTCGGGACGCGGTTTCTATCACACGAGCTAATTTTTTATAAGCCTTTTTTTCATCAGTAGCTGGAATTATTATATCATCTAATTAAATAATTAATCTACCGTCTCTTAGCAACTTTCTAAACTCGTAATTAATGTATCTTTGAAAATAGTTACTGCTAATAGACAACCCAAATGGCACTTTTAAAAATTCATATTGGCCAGTTTCCGTTACAAATGCGGTATATCTTCTACTGGCTTCATTGTTTAATTTTCTGTAATCTATACACAATCGCATTGTTCCATCTTTCTTTTTACACACCACAACCGGGGATGAAAAATCGGAACAACTCTCTCTAATTATTCCCTGTTCTAACCACTATCTATTTGCTTTTTTACCTCTCGCTTTTCAGACAAAGATAGCCTACGTGACCTCTGAGCAATAGGTTTTTCATCCGATAGAATTATTTTCATTTCAGAGCAGTTGTCTCTGTTTTATTCGGACTGTAATTTTCTATCAACGTCTGGACAACGTCCGGATTCCAGTCCTTTTATAACACGTCATGCCATGGATTCCGGTAAATCACGTTGTTGAGACATTCTCGAGTAACCTTGTCTCAAAAAAACATACTGCGCAATCGAATTTCACAGTTACGGCAATAAAACAGACGTTTCTGCAACATCCCGATTTCTGCCCTTATATCCTTTTGATGGTTTTTGACGTCATGAACTTTGATTTGCATATAAAGTTTTCTTCTTTCGTTTCCTGGTAGGCTTTACATTATGGATGATTCATTTTACGTTACTTATTGGTATACATCTTTGCTTACTTTTGTTAAAATCATGGGCTCCCCCAACTGTTTTGAGCAGTGTATAAACATCATCGTTTTTACTCTTAAAAGTATTTGGGTTCCGATAGTCATGTAGCGATCTCTTTTTCGAAATGAAAAATATATCGCACGCTTTTCCTAATTCATCTGGCGTGTTCCATTGATCCGCCTGCATAATTTTAATATGCGAAGCAGTTTCTGGCTCTAAAGTATCTAAAAATTTATCACTTATCATTGTCAACTAAGGATTTAAAATCAACAACGTTCCTAATTTTTAAGTAGTATTTAAACATCGCACTTAAACGTGTGGCGAATTGCACATGGGTTTCATCTGCTTGCCTTTTGGCTTTTCTAAAATTAAGTAAACACTCCTGCGCAGTGGGCTGGAATTCTCTTAAAATGAATGATTTAAATAAATCGTGCTCTTTTATTTCGTCATTTTTTATGTACAGTAAAATATTGTGTGCTTTCTCACCCAGAATATTAATAAGGATTTCTGCTTTCAAGTTTTCGGGGACATTTTTGTCTCTAAATGACCGTTCTAGGGATTGGAAAAAAAAGACCAAAATTTTCAGTTTTCGTTGGGATTTGTATAGTCAGTGTTTTTACACTCTTAATTAAATTTTCTAAATTATTCGTATCTCCTTTTGAACTTTGTTGCGTTCCTTGCCCTTCTGCCAAAGTTTTCTGAAGTTCAATTTCTCGTTCAATTTGCTGTAGTTTAATTTTTTCTAACTCTAGTTGTCAGTTGGTCTCTTGCAGCTGCCGTTCGGCTTTCGCCTGCCTGTCCTCGACGGACAAATTTAGCAGATTTATCACAAAATCGGGATTGTCTTTAAAAGTTGCGGATATTTCCAATTTGGTTTTCAATTGAATTATTGTTTCTTTAGACGTAGCGTGTTCTCCAATTTCCTTGAGAACATTTATTAAGTCCTCCTTTCTTGTATTTTTGTGGTACGACATATTATAATACAATTATACTTTTTAAAATAGAAGGATATTAAAAGGGGTATCTTACCTTTTTTTTCTTCCGTGGAACTCCACTCTACATGCACAGGCAAATAGGTATCCAATGAAATGCACACACAAATGTTCACAGTCCAGATCGCGTTAGTCGCAGTATTCACAGTCCTAACAGTCCATATCGCGTTTGTTGAAATATTAACAGTCCTCACAGTTCATATCGCGTTTGTTGCAATATTAACAGTCCTCACAGTTCATATCGCGGCCGTGCCCCCATATTTTGTGGGATCATGGTACAGTTCTAGGGATATTCAATGATCCCACTCTCGTTTTTTTCCTAATCTAACGTTTAATGCTGGACAAAATACACAGTTCTAATCACTACGACAGACGTTTAACACATATAATATAGTATTTACAATTCGATTAAGCCTCTCTGGCTCTAACGACAGTTCTGGTATAGTTAATGACACTTAATCTGCACGATAGTGTTGAGAGTGACCTACACGTCTCTCTCGTGAACAACGGGTTGATGGGTCTCTACTCGGCCACCGTTCTCGTCACCCTTTATTCATCCCCGGATCATCGACCTCCACGTCTCGACTCCGCTCGCTCAATCCCCTCTCCTTCGTTAACTTCTGGTGGCTGCCTTGACAGAACCCTCTATATAATTTTCATGCGGAAATTTCCAACATATATGTATATATATATATATACCGGGTGGGCAAAAAGTCCGTAAAAATTTTAAAAATTCATAAAATCCGGAGAAATGAACGAAAAAAAAACTGTTTGCAGGATCAGCATTAGTATGTCACGGGATATTTTTTAAGCTAGAAAAAAATAGTTCGAAAATCATCCGACGCTAATGTACGCAAATCAAAGAAACAATGCATAAATAATGAACAGAAAACTTTCACAATTTTATTACACCAGAATATGTTCCACATGACCGCCACTACAGGGGAGAAGACATTCCAGACGAGTGACAAATCCAGCAACGGCAGAGTGCAACACGTCCGGATGTATGGAGAATACTTCTCTGCGGATGGCATCTTTCAGTTCCGGCAGACTTGATGGACCGGATAGATACACGCGAGATTTCAAATATCCCCACAACCAGAAGTCTACCGGTGTTAAATCTGGAGACCGAGGAGGCCATGGGTACCTGCAGCGCCTGCTAACGATTCTGTCTTCCCCGAACGTCTGTATCAGGAATGTCTTAACCGGGTTAGCAGTGTGACTGGTTGTTCCATTCTGCATGAACGTGACATTCGAAATCTGACCTCGTTGAATTAAACATGGCCCGACAGTCCCCCGCAGAAGCGTTAGATAACGATGAGCAATTACCGTTTCCGTCATCAATCCATTTACTGAGCACTGCGTTTCAAAGAAAAAGGGTCCTATGATAAATGAATCCGTGAAACCACACCATGCTGTCACTTTTGGGGAATGCAAAGGCTTCTGTGTGTACTCACGTGGATTAGAGGTCGCTCAAATGCGACAGTTATGGTTGTTAATGTCACCATGAAGCGAGAAATGAGCTTCATCTCTCCACAAGATGTTAAAAACCCAGGTGAGATCCTGTTCCATTTTAGAGAAGGCCCACTTCGCAAATGCTTCCCTCTGTGCGGTATCTGCTGGCAAAAGTTCATGGCACGATTGCAATTTGTATGGATACAGCTCGAGGAGTCGACGAAGAATATTGCGGACAGATGATGGTGGTAAGCCCAATCGTCTGGCAGCTTCACGAGCACTGCTGGTCCCTGAAGCTGCTTCGGACGCAATCGCTTCCATTTCGACAGCAATGCAGGGTGCACGTGCTTCTTTCAAGCATGGTCGTCCGGCTTTTGCTCGATCCTCCACCTTTCCAGTTTCCTCAAAACGTTTAACAAGCTTTAAGAGACCTGCAGGTGTTAAAGGGCCTTTTCCACTCTTCACATTTTCCTGAACTCGGAATTTACGCAAGGCAATGGTCGCTGATTCCTGGTTCATGTAAAATATTTCACCAACAAAGCTTTATCCGGCGCACTGAGTATCCTTGTTCACGTTCACTGTTTGTAATGGTGAAATGAATGTGGATTCATTGAGAAAAAGGTTTTTATAACCGTCTAATTTGCATATTTCCACCACAGACGCTTGCAACAGCGCCACCTACCGGACGATTTTCAATTTTTTTTTCTACCTTGAAAAAATCCCGTGACATACTAATCCTGATCCTGCAAACAGTTTTTTTTTCGTTTATTTCTCCGGATTTTATGAATTTTTAAAGTTTTTACGGACTTTTTGCCCACCCGGTATATATATATATATATATGCAATTTAATATTTCCTTCTCGTAAACTTTACTCCTTTTAAAACATGTACTGCCAAAATACTCTCCTTTTGTACATTTAAAAAATTTTAAAAATATAAGGATTATCTTATACAACATTTTAAATCAGGGGCGCCTACCGTGTAGCTGAGACGTGCCAAACCAATCTATCAGTATCATTCAGCGTGCCACATAGTAAAACATTTTTGAAATCCTTTCGATTCATGCGATATAATTTGCAGATTTAAAGAATAGAAGTAAATAATTTAGATTTGCAGTTTTATTTTATATTAATTATGGATCAGTTAAATACATATAGTAACATAAAAATAAACAATATAAAATTTTACTATTTCTTCAACAAAGATAAAAAAAATAAAAATGTATGTTTCCAACATATTTATTTAAATAAGAAATATACAAAGTGAACTAAAATGTTTCCCTTCCTTACAGTTAAATAAAAATTGTAATGCGAATTAATTCTTTCACCACTCTTCTTTCATATCGCAAAACCAGTGGTATAATGCGTGACACGATTCTGAGCATTCAGTTGTTAAACCATTTCTTTGCGGAGTCCAAATATTTTTCATATTAGGAAAAATTTTTTTACTTTGATATGTGCCGAACCAAAAGTGGAAAGCAGAGTACATGCAAATTTTCTTTTTTCAACAATTAAATCCCCTAGCAATAACATTAAATTATTTACAAAATAGCTGTAAATTTATCCTTAGAATTATCTTTCAGATTATTTCGTAATTCCAAAATGTCCATAACTCTGAAGATGTTTATCAAATATAAGGTTTATTACAAATTTATCAACTTCCATCCACTCAAAAATTGACAAATTTGTAGAGTAGTGCTGAGTGCCACCTAGAACTGTACCACATGCCACAGGTCCATAGATTGCCGACATCTGTTTTAAATGTTCTTAGTAACTAACGCTCTCCTATTCAAACACAATTCATATGATAAAAAAGGGGTTTCATTCATCGGGTCGGAAATGTATTAGATTCAACCATAAGCAATTTTGTGTATCAAAAAAAATTACATTGCTTCGGGGATACCCTTAGAGCACACAAAATGAAAGTGATTTGACATAATTATAGTAAATTTCTCTAACGTCCATATTCACCGCTAACCTGAACGTCGGTTAGAGGAAGAAAACCTGGGTTTCGCCGAAAACGCTATTCACCATCGCAAGTTAATAATTTAACTCCGGTTCAAGTTAAAAAATCCTGACCCACGATCACAGCTGGGTTAGTTTTAACCGCACATGCAGAGTAAGCGATTTTTAGAGTGTTTACGTTTGCGTTTTCTTGCCGCAAAACACTATACTTTTCTTTATCGTTTTCTTTTTTAAATTTAAATAACACTGGCGGATCTGTTGTGGTGTTCGCAAATTCACCACTTCGTCAGTGTCATTGAATTGCCGCGTTATTTCAATATTAGCTTCATTTTTTTTTTTTTTGTGCTACTAACAGCATTTGTTTTCCTACATTTTATTATATGTAAGTGCGGCTTTATCAAAGCCAACAAAACTCTTTTTCGTAATGCGTAAAATAAATTCTGTTGGCATTCATTTTAAACAGTTAGCGGTACTTGAGGTTAAAAACAAGCTGGCACGAGGCGAATATAGAAGTTGTAGCTCCAGCCGGAAGTCACGGGGTTTATTTCGACTAATGGGAATCGACAAGTAAACCCTGGTTAAAAAACCCAGAGTCAAGTAACTGGAGGTCGAAAAAAGCTGTGAATTGAAGTTCTAACCTGGGGTTGACTGCCGGTTACTTAACTCCAGGTTTCATCGCTGGGTTAGGTTAGAGGTGAATACGAGCGTAAAAGGGGACACGTTCACCTTCAAAATATACTGTATAAAGTGGTTTTAGGTGTACGAAGTTATATTAACTATTATTCCTAAAATAAATGTTGATGTTTAGGTTTTTGGTTAAGTTTTGAAGTTATTCATTCAAAAATAATTCTCCACTACCTTTCCTTCAAACTTGCTATTTCCTTTTAATGCCACGGTAGCCTGGTGGTCATGGCTTTGAACCCGTGTCCGATGTTCGAACCCTGGTGCCACTAAAGCCTAGTGTTGAAGAGGAGCTGATGCACGTTAAATATATCGAGGTCCAAAGTCCTCATGTTGGTGTGGTGTGTAAGTTTGGAAAGGGAGTTATCAGGGGGTAATTATTTATACAGAAAATAATAGTGATACAAACGTAATCCAGAAATCACCAAGTTTGTAAATAATATCTATTTTTTTTCTCAGTTCCCCATCGTGGCAGTTAAGCAAGTTTAAGTTTTTGCAGCATGAATTTAAAATACTGCAATGTAGAACTACAATATATTTATTATAATGCAGTTTGGTGCATCAGGGGGATATTTAGTTCATTCTGCAACATTTGTATTCTGTAGTCTAATTGTAATATCACCTGAAAAAGCTGGATTTTAGATTTACCGTTTTTTCAGTCATATTCATCCCTTTCAAGTATTATTTCTCACAGTAACCTGCATGCATTTTGGTCATGGCATTTTTCAAAAGAAAAACATAATGAAAACTAAGTAAAGAGCTTTTAAATTATACAAACTATGTGTCAAAAAATATTTTGGTCTTTAAATCAATCTTAATTAAGTAAATGTGAGAGAACTCAAAAACTTAAAAACATGAGCAAACAGAAATGATTTTAGAAATTAAAATTGCAGTTAATAGCCATTTCACACGAAATAATGTATTGTGTTAAAAAATATTTTTAATTAACTCAATCTAGGAATGCAAAAATGCTTTAAAATGAAACTGAAACTAAAATCAAAACTCAGAAAATTAAAATTTCTTAAAACCTAATTGGTTTTCAGATCAGAAATTTTGGAGCACGTTTTCCAAAGATATGATCTTTAAAAAAATGCACCCCCTTCCCTGGTTTTCTTTTTATATACTCTATACTTACGAGAAAATTATTTAAAAACCAAAACTTATGATCCGTTTTTTCCACAGGCGTAATTTTTTTTTTATAAAACTACACAAAATTTTTAATTTAATAGTATTTCAGAAGCAAAACGTAGGGATTTTTTGCAATATAGAACGAGTTATGATGATTATGAATTATTACTGTTAATATTTAAGAACAAATTAACAATTTGTAGGGTTCTAGTACTGGAATTAAGAATACATTTCTAAATGTTAAAATTGCTTATAAAATTTGTTATATTATTAATTATCAGCTAATTTTACTTATGTAAATTGTTTTAAGTGTACTGTGTTTTAAGAGACAAAATTAATTGGTAATACATCTTTGCAATAACTGAATAGAAAGATATAGTTACCATTTATAGATACGTGCGAATATGCATTTAAAGGATGAAATTCTAAAGGAACGGAAATATTAAAAATTAAATTTGAATAGAAAATGGTTAGAAACACTTTCGCCAGCACACTTTAAGAAAAATATATTTTCTTATTGATTGAATGCAGTAGCTCAAACAGGAACTTTCCTGGATCAAAAGTCCACTATTTTCCTATACTCCAATTCGCCAACTAATATATTCTTTTGATTTTCGGGAACAAAAAACATTAAAAATTAATTATTGAATGAATAATTAGCATGAATAAAATTAATCATTAATAACAGTTACTTACTGTACACACTATGCATATATATATAATACTTACTATATACATGGGATTATAATCAATCGAAAAAAAATCAAGTGCTTTGGGGGGTCTGGACCCAAGGATCCCTTTCCTTGTGTTCGCCACTAATTGAATGTGTACTATCTGTGCAAATGCTGACGTAGTGAGGGTATTTTCTCTCAGTGCAAGTTGTTATGTTGATTTATAGCGAAAAAAATCATTCAATAGAAAAATATAAGGATTAAAATTTGCATAGATTAAAAGCATTGAAATGACTTTTTATGTTATTGTTAATTAGAAATATAATAAATTGCAGAAAGCCCACTTTTATTTTACAAATTTATTCATCATATATAATACTACATTTATTATAATTTTGTTAAATAAAAAAATCACTTTTACTTTTTTCCTCATAATTTAAAAAAAAAACAGGAAAAAATATTCTTGAGTTTTCTTCGTCTGATATTCAACAATGATTACAGAGAGCTTCTGTCTGGTTAAAATTGTAATACCGAAATAAAAATGTTCTTTTTAAAAAAAATTTTAAAGCTCTTAAAAATAACAAGAGAAAAAATTAATTTTATTTTTCTTACATATTTTAAAAATATTTTTTAAACTTTGAATGAGTCGTTTCTTAAAAACTTTATTTTTTACCCTTTATTTGCTTGTTTGCAATAAATTGGGAGAAGTTTCTGTTGGCCGTGAAGTGGATAAAAGGCCCATCACACAATACTCACCCTAGGCAACAGCTGTGAATGAGAAACGTCCCCTTTCCAACAACACAGAAACCGAAAAAGCAATAAAATCGTCCCCTGCAAAACCATTTGAGGACCTCACGCAGTTTTAAGAGAGGAAGGCATAAAACTTTGGTGCACTTTCGAAGAAGTTCGCAAAATTAAACAGAAACCGTTTCGCTACCACTAGCTTTAAGAAAGAAGACCGCTTTCCAAGTGAGTTTCAATTAGCGGGTCATCCACTCAGAGGGTTAAAAAGGCAATGTTTACATTTCTATTTGTCAAAATGGGCGTGGTAAATCAACTGATTATCTTTTAAAATATTTCTAATTCATATAATGGCTTGTATGTTATATCATTGGAAAGGTCTTGATTTGTAGATTTCAGGAAAAACAAAAACTCAAAATCGATTTTTAAAAGATGTTAACCCTATTTACTGGTCTTAATGTAGATTTGAAACAAATAGTTTCGTTATGTCTACCATTGCAAATTCTGCAAGTCTTATTTGATAAACAATTTTTTATACAATGATTTGGTCGCTGACACAAAAAAACATATTCCTTATTTCTTCAAAATTTCTTTTTTCTTTTCAATGCTAATTTTATTACACTTTTCTGCCAGATGATCTAGATTATAAAAAAGCAATGATGCAGATGCAGATCTCTTTCGTTTACTGATGTCATAAATTTACATGTAGATGTGTGACCTTGAATTTTGTTCTGTCTATTGCTCGAAATGTTTTGATTATCGCCCTACCCGGTTTACATGTTTTTAGAGTTATGAGTAAGAAGATTTTTCCTCTCCCCCTGGCCGCTTAGCAGATGTGTGGATTCACGGCATTCAATTTCTATTTTTAAAAATTGCAACAATTCCATTACATCGAATGTACTTTCTTTTTTTTCCCTAATTGTTTTCTGTTAAAATCTAAGACCAAATCTTCTGGTAGTAATTTAAGAAAAATTGGCTGCAGTAAATGACCATACATTTCAGATGTTACGATAAGTGATTCTAAACTTCTAATTTGTATTTTACAAATATCGTTTAGCTTCCTTAATCCAATAGTTATTTGAATCCCTTACAGGATAAATATTCAAAAGTTTCGACATATGCGCGGAAACTACAATTTCTTCTGTTCCAAATCTTTCCTTTAATAATATCAATTAAAGTACAGAATTAATCCACGGACCGACGAATTTATGAAACGTGCCCTACGTGATGGTCAATTTTCCAAAAGTGATCGTATAATGTATGAACTTATTCGCAATTTAACCAAGCCAATTGAAAAATTTAACAAAAATCCAACAAAAGAATTTGAAAATGATCCAAAAGTCATTGCTTACATTCGATCCAAAATGGCCATTTCTAAAACGTTCATTGAAAAACTCTCCGTTCCAAATTGAATTAATAGCATCAGCCTAGCTATGAATAAAACGGAAACAAACATAAATGATTTGGGTTTATCTGAGAGTAATAAATACATGATGAGTCGATTCAAATATTCTAACCATTTGGTAACTGATTCGGAGAAGGAAAGCATGATACTACCTCATTTGATGTATAATGCAGTGCTTATTAAGGATGTCGGGTTGGAAGCCGCTTCTGATATTAGTGACCCAGATGTCATTGTTGTGCACGGTGCTACAAGGGGGATTATTGAACCGTAGGATTATGGATTTTATGATGAACTAGATATAACTCAACCAAAAGAAGTGTTCAATTCAAATCCAAGGCTTGCTACACGTCGACTATCCACACATAATGCCATCAATAAAGCATTTACAACCAGTTGTATTTAAACCAATATTTAAAAAAAATATTTTATTTTATTTATACATATAAGCGTACAATATTTTTATACTTAACAGTTATAATAGTCTTGGAATGAACTTAGGCAAATTCTACTGTACTTGCTTCCCCATCCTACACATCTGACGTATCCCAAGTTTTTTGGTGCTTGTTGGGAATACAATCTGCCACAGTCTCCTCAGCATCATATTCTTCTAGAGCCCGTTTTACATTAGGTCCATTAAACTGTGGGCACACAAAATATTTATCTTGATTGGGTTCCACTTGTACCAATAAATTCAAATCTCCCAAACATACATCGGTTTGTTTCAAGTTTGACTCGGGAAAGACCCCCATTTTCAATACTATGCCTCCAACTCGCACCATATCCATGGAAGCATCTTTCACAGTATAAAAGTACCCTCACATTCAATTCAATTTCCAAAATTGCAATAAATGTATCGGGAAAGTACGATTTGATCTGAGCTCCAAACCGATTGACCAAAGTTTCTCCATTAAATACATTTATTTCTGCAATACAAGGCTGACTGATATCGAAATTCAGCTTGACGCTTTTGGAAGCCATACTTTCCATGGCATTGCTACAGTTGTGACAGTACAAGGAGGACGTTCCAAAATTTAGTTTGACAGTATCGGACAAGCGAGTCTTATTCGGATACACATCACTCGTCATTGCTTTCGTTAGCATGTTCAACAGGGAAGAGTCTTTGATGGTAATTGAAAATAGAAGCTTGGTTGCAGCTTTGGAATAGGGTCGATAGTTATTACAAACTCCAGCTATAAACTCCAGTTAAGGACTTTTATGAATCTTTCAAATTTTGCACCCTAAATTGGCTGTTTAAACTCGTACGCTGGGATGAAAACATGTGTTTTGCCTCCTTTTGAAATTGTTGATAGCGAGCATAATTAGCAAGCTGTGACTTCCAATTTAAAGTCACTAAATTGAGAGAAGAATGATCCGAATCACGGACCGTATCCTGTACCTTGTTTGCCAAAATGGGTGTTTTCAAAATCTGATCCAAAAGACTTGAATAGGCATTCATTTCCATCGCAGTAAGTCCACTTGATTAGTTGCATCCAGTAAAGTGTCCGAAGAATATATGTTGTAAAGCTAAGCAGTTGTCTTGTTTATAAACCCTCTAAGCAAAAAAAAATGTGATTCAACTTTTGATTTGCACAGTTGTTTTGTGGTTTTCATCACTTTGGTAACTTCATGGATAGTTGACCCTTGTCAAGATTGTTTTTCTAAAATATTTTCAATTTGCTTCCAAGTATAGCCAATAAATCGGTCATTTCTTTTTCGTAGAACATTTCCATTCTTGACCGATACTTTATACACATGTTCGTTTTGCAATTAGTTTTCCAATGCATTGAGACACCGGTATAAACTAGGTTTTTCCTTGGTGGGTAACCAAAAAAAAACTATCCATGTACACTACATATAATGAATGAGTAAGTTTCACTTTAACAATTTTATCCGTCTTGGTATTGTGAATAATGTAACCATCCGTTTCATACCTAGTCATTGGGAGATCTTCGATCTTGTGACAGTATTTTTGCGTTTCATATCCTTCTGGTAAGGAGAGGTGTAGCAAAAAATGTATCAACACATTTTCCCGATTCCATTGAACGGTTGGAAACTCTCTGACTTGATACACGTCCAGCAACACGACCATATCATTGGATAGTTTTTCAGCTGAAAAGACTATTCCATCTCCCAAGGTGATTCCTTTGCGAATTTTGTGAATACCTCCTTCCCATTTTTCCTTAATGTATTTTGGAAAACTGTACACTAATCCAAAGGTACCATCCAATTTATGAGTGACGATTCCCTCCAAACCGTGAAAACTGGCAACACAAGTGACGGGTTTACGGGAAAGTGTTTCATTGATACGATACGGAGGAGGGGTAAAGGAACGAAAATACTCATACACTTTCCAATATTTTCCCAAATTTTCTAGTAATGGTTCAGTGTCAAGTTTTTTAATTGGTTTGAAAAATACTCCATATATATTCCCATTCAAAGACGAGACGATACGTTCCATCTGGATGGGTAAAAGTATACACTTGAGCCTGATCATCCAGTGTCCAGACCTGCCTGGTTTCATTTCGAAAGGGACATTGAAAATTGCCTGCTGCATCCAAAAAAATTTTGTGTGTTGACGAGCTCCATGATATGTGAGGGGTTTAAATAGAATGGAACCATTTAAACCATAAACCATCATAAGATACAGCTTCGGTGGATACAATGTACTTTGTTTCCAAACGTATTTTTTTGTATCGAAAATGTGGTTTAACATACCACACGTGTTGCAAATGTACCGTACACTAGGGAAAAATGGAACGGAGAGGTATCTTGAACAATGTACCTAAACTCGTATTCATGCATAATTCAAATGCTCCGAGAGAGACATATTAAATCTAATCGGTATTCAATGACAAAAAACAATGCAATTAAATAGGGAATTACAAAACAGGCAACCAAATAAAAACATTTGAGAAAAATGAGATATGCAATAGGGAAGATGATAGAAGGAAGAGCAGCCAAAATCAAGAAATTTTCGCAATATGTTGCTCAGTAGCTCCGAACGATTCGTTGACTTGATCCTGATCATATGCAGCCAAGAGGTTTTCAATACGTTATACTAGATCCAGCGGGTTCGCCATGAATATTTATTACACTGTTGTGGCAAAACCTTTAAAAAGTTTTTTAAAAAAAGTTTTTTTTTAAGGTTTAATATACTTTGTTGCTTTAAAGAAAAATTGGTACAAGAAATACATAATCCCCATCAACAAAACAAAAAAGGCAATCCCTATCAACGACTAGTTTATTTCATGGGAAATCTTTGGTAATTGTTTATTCTTAAGGATTTGAGGAGGCTTCAAAGGATTATTCTGTGGAGGAATGTTTGCATTCTTTATGTACATGACATTGTTTAATGGCATAGTCAAGTACGCTTGTCTAACAGCACGAGACTGAAGCATAGATTTTACATTAGTAATATAAACTGGATTATTTTTAAACTCCCGGTGTAACTTATTTGCTTGCATTTTGGGCAACAATTGGCTCTAGATGAATTTTGTTCCATTGACTTCTGGAACAATTACCCAATTGTCATTTGTAATAAGATATCATTGATTTAAGTATAGTTTTTCCTTTCCTGCTATTTGAATGGTTATTTCCAATGTGTATTCATTCCCATATTCTTCTAAAGGGTATTTTGCTTCTTGCATGTCCGTTGTAACATACTTTTCATTCAATATGACCTCTTTATAGAGACTAGAAGTCTGATTTGTTATTTGAATAGGTTAAATTTCCTCTCCATTTCTTGTTTTGGCATATCGATCCAGTAAAACATCTCCCATATAAATTACATGGGATCCTCCATTTGAATCATCCTTTATCTAACTTTCATTGTTGTGTGCATCTGAGGGAAATATGACTTCTCTTTTACTTGCACGAGCATATTGAGGTGAACCAGAATAATCGCATGCAAATTCTTCATTCGCAGGGTAATATTCATCTTCATTTTCTTTTTTAGAATACCTTTGATTACCCTTTCTATCCACTCCCAATTAATAAATCCATCATTTTTTATAAAATACAAATCGTCATTTGTGGTGTCATCCGTTTCATACACAGGATTTCCATCTTTATTCAGATGATATTTGAAGGATCCATCGTTTTTATAAATGTAATAATCTAACACTATATCAGTGCTTCTCAAACTTTCAATACTGGCGCCCCCCTTTTCGATCACAATTTTTTCGCGCCCCCTGATACATTAATAATGTACTGAATGCAATAATAATGCACTTTGACGCTAAAGCAACGATCTTTATTATAAACCGTACAAATTAGTAACATAAATATTAAAAATTTTGTATACTACTTTTAAGAAAAATAAATAAATAAATAAAATAATAGGATAATGATTATGTTATTTTTCCTTTCTCTAATTTTTAAATTGAACATATTGCAAAATGCGGTAGCTGCTTAGAAGACAAAATATAGATGTCTGCTAAATATAGAAAAAGAACTCAGAGGGTCAATTTCTAATAATAAGCATTCCTTATAAAAACTTTGCATTCCAAGACAAGCTCATGGACGTCATTAATACTTATTAAACTTGTTCTTAATTTAGTATTAATTAATTAGTTAAAAAATATTCTGTGCAGCACTGATACATTAAAAGTATACCGGCTGAAGTGCTCGCTCTTTGCACGAGTTCATTTATAAGAAAATAAAACATTATTGATATAATAGCTGAATTGTAAGGGAAGCAAGACCAAGTGCTCGACAATGTTTACAAAAACGTAAAAGGATTTTTTTAAAATCGTTGCTCAAATTATAATTAGTTTTAAGTGAATTGTAATTTTAAGCCTCACAGAGTTAGCACTTATAATTGATGTTAAACAGTAGCGCACACAGGAATTTTTCAAGGGGTTTGCGCTCGAAAGTTCACCAATCTTGTATCAGGTTCCTTTTGATTTTGTCGATTTTCGTTAACAAAGCACAGTAAAAAACTAATTCTTGAATAAATAATTAGCATTTATTAATAAAGGTAATCATTAATAACAAATACTTAACTAAATTTTGTGTACTATAAACTTGGAATTATAATCAATCGGAAAAAAAAATCAAGGGCTTTGCGGGGGGGTCCGGACCCCCCTTGTGTGCGCCACTGATGTTAAATAATGATCAATAATATAAAATATCGATAAAGAATAATTGTATTATTTTTAATATTTAAAGCGAAAAGGCTTCAACATGTTTTAACCCGGAAGTAGGCACGCACTCGATACGGTCGGGGTTATTGAGTCACCCCAATCCTTTTTTTTTATAATTATTTTATTGTACCCGATACAAATCATGATTCCAGTGAATAATTTAACTAAGAGAAAGTTTACTTACCTACTTTCAAGGACTTTTCAATTTTTCTTTGGTAACAAATAAACAGTTTTGCCAGAATTAACGATTTCGTAATCTGTATGTCCCGCGCGACCACTTCCGGATAAAAAGTATATTCATTATGATAATATGTATGTTACTGCTAAAAAATTGTGTGAAACGTTTTTCGTTAGGCTTTATACGTTGAGAATAGTTATAAAAATATGTCTTGGCCAAGTAATCCTTCATGTGCTTGTGTGTGTGTGTGCTGTCCGTGGTTTTCCAAATATCATAAAACTCTTTTACATGAAAAAAAAAAAAACAGAGAACACATAAGAGAGGGGTCATAACTAACTGTACCAATCACTTAGAAGGTCAAACAGATTACAGCTATAATGTGCAGTATTTCAAAAATAATGACAGTGATGATTTTTTTATGTTCCTAAAGTTTTTCGATTCTGGGTCCGGGATCTGTTTTTTCTCTGAAAGAGTAGAATGTTAGTTTTAAAAAAAAGAAAACGTAATAAAAACTCTCTCATCATGGGATTACAGCGAATTAAATAAAATATTTTTTATTTGGTTATAGGATCAAAGATAGCTAATTCAGTATTGAAGAAGTTTTTATTTTTGATGGCTTAATATCGCTTATAAATTATATCAGAGTAAAAGTGCATTTTTTATTATGTCTGAAAGTATTTTGTTTTAATTCATTCCAGTAAACCAATGCTTCTCAAACTGTGGGGCGCGCCCCCCTGTAGGGCGCGATAACCCTTCAAGGGGGGCGCGAGCATCTTGAAAATATAAAAGGCTTAAAAATTATTTTTTGGAATGAAGTAAAACAAAATGCTTTCTGATAAAATAAAAAATACACATTTTGCACTGATATAAATTATATATATCATCTGGTTTTCCACTTTCAAAAGATTCCACTTCAAACGCACATTAGTTATCTTTGATCCCAAAACAAAATAAAAAAGATATTTTGTTTGCTTTGCTGTAATCCTGCGATGAGAGATTTTTTTTATTACGTTTCTTGTAACCTCTAGAATAGTACTTTTGATTATCATCTCTTTGACCTTCAAACTTACTGGTATGCTTAACTCCGTCTACTTTTCTTTTGGGAAAGTTGTAAATAATATTTTTCTGTTGCTTTTTCCCCCATGTAAATGAGTTTTATGATGTATGGATAAGCATATTGAGCACTTTGAAGGATTAATTGGCCAAGATGTATTTTATGAGTAATATGAAATTGCATTATAAAAAACGTTTTACTCAATTATTTTTTATAACTGACATCGATGTTTTTGTATCGAATACATTTTTTTCATTGGAGCGGTCGCATGAGGCGCTGAATCACTCCAAATTCTGGTAAAACTGTTTATTCGTTAACAGTTTCTTGACAGTATCCTCCGATATGACAGTCTTAATGGAAACTAAAATGAATTTGTCACATTTATGCCTCTTTTTTGAGAGTGGCAAACGGTTTTTTACAATCAAGGTACTTATTTTGATCGAGTTCCCTTCACGACCACTTTTGTTCAGAAATATTTTCTATGAATATGCTATACTTTCCCCTACGATTAACTTTGTGGTTTTAATTGCTGTGTTGTACAACTTATTATGGTTTATAAATGTAAATGAGCAGAATATAAAAAAAATGGGCATCTGTGATCTCTCTATTGAAGGAAGATGAAACTGATCAAGCAATTGAAGAACCTGATGAAATAATGCATATTAATCGTGATAGCGAAAGTAAATATGACAAAAGTGATAGACTTGAAACGTTTGAGTTGAATTGTAATTTTCAAATGCTGCCTAAAGAACTCTATCAAGAAAATTAAGATATCAAGAAAACTAAGAAGCCATAAATGTAACACTTCGCCTTGTCAAAAAGACACAAGCAAGAAAAAAGGTTACACATGCTATTTGTAGATCATCGAAGAATAGAAAAATTACAATAACGTGAGCAAAATATGACAGTTTTGATTGCAAATAACGTTCTTGTATTGTTAGTGAAAAGTGTCTGTGATTTATGTTCTTTATTAAGGTCACGCACATTTGGAACGGTTTCTTTAGTTTTATTGGATTTTTTCTCAAATCATCAAAGAAAAATTAAAAAGTCCTTTAAAGTAGGTAAGTATATTTTCTCTTAGTTAAATTGTTCACTGCAATTGTGATTTTTATCGAGCACAGAAAAAAATAATTATAAAAAAAAAAAAAAGGATTGGGGTGACTTGGTGAAGTGATCGCGCGACCATTAACGTTAGTGTGGAGTGGGCGCCTGCTTCCGGGTTAAAACATTTTGAAGGTTTCTCGCTTTAAATATTAAAAATAACACAATTATTCTTCATTGGAATTTTTCATTCGTTTTCTTTATTTAATATTAATTCTAAATGCTAATTCTGTGAGGCTTAAAATTACAGTTCGTTTTAAACTATTTATAATAGAGCATTCATTTAAAAAAAAATCATTTTATATTTTTGTATGCATTGTTGTGCACTTGGTTTTACTCTTCTTACAATTAAGCTATTATATCAAGAATAATGTATTATTTTTAAAAAAAATAATCGCAGAACGGGTACTTCAGCCAGTGTACTTATAAATGTATCAGTACTGCACAATGTATTTTATAACTAATTTATTAATACTAATTTAAGAGCAAGTTTAATTATTATTAGTGACTTCCATGGACTCTTGTCTTGCAGAGCAAAGGTTTTCAAATGAAGGCTTAACATTATAAATTGACACTCTGAGTTCTTTTTCTATATTTAGCTGAGATCTATATTTTGTCTTCAAAGCAGCCACCGCAGAAAATCCGGTTTCACAAAGGTACGGTGTTGAAAACGGTAAAAGTATACGAAATGCTTTTGTTTTCAGTTCAGAAAATTCATCATCTACTTCTGCCCAAAATTGAAAGATAGTTTTATTACAAAATTGTCCTTTAATTTCGTCACTAGATGTGAAATCTATGAAACTTTCTTCTTCGGTAGTGGATAGCCCTTCTGGGGGTATTTTGAAATGGATCTCTCACTCATTCGTAACTTGCTATCAAGTTGTCCTCAGCAAAAAATATTTTTTTAAATTTTTTTGCTAACATAGCTAAATGATATTCAATAGTTTTATAAACAACTTCCACATGTTGTTCTTCAGTTTTGTAAGTTTTTACACATTTATCCGCATTTTCAAACATTTCTAGTTTTTTTTTGCTTTAAATTTCGGCTCCATAATTCTAATTTTCTACAAAAAGCATTAATTTTATCACTCGTGTCAAACATATGTACATTTGATCCTTGAAGTTGAAGATTCAATATATTTAATTTCTCAAATATATCGACTAAGTAGCTCAACTTCATCAGAAATAAACCATCTCGAAATTTCTCAGCTTCCGGTAGGTTTTCCTCTTCTAGAAAAATGGTAATTTCATTTCTTAATTCATAAACACGTTGTAAAATTTCCCGCGTGATAACCATCTTGCTTCACAATAAAATAGCAACGATGAATGCACTGCGCCCATGTTTTTGCAAAGTCCAGAAAAGATTCTTGATTTTAGGGTCTCATTTTTATGTAATTTACTACAGTCACAACTGTCATTAGCACAATATTCAGGCCAGGACTAATTTCTTTGGAAGGCAGAGCTTCTCTGTGGATCATACAATGTGTCCAGATGCACAGTGGAGATTTTTGTTTCACAAGTGCTTGTATACTTTTAAATCTTCCTGACATTGTACGAGCACCATCGGTGCATATTCCGACACAATTTTTCCACTCTATATTTGCCTCGTTTATAAAATTATTCAAAATATCAAATAATGTCATTGCTGTTGCTTTAAGTTTTATTGGTTTACAAAAAAGTAGTTCTTCTACCGCTGACATACCATCCCGAAATCGAACATACGCAATGAAATGAGCATCTTTATTTCTATCTGTTGCCTCGTCAAGCTGAATTGAAAACAATTTATCACGCAACTTACCCAAAAGCTGTTGCTCTACATCTTCAGCGATATCTTCAATTCGACAGGAAACAGTATCATTTGATAGAGGTATGGACTGCAACTCTTTCGCAAAATTGTCTCCAAGCATAGTTTCTACAATCTCAATTGCTGCAGGCAAAATAAACTCTTCGGCAATAGTGAGGCTTTTTTACATCTGGCTTTTTTATATGATACTTTGTAAGAAGTAAGTAAAGCTTTTTCATTCACTGACAAAGTTTTTTTTAAAAATGTTTTTTTGTTTTCCATATGATTTTAATTTTGATTCAAAGAACTCTCGAGGTTTGTTAATGTACTCACCATGAAGCGTTTCGAAATGTCTTTTAAGTTTATTAGGTTTCATACTGTCTGCTGCCAATATTTTTGAGCAAATAACTCACAGCGGCGTTTCTTCTCCATTTACTTCAGTAATGGTAAATCCAAAATTCAAGTATTCTTGAGATTATTTCCTTGATTTAATTTTCGGAACTATGCTCGTCTGTGCACTTGTTGATGCTTTATTATCGTCGAATGTTCGCTTACGACTTAAAAATTTATCCATGATTTTTTTTGTTCCAATTTTCTGCAGTAATACTTAATAGTGTGAATTACAACTAACGCGCAAATTATAAAATGTACATTCAAGATAGATTTGGTAGCTATAGAAGCATCGAATGGACCAAGACTGATTAGAATTGTACGAGGTACAGCATTATTACATGTTTTGCGCAGACGTCCGATAGTTTGGCCAGACTCACGCAGACGCTCGCGAGAATGCCAGATGTGATGGATATGAGAGAGCGCAACATAAAGTAGACTATTTTTCAATTTCTACTATAAGTTCACTCTCTCATATATATCTTGTTCAAATTTTCAATCGTTGATAAAATACTTTCTATTCATTCATTCAAGTTCAAATACATTTTGTAAAACTTGTAGTGGGTGACACTTCATGTTAATACAGTTCTTTCAAATTTTAATTCATTAATTAAATTAAAAAAATGAATAAATAGTAACAAACAAAAAATTATAGTCCAAAAGCATTTATAGAAAGGAAAACTTTTCGTGCTGTCCCCTGTAACGCAATGGATAGCGCGCTGGGCTTCTAATCTGAAGGACGGTAGTTCGAATTCCATCCGAGATGGCCTAATTTCTAAGAATGTGTGTGATTTCTTCTTTACTTTACTATTTTCTTACACTAATTAAATTTAATTAATGAATAAATAGTAACGAAAAAAGAATATTCAATACCCCATATATAGAAAAGAAAAGGAAAAATTGCAAGGAAAATCGCTTTCTCTTTTGTCGCTTAACATTGTGATTCTGTCATATGTATTACATATTTGTATTAATTGAAACTATTTAATAGAAAGTAACTAAAATAAGTTTTTCTTTGTTGGCCTAAGTGGGTTTGACTTAAAATTTATTTTTTATATTACTTGTTCTAATGACATTTGTACTTTTAGAAATGTACGATGGACGAAATAAATTTTTAATTAAATGTCATTTTGCAATCTGTCCCAATTTAAAAAATGAGAAAGGAAAAATAACATAACATTATAATTATTACTTAAAAGTAATTTCCTTAAAATATACACTGCTCAAAACAATTAGGGGAGCAAGCAAAAAAGTGAAGAAAACCGTGTGAGACAGCCACGTATTGGCATACAATGCATAGTACACGCGTATCAATGCGCAATACAGAAAAAGGCGTAAAAAATTTGGAATTAAGCTTTAATTCTTTGAAAATATGGAAAAAACATGAAAAGATGATTTAGGGCAACAATTTGGTTACATGTAAACGATAAAAATAGGTACTGTTTAGACATGATGCATGAGTTTTAATAGGGCGTGTGGTCTCCTCGAACAGCTAAGATTGCTGCACACCTGTTTGCCATGGATGCGATGAGGTTATCGATCAGACTTTGGGGAATACTGTTCCACTCCTCAAGAAGTGCAATCTCCAAGTCTCGGACCGTAGCATGCGGCCTTGGTCGCGCAGCAATCCGTCGTCCGAGCATATCCTAAACATGCTCGATTGGATTCAGGTCAGGAGAGCACGCTGGCCATTCCATACGCTGTATTGTTTCATCTTCAAGCATGTTCTCCTCCAGACGAGCTCTATGCGGTCGGGAATTATCATCCTGGAAAACAAAGGAATCTCTAATGGCTCCAGCGTAAGGGATGACATGAGGTCGAAGTATTTTGTCTGCATACCTTCGGCCTATCAAAGTGCCATTACGAATGATATGCAGGTCCGTACGTCCTCCTATGCTGATTCCACCCCATACCATCCAACCAGCTCTTCTGTATTGGGACCTTTCATGAACGAATGCGGGGTTATTTCGAGTTCCCCTGTCCCTCCATACAAGAACACGTCGGGTGCCACACTCTAGACTGAATCGGGACTCGTCCGTAAACAGCACTTGGCTACAATCATTTTGCTCCCAATCTCGATGTTCAGCAGCCCATCTTCTTCGGGCCGCACGGTGGCGTGGGGTCAACGGAATGCAAAACATTGGCCTACGTGCATAGAGCCCTCCCTCATGAAGCCGATTACGTACTGTTTGGCTGGACACCCTTCGTCCTGTTGCCAAAAGCAACTGTCTTTGCAGCTGCGTAGCATTCTCTGTTCTGTTTCGACGGGCTGTTAACTGTATATACCGGTCATCAGTTGATGTAGTGGCGCGTGGTCGACCTGCCCCTGGTCGACGTCTAACATTTCCTGTTTCTTGGAATCGATTCCACAGCCTTGCAACACTTCTGGCGACTCCAACAGCGTCCGCGACACTACGTTGTGTTTGCCCGGATTCCAGTCTGCCTATAACACGCCATGCCATGGATTCCGGTAAATCACGTTGTTGAGACATTCTCAAGTAACCTTGTCTCAAAAAAAAATAATGCACAATCTAATTTCACAGTTACGGCAATAAAACAGACGTTTTTGCAACATCCCGATTTCTGCCATTATCTCCTTTTTCTGGTTTTTGACGTCATGAACTTTGATTTGCATATAAAGTTTTCTTCTTCCGTTTCCTGGTAGGCTTTACATTATGGATGATTCATTTTATGTTACTTATTGTTGTACATCTTTGCTTACTTTTGTTAAAATCATGTGCTCCCCTAATTGTTTTGAGCAGTGTATATTATATAAAAGTAACGTATACAAAATTTAATACTCAAAGTGCATTATTATTGCATTCAATACATTATTATTGGGGGGCGATGAAAATTATGATTGAAAATTGGGTCGCCAGTAGTGAAAGTTTGAGAAGCACTGTCTTACTTAATTAATTAATTTATTTTTTTGCAAAAAAGTAGTATACAAACTGTAATACTTATGCTATTAATTTGTATGGTTTATAATTAAGATCGCGTATAGTAACTTTAGCGTCAAAGTGCATTATTATTACATTCAGTACATTATTAATGTATAAGGGGGCGCGATAAAAATTGTGATTGAAAAGGGGGCGCCAGTATTGAAAGTTTGAGAAGCACTGCAGTAAACTAATTATTTTTTAAATCTTTTATTTTCGATATGCTCGCGCCCCACAGTTTGAGAAACACTGCACTATATTCTTTCCGGTGTTATATGTGGGGTAAAAACCATTTTTATTTTTATCTGTTGCATAGATCCAACGCTTTGCGTCTTGTGCCTTGAAAGCTATTTGGTTTCCTTGTGCATCATGTGGATACTTCTCATTTCCTGAAGCATCTTTGGCGTAAACGAAAGGAATAACTTGTTCCTCGTCATTCACTGCGGGATAAAATTCATTTTGATCTTTGTCTTTGCATAATATGGTTTACCCTCCTTGATGGCAAACACTTACTCTCCTTGAGTCAGATAATATTCACCTCCCTCATATTTTTTGGTAGATATGACTCATCCCCCAACCAATCCTTGGGATAGCTGGATGTTGACATGATCTTGTCCCATCTTCCAGAGCAGCAGCAAGACATCTTGGGTACATTTCTTATCCCAAATTTATTTAGCAAACTTGTGGTAGGTTATTTAAGATGTGTGCAGAGGACAACGTCTGTCGGGTTCTCTAGTATCTACATATATATATATATATATATATATATATATATATATATAATAAATGACACATTATATTCTACATGGATTACTTTCAAACTTCAGAGTTGACTTTAAATCTAGCGTTCCAAACTGTGAAAATGAGTGAAAAATCAAAAATTATATCCACACTGTAAAACACTTAACTACTTCATTTTAGCTTAGAGAGGAAAATACTTATCCTTCCCCTCTTTTACTTTATCTTTTCTCTAATCAGACGATGAATTGTGCTGAGTAACCTTTGGAGAATTATGTGAGTGAGTGAATATTAACGTCGCACACTGTTCAGCTACACGAGAGCTTTTGGCGACGGAACACTTAATTTTGAACCATGGTCAAGTGACGTGTACGACACATGAGCTGGTACCTTCTTTCATAATACCACACCACACCAAAGGAGAATTATGTGGGACTTGAGAGTATATATGAAAATATTGATCTTTGAATTGAGACCCAAGATGACTTTTCGATATCGTATTTGCTCGCAGTATTTGAATTGTCTGTGTTGAGGCTTATTCTTTCAATAAAAATTTTCCCACTTAGAAATTAAATAAATAAGTGTTTCTAGTTTGGTATCACGTGGCACGCGCCTAGTTTTTTTTTTCTTCGCCAAGATGCACCATAACATTACAATATGGTTACCTTGATATCTTTATCATCCCGCGATGTGTTTGCCATGAGGATAACGTGTATACGAATTAATTTTATTAGTTTTTTCAAGCGGTAATCCTATTAATTTAAGACAATTTTAATTTGATTTCTTTAAACATTTAACCATTTTCATTGCATTTGAATTATTATTTAATGAGCTAATATGAAAATACAATTGTTATGTGAGTTAATATTAGTTGTCTATAATAACTGTTTTTTATTATAGTTATTTATAAATAGTACTACATATGTTATTTATATTTAATTATCATGTAATGTACTTAAAAGTTTTATTTTATTATTCATTTTATTATTATCTTATTTATAATAAGTATGTTATATGATTATTCTTATGTACAAATTTTATTGCATTACACAAAATACGGTGCTTATTTTCTTTTTTATAATTACTATTAAATTTTATTATAAGATTATTACTTTATACTGCATAATATTATTAGTAGTGCGTGTACTTCTTTATTATATTACATTGATATTCATTTTTTATTAATTGATCTTGGTTATTCTCTATTCTTCATTTGAAATATATATATATATATTTCAATTTTTTCAAAACATTTTTTTAAAATTAACTTCCTGACGATTTGAAGCCGCTAGGCCGCTATTTTGGATTCTATTCCAGTGACAACAAGCGGTGCTTGGCGTGATTCCTCTATCGCGCCAAGCAGTGATTGGCACCTTGCCATGATGATGTCAAACTAGTTCCAGATACGGAGGGCAGTTGACGAAATATTTTCTATGCTCACCTGAGAGAACTGAAATGTGGTCACTAGAAAGCTGTTGCTTGGATGATGAGTCGATGTTGTTGAGTGCTTTTAAAATAACAATATCAATGGTAGTTTTGACTGGTTTTATGGAAGCATATCGGTTCAGAAGATATATGGGTAGTAAAGCCACTGTGTGGAGGGCAATGTCTTATTTTTTTCTCGCTATGTTTTACAAAAAGCTAGTGTAAGATTTTTTTAGCTGAATAACGGAGCATTTTTCATGTTAAAAATGATCAAGTATTATTTTAAGAAATAATAGTATTAGAGCTTTACCTATATTTTTATTACATTACAAGCTTTTATTTAACGCAATGTAATTTACTCTGGTGAAATCTTGCAACTCAATTTTGAAGCTGATGTCTTCAACCGATTGAGCTGAAATTGTGTATACACGTTTAGTTTGGATGACAATATTTATTTTGACCCTTTATGTTCCGGTTCACAATTAGTTAAAAAAATATAAACAAAAAACCTTAAAATTTTTTCACTCCTGTTAGTTTTTAATTCTGCCGAGCAGCTTATCGGAATGAGCTTAAAGAAATTAAGATTTTTCGAACTTTTTTTAAGAAACCATGTTATTCTTTTTATCAAACTGAGACAAAAATAATTACATAATCGGAAAGATCATTTTTTTTCGCCACGATACGAAATAAATCTTTTAAAAAAATAATATTTTCTATTTGTAACGATTTTTTCTAAAATAAGTCGAAATCAATGCGTTTTCATGAAAATGATTTCTAAATCATTTGGCATAATTTTTTTGGTGTTAATGAATAATGAATCAATATTCTGCAATAAGAAAGTTCAGGTTTTTCTTTTTTAGAATCAGTCATTTAAGAAATAAAATGCCAACAACTTTTTTTTTCATACAACTTTTCGAAAAACATTCAAATTTTTAATAAAACATTTAAAAACTTCGTCATTTTTAAAGATAATCGCACGAAGGTTTTTTTTTTTCGTTTTTAGAATAGTATTATCCAAAATGTGCACAAAGATTGAAAAAATTGGTTTAAAACTACGGATTTTAAATTTTTTGTTTTTTTTCGTTTTTAATTAGTATCAGGGGAAAAGCAAAAAAAAAAAAAAAATTAGTTTTAATATTTTGATTAATTTTGCTTTGTCCAATATTGTTTTGATCTTACAGTGTTTACCCCCTCCATTATCCTCTGCTTGCAGCCCCAGTGAAATTTCTATCATATGTACTTGGCCCGGCGGGGAAAAAATTCAGTACCCCTGAGATAACCTATTCAAAAATTACCGGCAAATGAACTTGCAACAATGATGCGTTGAAAGAGATTAACAGACTGAGAAACCTATCCAGCGATAACTAAAAATTAAAAATTAAATTAAAAGTACAAAAAAAAACTTTTTTAGAAAAAGCTTTTATTTAAATACTCTAAACAGAATAAAACTTTTCTTTAAACATTTGTTGTTGTCAACTTATAATATCATTACACAATTTATAATATTAAAGCTTGTCGTGAGATTTACCTGTGTAGATAAACAAGCAAATTAAATAACTTGATCTGATTGATTATTATTTTTAACGAGTACTTAAATCTCGTGACATGATTTTATATCATAAATTGTGAAATGACGTTATAAGTTGACAGTAAAAAAAGTTTTAAAAATAAAGTTCATTTTATAAAAGCTTGTTTTTAAAAAAGTTTTAAAAATAAAGTTCATTTTATAAAAGCTTGTTTTTAAAAAAGTTTTAAAAATAAAGTTCATTTTATAAAAGCTTGTTTTTAAAAAAGTTTTTTCTTTACTTTTAATTTATTTTTACTTCGTTTAATCTTACGTCAATCAAAAACATAATTCTTGTACATGTTGGATTTCCAATAATTTATAGTTTTTTAAAAGATGTAATACTTGGAATCATTAAAAAAATTCTTTCTTTTATTTGAAAATAATATCATATATGCAAAACAAATGATTAACATTTTATGAAATTAATATACATGGTTTTAATATGAATTAGTTTATAACAGATATACAAATGTATTTTGAAACTTTTCGATGTTGCTCATTATAATTTCACTAGATGGCGCCATGAGTTCATAGGTATAAAATAGTTGATTGGGACATTTTTTAAGGAAAGAGAGGTTATGTGAATAAGTTTTGCCGCTTCGCTTCGATGTTTCAGTTATGAGCATAAAAACTATAATCTCCCATAATATATTATCAGAATATTATGACAAATGAGTGTCGGGAAATGTATTTTCAAACAGTGAGCTTAAATAAGCTTTTTTTAGCTATTATTAATATTATTATTTGTAACATAAGTTCACTCAGTTTTATCATTTTTTTAAGCATTTTATCTAGTATTTCAGTAGCTTTAATTGAATAATTTCTTCATCATCATGTTTCAGGGCACTGAAAAAACACTAAAAATTATAACGAACAGAGTAAGCATTTATCTTATTTCTGAAACCCTCTATTTTTTTTAAAAAAAAATCTTTCAATAAATCAAAAAATACAAATATCTTACAAAACGGAAACAGAAAAAAATTCTAACTTTTTTTCTTAACGCTTTATATAATTTTAAGACCAACATTATTACATTTGAAATAAATTCTCTTTTTATACAGCATTTGTTTTTTTAAGATTTATTTTGACATTAATGGCTCACAAACGAATTATTTTTCTTACCTTTCTTCGTTTCTTCCTGAGAAGAATGTGTACCTCTAGTGATTGAGTATCTTGAACAATATGGCTCTCAGTATCTTTTGGAATTATACTCAGTTTCTCGGCATTTTTAGGCAGACAGGTTTCTACAAGAGGCTGAAAGAAATCTTCAAATTTCTCTTTTATAAGTCCTATGCTTTCAATAGCGTTCAGCATAATTTCTAGTTAATCGTAGAGGCTCGTTATGTCGTAAGAATTATTTTTAGGAGCAGTTTGCATCGCAAGTAAAAGAAGACCCCGAACATAAATCTGTACCAAGAGCTCTTCAAGGTCATATCATTTTTAAACTGAGCCAATGCTTTAGAATAATTTCTGTTATTGGAAACTAGGAAATCAATCTTGAAGCTTTGTAATCTTGTACCATCAATCGGAATAAACGTTGGAACTTGGATTTCGGGAAAAATACCTTCAAAACCCGGATATTCAATAGGACCACCCAAACATTTCTTTAATTCAAATTTTGACAAATTCAATTTCGTATAGTCCTTCGGAGAGCATTGTGAAAATGTTTTGAGATTTTTATCCCAGAATGTTGCAATTTTCAATTAAGGTTCAATATAATTATGTCCAGTTGTCTGCTACTTCAAAAACTATTCCATATTTAGGCATCATTATTTCCTAAAAGTAATGATAATATTGCTTTTTGAGTCGTATCTAAGCGAGAACATTTATCCTTTGTCTACTTAATGTGTGTAGTTTTTCAGTATAATTGGCAGTATATGCTGCTAAGTGTAGCAAATTATTTGCTGTATTCCTAAATGAAGCTCTTAGACTTTTGATTCGTTTTAAGAGCATACACACATGTCCAAAAATAAATATTTGTATATTCACTCTTCCCTCCAAAAATATCACACCTCGTAATTTAGAACCATGGTCGAGTGACGAGGACGGAACTAAGCTGGTACCCTCCTTTCTTAATTTCCACACCACACTAACAGGAGGACGTCTGAACTCTCGACAGATTTAATTTGTATCGCCCCCCAAAAATGAAGGATCTTTAGTGGTACTAGACTCGAACTCATGACCTACCGACCACGAGTCCACTACCTTGAGGCACTGACTGTAATGCCATTTAACGAGCTGAAAAATTTGATGGCAATCCGACGTTTGTTTTTCAGCAAACTTCTGCTGTTAAAACATTTGCTTTAGATTAACGTATCTGTTTTTAGATACCAGTTTCATCACTGTATGCAATTCGGCGGGGAAAAAATTGTTCCTTTAATAAGGAGTTACTCAAACAGTGGGGCACCCCACCCTAGGGGGTGCTATAACCACCAGGGGCAGGAGCATATCGAAAATAAAAGGTTAAAAAATCAATTTTCGGGAATGAAGTAAAAAACAAAATACTTTCTGGCATAATAAAAAAATACAGATTTACACTGATATAATTTCTATGTATCATTTGGCGATATTACATCAGCAAAAATATAAGATTCTACTTCAACACTCATTAGCTATATTTGATCCTATAACCAAATAAAAAAGCATTTCGTTTCCTTTGCTGTAGTCTCACTATGAGAGATTTTTATTACGTTTCTTTAAACCCCTAAAATACTACTTTTGCTGACCTTCGAAGGAGCTAATACAGTTAATTCCGTCACTTTTTTTAGGGAAGATGTAAATATATTTCTGTTGCGCATTTTCCATGTAAAGAAGTTGAATGATATATGGATAAGCATATTGAGCACTTTGAAAGATTATCTGCCCAAGATTTATTTTTATGAGTATTCTGAAACGTATAATGTGTAGCAAAAAACGTTTTACGCAATTTTTTTAGAACTAATATCCATATTTTTTCTATTGAATATATTTTACATGGGATCGGTCGTGCGATGCGCAGAGTCATCCCATGCTCACGAAATTGTTGATTTGGGGAAAACTGCTTATTTGTTACCAATGATCTTCACAGAGTATCCTCCAATATGATAGTCTTAATGGGAACTAAAACGAATTTATCACATTTCGCACTCTTTTTTGGGCATGGTAAAGGGTTTTTTTTACCTATCTTAAGGTTAATACTTAATAATGCAGTTCTGGGATAAGGTAAAGCCGAAGCAATGCTCACCACAGTTCAAAGGATAGGCGATTAAGTTTCACTGTGGAAAATAAAAACTAACCGCGTAAGGGAGCGATGCGTATTGAATCTGTCAAGAGGTCAAACGTCCTGCAGTGTGTGGTGAGGAATTTAAGTCAGCTATGCCAGTTTAGATCTTATCGTAGACGCTTGACCATGGTTCAAAACAAGGTCCATCACCAAAAGTCCTGGAGTAGCTGAATAATGGGACGTTAATATTCTATCACACACTCTTTCACCAACGGAAGGACGTTTACACTTTCGACAGATTTAACGTACATCGCTGCCCTACATGGCGGGTCTTTAGTGGTACTGGGCTCGAAATCGTGACAAGGCAAGCCACGGTCCGATACCTATACCTTTCGGCTACCACGGCCGTATTACAACATCCAAGGATCTAATGTAAGATTACGTTCTAATATTGATGAAGAAAATTTTTGCAAATTTCTCAGTTTTTTGTCTAGGATAAAATTCTCTTTAAATTTAGAGGTAAAAATGATTATTTATCCTGGATAGTCAAACAAATCCAGTCTTCTCAAGAAAGGGTCTTAAATGCAAAAAACCATTTGGAACGCCTATTTTTTTCTTCTTTTTTTTTTGTAAAAGAAAATTACAAACATGAAAAAGTGGGGTGTTGCTGAATCCGACCGGAAAATTCTGAGGGTTGATGGTAGGCAGCATTGAAATGACAAACCATCATATAACATGGGACCGTCAACGATGTTTAGATCAAGTAATTCTCAAAAGCAGTTATGAAGGGTGTGATGTCGAGTGGAATGAAAAGGAACAATAAAATGTAGGAAATGCATTACTTACTTTTTCCGGAGAATCAAGCTCACCCAAAAGATTTTGAAGTGCATGTCAACCCTCCGAGAAGTTACATTATTTGCATACTAAACGAAATACATAGAGAAAAAGATCCCGAATAAGGGATCCAAAAGAGCACTTTACACAATTACAATACAAGTACAAAAAAATTACTCATAAATATAAACACGAGCACAAATAGATGCTTTCTTCTAGTGAGGAGATATCCTGAAAAGAGGAAATAGGGCACGTGGAGAAACCATTTCCAAAAGGAATTTGAAATAATGGAGGGATAGAATGTCAAATAAAGAGAAATTTCAAAACTTGTTTTTGTTATATTGTTGGGAAGACTGTTTCCGCGCGGCAACAGATGTGAGACACTCAGAGAGGGAGGGTGGGGTGGTTAGTTAAGAAATCTGTGACAAAAGGGAAAGAGGCCCCACATCCATTCCATTCCCTTCTCCAATACGTTTGTACCCACAAGGTAAATAAAATAACGAGAAGCAGTAGCGCACACATAAGTTTTTCAGAGGGGGCGGGATCGAAAGTTCACAATTCTTGTATCATGCTCCTTTTCATTTTGTCGATTTTCGGGAACAAAACACGGTAAAAATCTAATTCTAATTATTGAATAAGTAATTAGCCTTAATTAAAAATTAATTATTAATAACAAATAATTAAATTTTATGTACTATATATACTTAGAATTATAATCAATCGGAAACAAATCTAAGGCTTTGGGGGGTCCGGACCCCCAGAAGCCCCCGTTGTGTGCGCCACTGCCAAGATGGAATCAGTCATTCTAATTTGCAGAAAGGGGGGAGCAGAAACAGACGTAAAGTGGGTTTACAATACTGAAAAGACATCAGAGCTCAACTTCAGAAATGAGGCAACGACAAGTTATTGTCACAGGAATTGCGGCCAGGCAGGTCACACCACAGGCGATGTGACATGTAAATGGTATGGTGTGGACATGACCTCCTCAAAAAGAGTTCATGTGCATTTTCTGAGCTAAGCGTCCATGCCAATCCACTTGGCCGAACATGAGTTGCGTGTCCACATATTCCTCGTTCGTGTAATCTGACATTTTTGATAAGTGCAGTTGAACAACTAAGTTTTGTTCAACGCCCACTTATGAAAACGAAACTTAGATGACACAGGTGCCAGCGAAATAAATCGCTTATACCATAATCCCGGAGAAAGGGTGAAAGAGAGAGACCGAGATCGGGACCGCAGAGGGGGCTGCATGCAGGAAGTAGCCGATCGAGGAAAGAAACCTGAAGTGATGTCGTGGAGGGCAAGAGGGGAAGAGCACAGGAAATGGAGGGCTCAAACAGTACGAAAAGCGTACGAGTAACACCACACGCACAAAGGGATAAAAATAGCTGCAGCCGCAGCGAAAGAATAAAAAAAATCTGCAAGAACTGCAGACGCAACGGCAGGGGGAATCGATTGGGGAGCCAGCTCTTAACACACACTGATCCCAATTTTAATGAAAACAAAGGCATATGAATGTTGTAAAATGTAGGAATTACGTAATTATGTTGTGTTTACGGCTGTTTCAAGGGCAGATTCCATTTTGAAGTTTTGTATGCAAAATTTAACTTAGAATGAAGATACGTGAAGAGTGTTTGTGCTCTAATAATTGGATTGTCATGATTTTGAATAGAAGTAAAAATATTCCTAGAAGTTCTAGTGATGTATTTATCAATCGGCTCCATGTGTAAGTCGTGGTGAATGACTCTATTTCTAACGCACTAAGGTGCGTTAGTAATGATTCGAAGAAATTTAGTTTTTAATGACTTGGATGCGTTTCGTGTGGGTCGGGTCCGTGGCGCCCCAGATGGGGCACCCGTACGTTTTCACTACCACAAAACTTTCTTGTAGAGAATCACTTTATTTTCTAAGGATAGAGGAGAGTTTCTCCCAATAGGAGAAATAGCTAACGCTATTCTACCCAAGAATTTGTCAGACAGATAATCAATGTGTTTCTTGTAAGTTAATCGATTATCGAGGTGAAAGCACTGGTAAGGAACCACCGAGACCCACTGAATGTTGTTATCAAAAAGTGTGAGTTCACACTGGGGGTCAATGACACCCCATTTTCTGAAAACTATGGCTTGTGTTTTTTCTACATGTACTGCTATTCTCCATTGAGTAAACCAGTCTTCAAGTACGTCGAGGTAATTTTGCATGACTTTAATAGTGTAATTTAGATGGACGCCTTGGGTTAATGCTGCTGAGTCATCTGCAAATAAACAAGTACTGACGGTGAGGTAATCTGGAAAATCGTAAGTGTAAACTTTGTAAAGGTACGGGCTGAGGACCGAACCCTGTGCCATTTTCAGAGAAAGTGTAATTTATACGAAGCCAAAAGGATCTGTTGCGTAAATAATTGTAAATCATTTTAATTAAATATGAAGAGCACATTTGAGTTTAATCATTTTGTAGGTGAAGGCCTCATCTTGTCGAATTCCCTTTGAACATCTAAAATTCACCGACAGTGTAAAATTTGTTAGCGAAACCTTCATTAATTATATCAGTTACTCGTATTAATTGGTGCAGCGTGGAATGGCCCTCCCGGAAACCACATTGTGTTCCGGGGGAATACAATCTATGGTTTTGTAGTGAGATTTTATTCTCTCTATTTAAGATTATTCTTTCAAAAATGTTAGCAGGGCAATTTAAAAGTGAAATTGGTCGAAAGCCTTGTGGAAATATTTGATTTTGCCCTACTTTGGGCAGCATGACCACGTTTGCTATTTTCTACTGTGTAGGAAAGTGACAATTAATGAGGCATCTATTGTATACTTTAGTTAAATGTGTGATAGCTTTAATAGGAAGGTATTTTAAAGCAATGTTTGGAATTTGGTCGCGTACAGCTGGCTTCCTATTAAATAATTTTTTAATAATGCCTCTAACTTCTAAGGAAGATGTGAGGGGAGGAATGTGAGTGTTGAAGTTGTCAAAATAGTGATTCACTAAATTTTCGACTTCTTCAATTTTGTCGTCACTGTAGGGGTCTTCATTTTCCTGAAAAGTGACTTCAAGTGTCTTTAAAAGCCTCCGCTTTACCGAAATTAGAGTAAGTCCTACCACTCGGATCATGAAGTGGAGGTATGACTGTATGCCTTTTAGTGATTATCCTATGTAAATTTAAAAGAGAATTGTCTTTGGTATTTAAAGAGTCAAGAAGATGTTTCCAGGTCCTGTTTTTATGTTCATTGATTTCTATCCTAATCTGCCTAATTAGAGTATTCACTTCCCTTTTATAAGGGGGATATGTAGTGTTGTTCCAAAGTTTACAGAATCTATTTTTAGTTCTAATGAGCTCTCTAATGTTAATAGGAAGGCTTAGATGTATAGTTTTAGTTACTCTAGTGGAAGTGGAAGTATTAATAGCATCCGAGACCATACTGCTAAAATTTTGAACGGCTTGGTCCAAATCATCTGACGCTGGATTTCCTGGTATGTTGTGATGAAGAATTTCCCGATATTTAATCTAGTTGGTAGGTTTAAGTGTTTGAAGTATTGGTGGTAAAATGTTATTAGTAATGAAGTCAAAAATAACTTGATTGGGGTCACTGCGAAGTTCATTTACAGTAAAAACATTAGAATGGGAGATAATTAACTGGAAAGCCTATGTCAATAACTGTGTTGGGGGGATATGTGATTGAAATGTGTTGGAGTGTCTGGGGCGATAATATCAATAGCCGAGCTTAGGGCCCAATTGCTAAGAATATTACCGTTAGCACTGCATCTTCCCGGTTCCAACTAGGATGTTTCGCATTAGATTTTGTTATTGTGGCAAGGAATAGCATCGAGTAGTTCAGTGACATTAATGCAGCCGTGTGCATGTTTGTAAATACACGCCATAGTAACTTTGGTGTTGTTTTCTAGCTGAATGATAACAGTTGAGTTTTCAAACGAGATTGAATTACTAACGATGATGTGGTGCTTAATAGAATTTATGATCGAAATGGCAGTGCTCTATGTGTGAGCCTTTCATTTCTGTGACAAGTGTTATTTGGAATGCTGATTCGGTCCGATAGACGAAGATGTGTTTCTTAGATCCCGATTAAGTCGGGGTTATGAAAAATGATGCTTTCTTTAAGTTCATCTAAATTCTTTTTAACACCATTTTTTTTTTTTTTTTTTTTTTTGCATTCCAACTGTACACTCTAAGATTGTTACTATTAAACGCGCTGAATGTTAATCATTGTTTTCTTGTAGGACTGCAATCATAGTTCTCCACTGAGTTATCATAAGTGCCATTTTTTGCGTGATATATTTGGCATCAAATGAGTTGTTTTTCTTAGGTGCAGTAGTAACCACTGCCGAAGTATAAGATGGCTGTTGTTGAAGTGGTGTGGACTTTTGTGAGCGCGTATTGGACTTCTCTCCGTCTAGATGTTGTTATTTGGTTGCTTTTTCTGTTGTTTCCTGTTTATGGGGTTGCTGGGGCATCCTGAAAAATTAGCTGGATGAGGTCATCCGCAGTTTGCGCATTTAGCAGGGAATTTTGTGGATTTCTTGCGATATGCGGTGAGATGGCTGCCACTACATTTCAAGCATTTGGGTGCTCTGTTACAGAAATGGGAGTGATTGTAGAACTCCTGAGAGCTATAGCACTGAGGATACATAGAGTAGTCCTTTAATGGTTCTACTACAACACGGAAAAAATCAATGTTCTTTATAAAGAAATTTTGTTTATTTTCCTCATTGTGTATGAGGACTACCGAAAATTGTGGCATGTTTGTATTTGTTTTTCTATTCCGCAAAATAGAAATGTGGCTGGGTTCGAACCCAAATCCCTTGAGTTCCGAGGCTATCTCCTTCTGATCATAATCAGTTGGTAGTCTTCGGATGACAGCTTTAAGCTGTTTATTATCAGCCATCTCGAACGTATGAGACCTCATCTTTTTTGTCTCAAGGTAGGATTGGAGCTTGCGATGCTCAAGAAAGGTTTTGGGAGAAAACACGAAGTATCCCATTCTCAAAACGCCCCTCGAATGAAGTCCCTAAATGATCACACAATTTATTGAGCAGTCAGGTTGTATTTTGGCTTGCATCGATAACGATGGAAGCAACTTTTCTTTTTGTGAGTGACGACGGTAAAATCATCGCCCTCTGTGACGGTGAGGTCACCGGAGCCATTGGCAGTAACTACCCGCGTGCTATAAGCGTCGGACGGGACGGTTTCCTTCGTTTTAATGGATTCCGAACTCCTCTCGCCTGACGAGCTTTCCTCCTCCATCGCGTCCGAGGGGATTTCCTCTTCAACGGCGACGGGAGTAGGAGGGGGTGTTGTGTTGCCGGAGCGCTTACGCTCGTCGGCGCGTTTTTTCCTGACGTGCTGAAACATAAGTCATGGAGCGCTTTTGCGTACTTCTCTTCGCTTTCGAAGGAGAGGGTGTAGTGGGGAACTTGTTTAAGTTTAAACTTTTTAATTCCTAGATGTATTTCTTAGATTCTTTATTTTGCAGCCTAATTTACTTGCGCGAGGCTGAAGAGCAAACTTTGCTAAATAAGCGAAGCTTTTGAATGTCGTCTAAAACTCCTACTGTCTTTTTAATATTACAAAAAATTTCTTCTAATGTATCAATGAAATCCTCACAGTCGGAACATGTAGTGACGCGATGTAAATGTTCATTAGCCTTCTCTACATCAAAACATAAAGGATCTAGGGAAAAAGGTACTTACTAGAGTAGACGCCATATCTGTCTTGGTTTCAGAAATATTCAAGGTAATCCGAGTATATCCTGAAATAAAAAAAATCAAAGGAGAACACGAAATGCGTTCAGAAATCCAGAGATAAGAGGTGCCGGCCTAGGCCTAAAACACCGCGTGTGAATCCAAGTCCGAAAAAATCGGAAAAAATGAAGGAGTGAGTGAGTGAGTGACTGTAAAATTTAATGGCGCAAGGGCCAACTATGGCCAAGATGCAACAAACATTTGTTAAAAGAAAAGGTGATATATTTTCTTAAAAATTTATATATATATAAAAGTAAATGTATATGCATGCATGCATACATACATAAAATATATTAAAAATACAAAGAAACACACAAATCAAATTAAATGTAAAAATCCAATTTTTAAAAGGAAGGCAAAAAGGTTTTGTTGGGGAGTTTCCCCCACCAAGTCAGATAAGGTTAAAACAGATGTATGAAAGAAGGTGATGCGATGATGGTTAAAAACGGGACAATCTATTAAAATATGATAAACGGAATATGGAACTTTACACGAGGGACATTCTGGGGCATTTTCACCCAACAGAAGGTGCTAATGAGTAAAACGAGTATGACCAATGCGAAGTCGAGACAAACGGACATCATGTCTTCGCAATGGTAGTGCTGCCCAATGAGAAGTGGAAGGATGAATGCTATGCAGTTTGTTGAGGACCTGTTGATCCCAAGTCTCGTGCCATACACGATGGATATAGTTCTGTGTAAATGTTTTTAAATCCTGGTAACAGACAGGCCGCTGCATGTGATCAGACATGAATCGTGCAGCGGTATCAGCCTGTTCATTACCAAGTATACCCACGTGTCCAGGTACCCAGGAAAAAATTATATCAAAACCCTTCCTTTCTAGTTTTCGTAGAAGAAGAAGTATTTCTATCACAGTGGGGTGTCTATGCTCTGTTGAAAAGTGTAAGGACTCTAGAGCACTCACGATGTCAGTGTACACACAAAAATGACGGTGGTTAGAAACTATTATATGCTGAAGTGCAACAAGAATGGCAGTTAATTCAGCACTAAAGACATACATGGAATTATGTAAGGTAAAATTAAGAATGGTGTTGTTAAAAACAACACCACACCCAACATGTCCTGCAGTCATCGACCCATTCGTGTAGACTGTTACGTACTTAGAATACTTACTGCGATGGAAAGAAAAGAGTTGCTGATAAATAATATCAGCAGTGCCTGCTTTGTGATAGCCTGAAAAGGGGCTGTGATAGTTAAAAATTTGGATGTCCCAGGGAGGAAAAGCAAGGATATTATTTTCCTGGATATTTATGTTATTTAAGTGGGCGTCATTTAGAACAGCCTTTGCTCTTCCCGAAAAAGGTTTGATGTTAAATGAACGGGCCTCATAGAGTCGGTTGAGACCAATGGCAAGAACAAAGGGTTTTAATGGATGAGAAGGAACAGACACGGCACTAATAAAATAATTTGCACTTAATTGCCTCCGCCTTAGTTCTAAAGGTGGTTGATGGTATACCACATACAAGCTGGTAACAGGCGAAGTTCTGAAGGCACCAGAGCAGATTCTCAGAGCAGAGTGATGTACTGTGTCCAGTCGTTTTAATACAGATGCACGAGCAGAACCGTACACTACGCAACCATAATCCAAACGTGAAAGTATTAGTGCTTGGTACACTCGGAGTAACGAGACTCTATCGGAAAGGAAATAATCCTTCGAAAACGACCACAATCGTCCTAAATCAGGAACCAGGCCGAAACTATACACCAGTGCAATGGAGATGGATAAAACAATCCAGCTTGGGGGTAAACGGTTTGCAAAAGGGGCGCAGTCTAGGACAGGAAAACTGTGTGCGGAATCTACGAAGACAAGAAGCAGAATGCGCCCACTTATGACAAGTTCTTCGCCACTTTTATTCTCCCCAGACAATTGAGAAATTGGTAGACGAACAGTGTCGTCGAGAATTCAATGGAGAGCAAGAGTACTGTATCGTTGATTTAATGCTGTATCTGATATTTGAAGAGCCCTTGGTATACGAATTAGTTTATTGATGACTAAACATAACTTCACAGCACTACACTACACACACACCAACATTTAAAGACTATTTACAGGGTTAATAAGAAATATCGCTTAAAGCACTCTGCCCAAAGCATCATGCCGAGCATGTTCATTCGATCAGTTGTATCAGCGTTTTCTTATAATTAAAACGGCGCGTTACATATTTTTATTCTTGCAACCTTGAAGTCGCCAATTACGTTCGAAGGCGCCATTATCCAGGGCCCCGTTGATATGTTTAATTGCAAATTATATACATTCTTACATACAAATATATGGAATATACACAAAATACTGATAAACAATTTCAATAATGAATATAATGCGCAATTCGTAAATGAAATATATGCTAATGAATATAATACACAAATACAATAATGCAATACAATAATATATATATCGTTATTTATAGATTGGCAACTTTACTAATTTATTAACTGGGCGTTGGTAGGTGTCTTTATTTGTTTTTAAATTCACAACTCTTATAATATTATCTTTACCTGGGTGCACCTTGATAATTTTTGCAAGATCCCAATTAAGTATTTTTGAAAAATCTTCATCTTTAACTAGCACTAATTAATTTTCCTTAAATGGTTGCTCACCCCTTTGCCATTTTACTCTTGATTGTAGTTGGTTTAGATAGACATTTGACCATTTTTTCCAAAATGTTTGTGTTAGTTTTTGCACTAATTGCCATCTATTTAGTCCATTGATTAGTGTATTTGTAAGATTGGGTTCAGGCAAAGCAGTTAAGGAAGTTCCAACCAAAAATTGAGCTGGAGTAAGAATAGAATCGTTGGATCGCTAGAAATTTTGGTTAAGGGTCTCGAGTTTAAAACTGCTTCCACTATGGATTACAAGTGTTACAAATTCTTCATAAGTTAGTATTGTGTTACCTATAACTCGTTTTAGGTGAGATTTGAGAGATTTAATATCTGCCTCCCATAAACCACCGAAATGAGGAGTAGCAGGCGAGTTAAAGTGCCAAACTATACCCTCAGACACTATGAAGTTTTCAATTTTTTCCTTATCTTCTTTAATGAATAGATGTTGCAATATCTTTTTTAATTCATTGTTAGGACCTACAAAGTTTGTACCGTTATCACTAAAGATATCATGGGGTTTTCCCCGATGCGAAATGAAACGTCTTAATGCACCAATAAAGGCATCAGTAGAACAATTGGTAACTATATCCAGGTGAATTGCTTTTATAGCGAAGCAAATAAAAATACTCTTGAATTTACCTGGATATAATTTAATAAAGAAAGGACCGGCATAATCAATACCATCCTTGGTTAATACCCTTGATACTTTTACTCTGTCATTGGGCAAATCTTCCATAACTTGATTTTTTGCCTTTGCATTTACTTTTAAACAAGAAATACAATTTTTCAATACCTTTCCTACCTGTTTTCTACAATTAATTATCCAAAACTCTGACCTGATGTTAGCTATAGTTGATTCAACACCTATATGAAAATGTAAAACATGATAATAATTAATCAACATATTAGGAATATGACCTTTGTTTGGAATAAGCATGGGATGTTTTTGTTTGACAGTTAATTTGGAGTGTTTAAGTTTTCCTCCAACACGAAGGATGCTGTTTTCATCTAAGAAAGGGGACAAATTTAGTACACTACTTGAATTGGGTATTTGTTTACCCTTAAGAAGACACTGGATTTCTAGAAGAAAATGCACAGATTGAACGTTTTTGATAAGGCCAATTAAAGCTCGAGACAATTCAGTTGCAGTTAGACTGCCAATTTTTCTATGCGAGAAAGGGTTTCTTGCATTTTTTTAAACCGTAGACACCATACAAGAATTATTTTCAGTTTCACAAAAGATGAGCACTTATTGATGATTGGGAGTAATTCCACATTTTGCGTTACAAGACACACTGGATCGGATTTTTTAAGCTCACGTAAATATAAATCATTATCGTTGATTTTACTGATATCACAAGGAGACACAACAGGGTTGTTTTTCAAAAACGATGGACCATATCACCACAATACACAATCTTGAATTTTATCAGGATCGATCCCTCTCGATATAATATCCGCAGGACTTTCTTGCGATTGGACGTGTTTCCAGGAGCTCACTTCGGTTAGATGTTGAATTACACTGACTCCATTTTTCACAATAGGCTTGAGAACTGAAGGTTCCTTTTTTATACATGAAAGGACGATAGTCGAATCAATCCACAGCACAATATCGTTGAAGAGAATTTTCATCGATTTGATGGTCTTTCGTATTAGCTTAGCAAGAAGCACTGCTACACACAACTCAAGCCAGGGAATCGTTATTGACTTCAAAGGTGCAATTCTTGATTTGGAGCACAATAAATTTGTAGATACAGTTCCCGAATTATGAAGACACTTTACATAAATTGCAGCACCATACGCTCTTAAAGAACTGTCGCAGTACCCACGGAGTTTTATTCTCAGTGCATCGTACAATAAAATATATCGTGGAATATTCAAGTTCTTAATTGCAGATAAAGGCTTCACAAATCTCTTCCACTGTGTTTCAAAATGTACTGGCAAAGAATCATTCCAGTCCAATTTTAATCTCCATAATTCTTGCATCACCAGTTTCGCCTTCGTAACTACAGGCGAAATGAGACCTAATGGATCAAAACTCTAGCAGTTGCTGAGAGGAATGACCTTTTTGTAATTGTAGAGGAATCAGAGACATCTGCAATGGAAGGCACTGAAAATGCTGAAGTGTCCTTTTGAGGTCTCCACAAAAGTCCTAAGGCTTTAGTTTCATCAGGAATTGTGAGAGAAACATCTCCATCAGAAACATCAAAATTAGAAAGTAGTTCAATGCAGTTGGAGGACCATTTATGCAACTTCATACCAGCTCCACTGAAGAGGGATATTAGTTCCTGTTTAAGTTGTTTTGCTGAAGAAATGCTCGAACAGCCACTAATAACATCGTCCATGAAAATATCAGCACTCACAGTTGAGGTTGCTAATGAATATGTATGCCCATCTTCCGTAACTATTTGCTTAATCACTCGTTGCGCAAGAAAGGGAGCACATGTTGTACCGTACACTACGCTATTCATTCGGTACGTTTTGATAGAGTCGTCAATACTGTCCTTCCATACAATTCGTAACAAATCTGTCTGAGATTCATCTATGAATATCATGCGAAACATTTTTTTTTAATATTTGAAAGTCAAAGCGATTTTATTTTTTCTGAATCTCAATAATATCGCGAATAAGTCATCTTGAATGACTCCTCCATTTGCGAAAATAGAGTTCAACGACTCGCCAGTCGAAGTAGAACATGATGCATCGAAAACTGTCCTAAGTGGTGTGGATTTGAATTCGGGACGTAACACACCATGATGTGGCATATAATATGAAACTGCCGGTTCAGATTCATCGGATAATTGCTCCATATGTCCCATATCCATATATTCATGGATAAAGTTTCTATATAACTGTTTGAGATATGGATTGACATCTAATTTTCGCAATAACGAATTTAATCGACGAATAGACGTTTGTTTGGATTCGCCAAGAAAACTAGGCTCCTTTAAAAAGGCCATCTGGACAATGTATTGTCCCAAATCATCTCTCCAATAATTATTTACGAAATGTTCTTCACAAAACTTGGCTTGTGAATTTAGATTACGAGGTTCATCTTCAATCGATTCTAACCGCCAAAATTTATAAATTAAACTTTCTAACCCTTCTTGTTCAGAAAGAAGAAAATATTGCTGTTTATCATCGGCTGCCGGGAGCCCTCCAGTAACTATGTAATTAAAAATTGAATTTTGCAAAGTTACTGAATCATTTATTTTTATCTGATCTGCCTTAATAATTTTGAAGAACACTTGCGCGCTTAAGAACATTGAAACTTTTGATGGCTTGTGGAAAGAAGGATCCACCAACTTAATGTGTTTTGGAAAAGAAATTTTTGATATGTCTAAAGTGCAAGACGGAGTGAATGATGATATATTTGGAACAACGAGAAACTTCAAGTGTTTTTTGAAAGAACCATCGTGATTCGAAATATTAGCATTTACAGAATAGTTTATCTTTTGAGCAAGGCCGTTAAAGCCAGAAACTGTAGAATTTATTTTGTTTCTCTTTAATCCCAATGTAGTTGCGCTATCTGAATCGATCAAATTTATTTCTGAGCCACTATCCAAAATTATTCTTACTGGAATATTATTTATGTATACGATTGCTGTGCTCAGCATATATTTAACGCGCGGTGATTCATCTGCATTCGTTGCAAAACATTGCTCGGTATTGACCTTGGATGTTTCGCCTGGCGTGGGAGAGGAGGTAATTGAGCTATCTTTTCTCGATGTAGTTTAGTATTGCGAAATTTTTTGCATATCTTGCTACGGGATGTCGAAACACATTTTTTATCGTGATGGTAGTTAAGGCAGTTCGTACAAATGTTATTCTTTTTACATAGTTCATATCTTTCCAAAGAAGAATGATTTAAAAATGATTCACAATTAAATATTGGATGCTTATTTTTTATGACAAATCAAACATTCTTTTTGGCCTTGGATAGATTGAACAGAAGTGGTTGGTTTTAATTTTTCTTTAGTCAGAAACGATTTCCATCGCGGATTATTTAAACCGGAAGTTGTTTTATTTTTTACTTGAACAATTTTCGCCGCGATTTCGGGTGGTTTAATGACTGCTTCTAACTGAATGCATCTTAGTTCCAAAAAGGAAATGAATTCATCTAAGCTAGGTACTTTAGTATTAGTTAAACTTAAATGAAATAATCGCTGAGATTCTTTATCGACTTTGTTGCTTAAGACATGCAATATAATTGCATCAGACAAAGGATTTGATTCGAAATTTAAATTTTTTAAAGATCTCAAATGATTTCTTACTTTATCTATGATTGATCGAATTTGAGATGGATTTTCGCTGTTAAGTTTATTTATAAAAAGCATTTCTGCATAGCTCTTTTATTTTCCTACCGGACTTCCAATGCCTTCATTAGTGAATCAAAAGTATCTGGATCACTTTGAATTAGTGATGCTTCATTTTTAAGTGCTACTTTGAGATAGCAAAGTTTCTGTACTTCTTTTAAAGACGTATTATTTCCGATTAGATTCAAAAACTGCAATTTAAATTGTTAAAGTTCTTGGAACTTGCCACTAAAAGTAGGCAATGGCAGATCATCCAATTTAACATGATTATTTTTTGAAGTATTATTTACTGTTTCCTTTTTACTTTCATAATCGGATAAAAGCACAAGTTTCTTCAGCCTCCTCTTGTAAATCACTTAATGTATCTAATGCGTCTTTTAAATTGACTTTATCCGGAAGGGCACAATAGTCGTTTTGAAGAATAAACAATTCTTTGATAATACTTTTTATATTGTCCAGTTTCGATTTTAAGGCGATGTAATCCTTTGTACTGTCCGTTGGTTGAAAACTATTAATGAAATTTTTTACCTTCGAAACTTTATATGGGAGACAACAAGGTGTCCAAGACATTTATCTTTTCTTTAACTTTATTTTAAAACTAACAAAAATTAATTAAAAAGGTAGATAAGTTTGACAATGATATGCAGAAGGTAACGCCTGCTCGCGCACCTCTCGCGTTCTCTCTCTTCTCTAATGTTTTCTAATTCTTAAAAGTTTCAGTTTCAATTCACTGCGCCTGCGCGCGAAGACTGCTTGGCTTTGGCTGCCACAATCAGCCAGCCTGACTGTACGCTGTCCGCAGCGGTACGTCTTCCTTTTTTCCTTTTTCATCGAGACCAGAGGAGAATCTGAAACATACAAAAAAGACGGAACAGACAAGGACTATACGACAAATACACAAAGATTTAACATATCATAATTTTGTTGAACTAGACAGTTTCTCCATCATGTGAAGGCATCTCTTCGACATAAGGAAAGTTCAATAGGAAAACATTGTGTTTCACAGGCATGAGAACGTCTTTTTTAACAAGTTGATCTTTGGTTGAACGCATCGATATTTTCCTCTCTAGAGTTCTGTACGTCTGTTCAAAACGATTTCTCTTTTTCCTTCGTTTCCACTGCCAGGGCTCAAAGATTTTCTGGAGCATTGTAAACCGACGATGTTTACTCTTCATAGGTAAAGGGTTGGATTGCTGGAAGTTGAAGTCCACGGAACTCGTTTTCATGGCACCATTTACTTTCTTACACAATACTATATCAGAACATTTTTCTCTTATAATACTCAATTTTAACTTAGTATTCTTAATTTTATTACATTTATAATCCTTAATTAGAGAACTCAAATCATTTCTAGTATTAAAGTTTTTAACATGTGACAAATCATAACTAGAGTTTTCTATCACATTTGAAAAAGAAACATTTGAAGCAGAAACTGCACCTAAAGAGGATTCACTTTCATTCAATAAAACATCGCTCTTTGCGTGGCCTAGTTTCTTTATTTCAGCATATACACTGGGATGTATATTAAATTCTTCGGTCAAGGTCGGTGATATTGCAGTTCGAACACTTAGACAGGGAGAGTGTTGATTAAGAGAAAAAGATTTATCGGTTTAACTTCTACCATACGCTGTTCGCCAAAACATGAACTTAATGTTATAATTTCTTCCGAAGGCTGGTTCACTCTAATTAGTGAGGAATTTAAAACTGGGATCTGGCAACCTGAATCAATCAAGGCTGTTACGGGCTGATTTTCCACAAAAATGTTTACATATTGAAGATTTGCGATCTCACCGCTATTTTGTTTTTCGCTCTCGACTTTCAAAGTATTCACGTTTATTCTATTATGGATGTGGGATTCTTTAGGCTTAAAACGCTCCTGGCAATCTCTTGCGTAATGAGATGAATCACCGCATATATAGCAATTTTTATTTTCTCTTTCAAGATATTGGGGATAGTTCTCTTTAATCTCTGGTTTATAGTTTTGTGATCTATTTTTAAAGGGGTCTTGGGTATATCCATAAGTAATAGGAATTTCTTTATGTGATCCGCTTCTAGATGAAATATAAATATCGCACTCTTTAGCTAAATCAATAGGCCTAAACCAATCTTCTGCTTCTCGAATGCCAATATGAGTTGCAGTTTCCTTATTTAAAGTTTTAAATAATTTATCAGAAATTATAAGATCACATAGAGATTCAAAGGAATTAACTTTTCTTAACGAACAATAATATTGGAAGTTTGCCGTCAATCTTGCAGCAAATTGGATGTATGTCTCGCCTGATGATTTTACAGCATTTTTAATTGAGTTTAAACACTCGCGAGGTGTTAATTGGAATTCTCTGAGTACTATAGATTTTAGTTTTTCATAGTCATTTAATTCCTCTTCTTTAATATACAATAAGACATTATGAGCTCTTTCGCCCAGAAGATTTATTAAAATTTCAGATTTATATTCGTCATTTATTTTCTTGGTTAAAAATGCGCGTTCTAATGATTGGAAGAACAGATTAAAATTTTCAGATCTGGTGGGAACAGGAAGAGATAAAGTTCTAATACTTTTTATCTTATTTTCTATGTTAGTTTCGAACTGTTTTTCTTCGACTTTAGCTGCAGGATTTAAACTTAATGCTTCATTTTTAGCCGTTTGAAGTTCGATTTCTTTTTCTAATTGTGCTAACTGTAGTTTATCAAGTTCAATTCTCTGTTTTTCTAAATCCCTTTCGTTTCGCGATACCCTCTCATCTATACAGTTTTTAATTAAAGTTTTAACGAAATCTGGATCACTTACAAATGTACTACTGTTCTCAATTTTAGTCTTTAGTTTAGCTATAGTGTCCGTACTCTCCACAGTACCGTCTAGATCCTCAACAACTCTTATGAGATCCTCTTTAAGAGCGTTTTTATACATTTTAGAAACATATGGAAAGATCCTACCTTTTTTTTCTAGCTCCCTTGTTGCTCGCACGTACGATGTATCCAATAATTGAAGAAAAACGTTGATTCCACTGATTTCACCTCTTCGCAGGTTATCAATAGTTCTTGTAATTATTATTAGGACACCTCTTCGCAGGTGTTTCGTCGATGATAGTTCCAACCTCTACACAGGCGGAATTTTCACACTGAGTTAGTTCCAACCTCTACACAGGCGGAATATTTGTCGATGGTTCCAATCTCTACACAGGCGGAACGAAGTTTCCGAAAAATGGCGGCGCGTCTCCTCCATGGACTGCTTTTTTTTTCACTGTCCAAACTTTGATCAAAATCGAAATTTTTTCGATCCCGGCCTCTACACAGGCGGAGTATTCATGCTGAGTTCAAACCTCTACACAGGTTGAACGAAGTTTCCAAAACATGGCGGAGCGTCTCCTTCACGGACGCTTTTGTTCATTATCCAGACTTTGGTTCAAAATCGAAATTTTATCGATCCCGGCCGAGCACCCATAATTTGTGGGAGACAACAAGGGGTCCAAGACATTTATCTTTTCTTTAACTTTATTTTAAAACTAACAAAAATTAATTAAAAAGGTAGATAAGTTTGACAATGATATGCAGAAGGTAACGCCTGCTCGCGCACCTCTCGCGTTCTCTCTCTTCTCTAATGTTTTCTAATTCTTAAAAGTTTCAGTTTCAATTCACTGCGCCTGCGCGCGAAGACTGCTTGGCTTTGGCTGCCACATTTATTTCGAAAGTTTCTTTGTTTACGGTTAAGTTCAATGATGGTCATTTTTGTTGCACGATTTATTCCTCGTTTAGGAATCGATTTGGTTACTATTCCTTCGTTCAGGAACCGATTTACGATTATATTCCTCGTTCAGGAACCGATTTTCGATATGGTGTGGTGAGAACTGTTAATGTTCAATTAACCAGGGCTACTTCAATACGACAATTAAATAATTGACTCGTTGTATCCATAACTAAGCTGGAACAAACTGCGGGATAGTCGGACCTATATCGTCGAGAATTCAATGGAGAGCAAGAGGACCGTATCGTTGATTTAATGTTGTATCTGATATTTGAAGAGCCCTTGGTATAAGAATTAGTTTATTGATGACTAAACATAACTTCACAGCACTACACTACACTCCAACATTTAAAGACTATTTACAGGGTTAATAAGAAATATCGCTTAAAGCGCTCTGCCCGAAGCATCATGCCGTGCATGTTCATTCGATCAGTTGTATCAGCGTTTTCTTATAATTAAAATGGCGCGTTACATATTTTTATTCTGGCAACCCTGAAGAAGCCAATTATATTCGAATGCGCCAACAAACAGGCTTCTTCAACCCTACCATGACGCTTTAAATCCCAGCATTCGTTTCACCATTGTATGTTACTTATTTTCCTCCAGTCGACAACTACAAGTTGTTTATAAATTATAATCGGAGTTTAAATGCTTTATAATATTTATTACGTTTAACTTATTAGTATAACTCATACATCGAATGAAAGACCTACTGAAACAGTTTTCTTAGTTGGCTGGCATGTGTGTGCACGCGCGTGAAACGTTTGTTAACTTTTGTTTCCTCTTCCTTGTCGATCAACGCTCGAGTAGAAAAATCGCGACTAGTGAACAGAAAGCGCGTTTTGTGTTCCACAGTTTGCAAAGACAGAATCTGCTATTTCTGTGCAACGATAATTCCGATGGACACTTCAGTGGACATGAGAATACTAATAATGCGTGCATCTTTATTGTGTTGTGTGAGTTCAAACTATAATTAGCTGCACAGTTTTCTTTTTTATATTAGGTTAATATCTATCTTACTTCACAGTGCAACACATTACTAATTACCAATCATTTCTAATAGTTGCGGAGTACTTATATACAATCCTCCACTCAGTCACAGTTAACAGTCTTTAACTGGTTGTAGTTAAGTATATACCACATCTCCTTCTTTAAAGAACAAGTCTCTCCGGAGGTCGCTAGATTCTCCTGGAATGCCTAGGAAATGGCCTGTCTGGAACTGGTGGGCTCCTCGTCTCGGAGTCAGTCTCTTTAGTTGAAGACTGTGATAGATCTGGAACCGCAACATCAGTTGATGGTACTTCTTGTACAGAAGATGAACCCAATTCTTTGATCAGATCCTTCGAAATATCTCCTGCCGTTCCTGCATGCTGAATATTAAAATTGTTTTCTCGAACATCTGCTGATGAAAATTTCTGATAAATAAGTGGAATGATGTTTTCTTGCACTCTATCCTCCACTTAACGGATCTGATCAACATGTCGTTCACCAGTGAACATCAATGATGTAGTGGAGTACATCATCCTGGTTTACAATGGTACCAAACTTCCATCTAGTATTAGCTGCTCTGTAAACTCTCACAGCCACTCGATCTCCAACATCAAATTTCCTACCTGGGAATTCGAAATTATCTATTCGTAATTTATCCTGAATTTTTGTTTTCAATTCAGGAAAAAGTAAATCTTTCCTGGTTCTAATGTCTCTTTTTAGGAATAACATGACTGGAATAAGTGTTGTAGTTACTTTAGGAGCTTTTCCGTATTGCATTAAAAATGTACTTAATTTGTGTTGTATAGTAACTTCGCGTATTAATGCATAGCTCTTAATGACTGCTTTAAAGTAGCAACATAGCGTTCTACTTGTACATTAATAGAAGGCTTGAAAGGTGCCCTAGTTTTGTGCTTAACTCCATTTTTATGCATAAATCGCTGAAATTCATAGGATGTAAACTGCGATCCATTATCGCTGACAAATACTCTAGTTAATGCGAATCTAGCAAAACTATCTCGAAGACATTCGATTGGTTTTTTGGTTGTGATTACCTTCATAGGATATACTTCTAACCGTTTGGAATGAGCGTCAACGATCAGAAAAAACGTGTGTTCAAAAATTGGTACATCAAAATCTACATGAATACATTCCCAGGGCATACTGGGATAGTCCCAGTAATGAACTTTAGATTTTGGAGAATCAGCTTTATATCTAGCACAATCGACACAGTTTTTTGCGGCTTCTTCAATATATTTATCTATATTTCTCCAATAGACAAACGATCTAGCAGTAGCCTTCATTTTAACTATTCCTAAGTGTCCAGCATGTAATTCTTTCAGAACATTCTTTCGAAATTTCCTTGGAATACAAATCTTTGTCCGTACATAATACAACCATCCTCAATGGTATACTGGGCTTCCCTCCCTTGCAAATCTTTACCCTCCCTTAAGGCTTTTAAGAGTGGACCCAGCTCTATATCTTTACCCGTCTCCTTTCGTAACTCCTTAGAAGTAACAGGTAATGCTTCAATCTGTGACATCTAAAATGAGATGTCATCTTTAACTTCAAGCTCTTCCGATGTTTTCGGTAACCGAGAAAGAAAGTCTGCATTTCCGTGTTCAATCTTTTTACGGAATATTATATCAAACTCAAATGACTGCAAAATCAGTGCATAATATAAAAGTCTGGTAGTTGCCAAAAGTGGTAAACCTCTTTTTGAACCAAAAATAGCTATCAAAGTTTTGGGATCCGTTATCAAAGTGAATCTTCTACCTTTCAAATATAGATAAAACTTTTTTACTGCCCAAACTATTTAAAGAGCTTCTTAATCAATTCGGGAGTACTTTTTCTTGGACCCAGATAAAGTTCTTGATGCGAACGTGATCAGGCGTTCAGAGCCATCTGGATATACTTGTGAAAGAACACAACCAATACCAACTGGACATGCATCACTAGTTAAAGTTAAGGGTAGGCTAGGATCATAATGAACAAATTTCCTTCTTTATTTGCTCAAAGGAAATCCGGTAATTCTTCGATCATAAAAAATCTAACATTTTTCTTTGTCAAATTATTAAGGAGATTAGCAATAGTAGCTAAATTTTAACAAAATTCCCCGTAAAAATTAGCTAAACCTAAGAAACTTTTTACTGCAGGGACATTCCGGGGTACAGGAGCATTTACAACGGCTGAGATCTTTTCGTCAGTTTTATGTAATTCTTTTGAATCGATTCTATGCCCAAGAAAATCTATTTCATTTTGTAAAAACTTACTTTTATTTAAATTAAGCTTTAGCCTGTGTTCTCTACATTTTTTAAAAATTTCCTCTAAAGCTGTAAAATGCGAAGTTTCATCGCTTCCTGTTATTCTAGCATCATCAATAAATACCTTGACTCCATCCATACCCTGAAATAGTCCGTCAACATAGCGTTGCCAAACAGCAGGTGCCCCATTTAATCCATACATAAGTCTTTTACAAACATATAATCCCTTGTGGGTATTTATAGACATTAATTTCTGACTGTCGGGACAGACTTTCATTTGCAAATATGCATGCTTAAGATCTAATTTTGTAAATTGTTTTCCCCCATTTAAACTACCAAAAATTCTTCCAATCTTGGTAAAGGATGCTGAGGGACAATTAAATTTGGATTCAGGTTTACTGAATAATCAGCACATAGAGAGAGAGAGTTTTATACTTCCAATGATTTTAACAACAGAAACAACTGGGGTTGCCCATTCAGAGCTGTCGACTTTTTCTATGATAAACTCTCTTTCAAGTCTGACATTTTCGTTTTCAACTCTACCTTTTAGAGCAAAGGGTACTGTTCGAACCCTACAAAATATAGGTTTTACTCCAGGTCTGAGTTTTAATTTAGCCTGATAATTGCTTATTTCTCCTAATTTATCGTCGAAAATATCCTTATATTCTCTTAGAAGGTTATTTAAATTTTGTTCGGTTTTTGCTCTAAAAGCTTTAATAGCCGGCCAATCTAAATGAATTTTATAGAGCCATTCCCGACCCAGAATAGTATCTAAGTTTTCTTTCACAATGTATAAGTTCAAGTTTACTTTTTGATTTTTATATTGTATCCTTACAGTAACATATCCTAATGGTATTAATTAATCTCCTTTATATGTTTTAAAAACTATATTTGTAGGTTTATTTGTTTATTTGAAATTTTCCTGAAATTTCCAATACTCGTTACACTAACCGCTCCAATTCCATAGAACAACTGTTTTTTCAATTTATCATAATTGGAGGTCATTTCAGTTCTTCCTCGTGTAATATAAAATCCAGAATTTTTAATTCGTATAGTGGAATTCTATTTTTATCCTCAACTTCATCTAATACAGTTACCTGTTTTTGGTTAACCGATTTCGCATTTGCCTTTTTAGATACGAAGCATGCCTGCTTAATGTGTCAAATTTTCCCACAGAAATTACATTTACTTGAAATAAACCTACAATTCTCTTTTGCATGGTTGGTACCTGTGCATCGTAAAAAAATATAATGTTTTCTTTTGGATTTTTGTAAAATTGGATTTTTTATCCATGTGTTTTTTAAAAGTTTGCATTGAATTTATTCCTCGGCCCATAATATCATTTGCCCCTTTAAAAGCTTTTTCCATAGTCAGTGCTATATTTAGAGTTTTCTCGAGATTAATATTATCTTCCTCAAATCATCGATCTAAAATCATTTTAACCCGTTTACAAATACGTCGCGTAACATAATATTCAACGTATCTTTATCATAATCACAATCCATCGCTAGAGCCCTAAGCTCGGCAATGTACGTACTCATACCTTCCCCTTCAGTCAGTTTTATGTTTAAAAATTTGTGACGAGAAGGTATAATCAAAGGTTTGGGGGGTCAAATTTTTTTAAGTGCATCTTTTAACTTATCTAACGTTTGGTCGGAAGGAATGTCAGGTGCAAACGAATTGTGTAGTAACTGGTACAATTTTGCACTAAGAGACGAAACAAAAACCTTAGCTCGATTTGCTATTGGTACATTCTGTGTACATCTAAGTTTCGAATCTTTCAATGAAATTATCGAAATTTCATTTTCTTCATCAAATTTTTCAAATTGCAAAGTTACTTTATGTTTATGAGAATCGTCTCTAATTTGCAGCGCTCGAATCAGGTCTTGATTCTGCATGAGCAAGTCTGCAATTTGCATTTCCATGGTTCCTCCCGATTAAAGAGAATTTTTTTATTACCTTGAGCCGTCTTCAGGCAATGCCTTATCCAAAAGAAAAAGATTGTTTCTTCTTACTTCATCTATATCTGAGAATTTAAGAATTCTTCTTCACACACACACACACAAAATATTCTTCAAAGCACGCGGAATTAAACAAAAATTTCATCTCATCTTCGTCGCCAACTATTGTGTTGTGAGAGTTCAAACTATAAGTAGATGCACATTTTTCTGCTTTATATTAGTTTAATATCTACCTTACTTCACAATACAACACATTAATAATTACCGATCATTTCTCATAGATACGTGGTATTTATGTACAGTCATCCACTCAGTCACAGTTAACAATCTTTAAATGGTTGTAGTTAAATATACCACAATCTGGAGCTTAGAAGTTTCGCACAAGGTGCTAGAATCGCAGCGAGACTCATCTAAATTGAATAATTGTTGTGTCATATCTCGGCGCAAAATGTATAGCCTTTTAGAGTTTTCGGAAAACGAACTGTAACTGGCTCTGCCAATCTTGATGCTCTACAACTATGACTATTTTCTCAATTGAAAGAAAAGGAACCACACAATGTTATTTTGCAGCAAGACGGTGCACCCCCTGGCATATCTCAGTACGCGATTGGTTAACCCCTTCGCGACGGGCGAGTCATATATGCATTCATCATAGACGCATTTCATGGCTGGGCGGTGCAAATATGCATTTTAGAAAACGCTTTTGTAGGCCGGGCGATGCATATGTGACTTTTCAACTAGAACGTTTTTAATGACCACTAGCAGGGCTGGCGCTAGCAGTTTCACTACCACGGGCAAAGAGGTAAAATGCTGTTTGTTTATAATAAAAATTAAAAGGGATAATCTAAACCTACCCACAATTAATGGTAAAGTCAAACGTGAGCAAAAAACTTGCTGTCAATAAAAATGAAGCTTTAATTAGCAAAAAAATGCTAATTTATTAATTTATGTCTTTGGTACTAAATTAAAATTAAAGTTGCACAAAAAAAAAAAGAAATTTCTAGTGTATAATTATAAAATAATGATAATAAAAATATACTAAAACAAATTATAGAATACTAACTAATAAAACTGAATTACATATTAAAAATACATTTAAATCGAGAGTTAAACTAAAAAGTGTTTCTCTTTCTCACTTTTAATTCTGAGAAATCTTTTTATAATTTCTTTAACATTAATTTCTTCAGCCGGTTTATGTTCAATGGTTATTGTTGTCAAACCGTTTAGCCAATCCTCGGTAGTTGTGGAGCGAAACAATGTTTTAATTAGTTTTAATTTGGGGTAATTCCTTTCTCCACTTTCCACACTTATTGAGAGAGTAAGCACTATTCTTAAAACTAGTATACCGAGAGTTGGAGCAAAATCCAGGTTCGATATGAATTTTATAATCTCGATGGGACTTCTTTTTTATTTAGCGAAACCAAAACTACTACTATCTCGTCTGCCAGGGCCAGCGCGTTTATATTTGATGAATTCCCATCATTTAACGCTGTTTCTAGATCTCTACAATACTTTAGTTTGTCGTTTTGAGGAGTATCTTTTAAATCACAAACATTGTATAAAAATTGCTGTGGGCACTGATCAAATCAAATCTGGATTTAAGTGCATTGATAGCTTTATCTAATTTGAAAAAATAAAACTGTGCCTTATATTTCAAAGCAGGATCTTCTATCGGATCAGCTTGTGCGTCATAGACGAAATTAACATTCCTTCTTCGAACTCTATGACGTGGCTGTGCGAGCTCAAAATTAGCCAGTATGTCAAATTCGTCGGGGAGTTCTCGAGCACCACAAATCATTTCATTAAAGTTTGTGTCCGATCTAAGATTCTTGAAAAAATATTTACAATTTTTCAAGAGCCCCATAGCAGATGGTAAATCATACTCTTCTGTTTGCAAGAGCTTATTTATAGCATTGATGCAATTTAAGATTTTTTTCCAAATTATAATGCAGCATAAGAATTTAAATTGTTTAACACAATAGTCCAAAAGCCTCAACTTTTATAGAGTTGTCACTCTCCGAATTATAACAGACAGAAAGTAAAGCATCGTACATCCCTCCTACTTGGTATCTTAGGGGATTTAATGCATCTATTCGGCTTTCCCAATGATTTTATTTGAAATAACTTATCTACTTTATAAACTGCATTCATCTTATTTTTATTTCTGTAAAGCACATTTTGCTTCCACTTTAATTAAATAGTTTTATACTAGGAACACGCAAACAAAAGTGTTTTGTGTTCCTAAAATTAAGTATCCATTTATATTTTTAACACCAAAATTCCATAAAAGTCCAGTTAAATTTAGAACTGTGACAAATGGTTTTAAAGCATATATTACTACTGCTGTTAAATTATTTCATAATATTATATAAAACTTTATTAATCAAAAATCTAACAAAGCTATAATCAAAAATGGTAAAGATATTTTATATAGAGATGTTTTTAAAAATAAAAATATTTATTCAGTTCATAGTTATGGCTTTGAAGATCTTTTCAATTCCATTGATATCAATGATATTATTAAAGTAATTTTAGAAAACCACAGAGTATTTATAATCTTAATATTAATTTTAACAAATTTAAAACTCTCATAGATTTTGTCTTAAAAGAAAATTACATTAATTTTTTTTTCATCGTTCATTATATAAATTCATTATACAAGGAGGCCCAGCAAGCAATAGTTTGGCTAATTTATATTTACACTTTTATCAATATAATCATACTATTAATAATAACTATTATATTTTAGATGTATTGATGATTTAATTATTTTAGGTAAAAATGATAATTAAAATCTCAATATTAATTTTTATCCGGCTTACTTAAGTTTAGTTAAAATTTGTAATAATACAATTAAAACTAATTACTTAGATGTAATATTGTATATTAAAGATTTGAAATTACATAGTAATATTTATGATAAAAGAGAGATGCCTTTAATTTTAACATTCTCAAAGTGCCTTACTGGAATTCAATTTTATCAATATCTATATATAGAAATATTATTTTTAATTATATCTATCGTAAAAATGTTTTAGTTATAGTTAAAGATAATATTTATTTAAATATTAATAACTTTATTAAACAATGTATTGAACATAGATATCCAGCTAACTTACTTTACAATTATATTTCTAATAGTTCTCAATGATATACAATTTGTATTAATAACTTATTGGCATAATATTTTTACGGATATTTTTAACTAACAATACAATTATTAAATAGATGGCGCCATATGTTTTGTAAATTAATAATATTATTTAAATATTTCTTGGATTCATTTATATTTTCCACAAATATTTATATAAATATATATTATAAATGTGAAAGTTTCTGAGGATGTTTGTCCGTCTTTCACGCAAAAACAACTGAATGCATTTTAATGAAACTGTACAACAAAGTTTCTGAAAGTGTGGGGCGCAAACCCCTGGGGGCGCGAGCATATGGAAAATTTACAGATTTTTTTTTAAAAAAATAACCGGCAAGAAGTGAAACAAAATACTTTTTTTCCATAATAAAAAAATACACAACGACACTGATATAATTTATGTTTATCATCGGGCGTTTTTCTTTTTTAACATAAAATATTACTCGTTAAAAGAAAAAACGAAACCCAGACCCTGAGAAAAATTCTAAGAAGATAAACAATTCATCACTGTAATTATTATTGAAATACTGCACATTAGTCGTAGAAGGAAAATGAAGACATGATTCACTTTTCAGCCAGGCAGCATAATACATTTCTTGATCATTTGATTGACCAAACTTACTGGTATGGTTTCTACATTAGTTCCGTCCCATCTTTTATGTATTTGTTTTTCGCTTAGGGAAATTGTAAACAATGAAGAGTTTTACGATATTTGGAAAATAATTGATTGATTTGAAGGATTATTTGGCTAAGATTGATTTTTAAGTGTAATCTCAAACATATAAAGCATAGTGAAAAACGTCATAAACCTTTTTAGAACATCCGTATTTTTTTCTGAATACACTTTTAACCTGCGAGCGGTGGTGCGGGTCATCTGTGATATCTATTGAAGGAAGTTGAAACTGATCAGTCAAAATAATGCATATTATTCATGATTGAGAAACACGATGAACATGAAACGAAAGGAAAATTTTCAAATGCTTCCTAAAGAACTCCATCAACTGAAATATGAAACCTTAAGTGAACCACAAGGTTCAGTTCGCCTTGTCAAAAAGACGAAAGAAAGAAAAAGTTCAACTTGATATTAGTTGATCACTAAAGGTGTCACGAGTTCGAGCCCAGTACCACTAAGGACCCGCCGTGTAGGGGCAAGATTCACGTTAAATCTGTCGAAAGCTCAAACGTCCTCTTGTTGGAGTAGTGTTGTAGTTAAAAGAGGCCAACTCAAGTGCCGTCCTCGTCATTTGACCATGGTTCAAAATTACGAGGTCCGTCTCTAAAAGCCCTCGTGTAGCTGAACAGTGCGACGTTAATATTTACTTGAACAAAATATGACAGCTTTTCCAGCGAATAACATTTCTGTAATATTAGTGAAAAGTATCTCTAATTTGCGTCCTTTATTAAGGCTTGCACTTTTGAATCATTTCAGTTCAGTGTTTTATTGGACTTTTTTCTGAAATTATCAAAGAAAAATTGAATAGTCCTTGAGAAAGCTGGTAAGTATACTTTCTCTTAATTAAATTATTCACAGGAATTCCTATTTGTATCGTGTACTATAAAAATAATTATAAACAAATGATTGGGGTGACTGAGTCCCCCCGCACTACCATTAGCGTTAGTATCGAGTGAGCGCCTGCTCCCGGGTTAAAACATTTTGAAGTCTTCTCACTCTTTAAATATTAAAAAGTAAAACAATTATTCTTCACAAAAATTTTATATTCCTTTTCATTATTTAACATTAATTCTAAATGCTAATTCTGTGAGGTTTAAAATAACAATTTTTTTAAACAGTTATTTATAATTAGAGCATTTATCTAAAAAAAATCATTTTACATTTTTGTATACAATGTCGTGCACGCAGTTTTTATTTCCTTACAGTTCAACTATTATATCAAGAATAATGTTATATTTTTTTAAAAAAATTAACTCGTGCGAAGAGCTGGTGTTTCAGCCAATATACGTTTAATGTATCAGTACTGAAGAAGATATTTTATAAATAATTTCTTAATACTAAATTAATCTAAGTTTAATAATTAGTAGTGACTTCCATGGGCTTGTCTTGTATAGCAAAGTTTTTCAAAGGAAGGTTTAATATCAGATATTGACACTCTGAGTTATTTTTCTATATTTAGCTGAGATTTATATTTTGTTATCAAAGCAGCCACTGCAGAAAATCCGGTTTAACATACGTAGGATGTTGAAAATGGTAATAGTATACGAAGTGCTTTTGTTTTTAGTGCAGAAAATTCACCATCCATCTCAACCCCAAATTCAAAGAGCGATTTATTACAAAATTGCCTTTTAATTTTTCACTGGATGTGAAATCCATGAAAATGTCTTCTTTGGAAGTTCAGAACCCTTCTGGAGTATCTTGAAATATACTCCTAATCCACTCGCAACTTGCTACCAAGTTGTCTTCTTCAAGAAAACACATTTTAAAATTCTTTGCCAACATGATTCCTTTGAAACCCACTCTTCCAAGATGTATGGCAGGACGGGTTCTATGATGAGTATTTTAGCGGGGAAGGGGCGAATAATTTTGTAGCAGATATTGCGTTTTAAGCAGACGGCGTTTTCAGCGGATTGCAAAGATTATTATTTTTGACCCCAAATAAAGTTCATGTTAAAATTTAAGTGTCTTATGTTTTTGTATGTTAATGAAGACCTTAGAAAACGACTTGACTAATTATTTTAAGTGAACGGTGTATATAATTAATTTTACAGTGGAATATCTATAATTTATTTATTAGCTCTAACAGATTAAATTGTGAAAGTGGAGTATTTTGTTTATGTATATCCCTTAATTTTTAATGCAGGGAACCAAAGAAAATATTGTGTGAAAAAACTACAGTAAATCATAATGCTGTGGATAAAGTATTAACGTGCATCGCGCTCCTACACGGTGGATCTTACAAAGCTCTAATAAAGCTCGAGCAATGAAAGTAGCTAGACATTTGCCAACTTGACTCTATCGTTAACATTTTGGTATGTTTTTCATTGAATCGCCATTATAATTTAACAAACGGCGTTGCTTGCAAATATTACAATTTTAACCTAAAATAAATACAACAGAAAGTAATATTAATGTATTACACATTCAGATATATATTATTTACACTTTTTTAAGCGTTCATTATACAAAATTTTTAAAAATGTGTTACTTTTGCTGAGCAGAGATCAGCTTAGGGAGGTATTATCAAAAATCGACCCTCAAGAGTGTTACGCAGAGTTTTACACTCATGTCCATAAATTAAGGATAATTAAGTTCAAGCAAAGAAAGAGACAGAAACAAAACAAATTTGACTTATTTGTAAAGTCTATGTATTAAAGAAAAGGAATAGAGCATAAACATCACAGAAGACCACTGTTGTGGTGTCTACAATGCATGCTCTCTACTCCAGGTTAATCGCAGGGGACAGCGAGTTGCGGTAAGTGGACACTGGCCTACGAGCGGTAAGTGGACAATCTGACAGGCCTACGAGCATATAGACCAATGTGCCCTAAGCGTATGTACACGATCTGTCTTGAAACTGTCGTACCGGTAGCTGAAGAGAGCTTAAGAGACAGGTCTGATGCTATGATCTGTCTGTTTCTTTTGGCAGTACTTGCCAAATATACCGGTCCTCATTTGGCGTTGTAACTCAGGAGAGACCTGTGCTGTAACATCTACTCACGTTACCATCATCTTGGAATTGTTGCGAAAGCCTGGAAATGATACTCTGGGCGATTCCAAGTTCTTCGGATACTTTTAGCTGGGTAGGTCCACATTCCAGCCGTCCAATAATTCTACCACGTAAAAAATCATCCAAAATACTTTCTTTGTGCCATACCTATGCGGTTATTGCACTGAATGGCTTTTAAAGCGCTTGTGAACAAATTTACTTCTTTGCCACCATTCCTTATATACCCCTCTCTTACAGTCTCGTCATTGTGACGTACTATCCACGCCATCCGGTGGTTTCCTGTAATTTGCGTATTCTTCTTCAAGATGTGTGTGATAACTCTACAGATGAAATTTTTATTTTAGAGTTCAATTTCTGTGTGATTCTGAATTACCCTTAATTTATGGACATGAGTGTAAATAAATAAAAAAATCCTTTTATCAGCTGTTAGATCTAAATACTTAAAACTTAACAAAAATGTTTTTTTCTTTCATTTTTTTTAGCTGAGATATGCAAACAACTTTTTTTTTTTTTTGTTTAAATTGGAATTCACGTAAAATTAACTCATTAAAAACTTCTTTGTCCTTCAATCTGTGTTGTTTAATTTTTCAGTTCACCCGTGCGAAGAACGGGTATACCAGCTAGTATCAATATTTATTTATCATTTTTTAAAAGTGCATAGATATGTATAAACTTTATATCATTCTATCATAATGTAACTTTATGCGGAACTGTTTTCCCTCTCTTGTATTTGGCGGGAAACATAACCAGTTGTTACCCTCCCGAAGTAAGTCTTACTATCTTCGTATTTTATTGAACTTAAATCTATACTGTGAATACAAGTAGGCTTTAAACTTTTAATTATATTTTATTAGTTTAATGATTTTATTTATAATATTTAAATTCCTCCTAATGTTATTTTTTCCTATCTTCTTGTTACGTAGTATGACAAACTACAGGTGAAGGTTGGCTAGCCCTAAAACTTGTTTATACCTGCAATCTTGGTTCCTAAGGCCAGGAGTTTGTAATTGTACTACTGTGTCTTTTTCTTTCTATTTAGTATAGATATCTTAGCGTCTATAACTATCTGTGTATTTATATATTTTGGATAATGTATCATATATATATAATATATATATGTCATATATATATGTGGGAGTCCGAATAAATCTTCGAATAAAAATCAGACTCTTCAGAAGGCGGGGTTTTAGATTGGCGAGGTGGCTTGTCTAGGGGTAAGTATTTAAGGGTGAGTGATGAATTAATTGAATCAAAGTCATTTAAACACAGATACTTCATTTAAGTAAAAAATAATTTATTTAAAGTTAAAGGGAAATATTTACAAAAGAGGATATTTACAAAGAGAAAGACATGCAAGAATTAGGTTAATTAAAAGTTGAGTTATACCTTTAGAAGACGGGGAAATAAACCTTTATTATTCTTGGACGTTAGGACTGGTGGTGCCGCGCAGGGCGCGAAAATGCGGTAAAGACGCGACGTGTTGAACAAGCAGTGGTTAGTAGGCCTCTGCCGAAAAAATATGCAAGACGGAGCTACGAAAGCTCACTAGATGGCGCTGCTTCGGAATGCAGTAATAAATAAAATTGAGATTTATGGTCCTCTGAAAAGGATATGACTCAACCTTTTAACAAAATGTTTCAAAGGGAAAATCCTACAAAATCACCCTCTCCTGACAGAGCTGGTCTCTCAGTTCTTACAAAATGTTGAGAGCTAAAGTACTTTAAATACAAACTATTTTTAGTTAAAACTATAAATTTGATGATTATTGGAATGTGGATGCAATAAAGACAAATAATACGATTCTTAAAGATAATAAAATAAAATATTACAGATGGATAGATGTATACCTAATATTAACAATTCCGGACCTAAAATAAAGCATATAAAAACAAAATATTCTATGTTGTGATCTACTATTAACTAAACCATAAAAAAACCCTTCGCATCAATAGAAATATAAAGAATAATACGAAAATATAATAAATGTTACAAGTGAATATAAAATGATTAATGGAAACGAGTGTTACCATAGAACATCTATTAATTTCTCAAGAGGGATATAATATGAGAAAAATTAAAAATAATAACTAATATAAAAAAATTCAATTAAGCATAAAAATGTTTCATCAAATCAGCTGAGGTGGTGGTTGAGTTCGGTCCTTCGTGCTGACCAACCTTTTCCACTTCATGCCTATCCTTGGAATTAACTTTTGTTACTTTGTAAGGGCCTAAGAACTTTGGTCTTAGTTTCAGTCCAGCTCCAAATTGGGTTCTTTGGATGGCTACTTAATCACCTTCTTTGTATAACGAAGCTTTCTTTCTTCTTCTGTTATACGTCTTTCTATTTTCAGACTGCAGGGTTTCGATGTTCTTTTTTGCATCGTTTCTTAAAAATTCGCGTTGTTCTAGTAATTCTTTCACCATTTCTTCTAGAAGTAAGTCTTTGATTAGGATGTCTTCCTTGTAACGCATTTTGATTACCACTAATAGTTCGAATGGTGTCCATTTTGTACTGCGACTTATAGTACTATTTAGTATTCTCTGTAATCTGTCGCCGTATTTGTACCATTTCGTTGAATCGTCTAATGATAGTTTGGTGAGAACTGGAATCAAAGTTCGATGAATTCGTTCAACTTGTCCGTTTCCTCGAGGAACACCTGTCGCTTTTTGTAGATGTTGAATGTTCTCTTCATCACAGTAGTCGTTGAATAATTTTGAAGTGAACGCTGAACCTCTATCAGAGATAATTCTGATGGGATTACCAAAGGTTTTCTGCTGTTGTTTTGGTTTTTCGAGGGCACTTTCAGCAGACACAGTTTTGCCGGGATATAGCCAAGTAAATTTCGTAAATGCGTCTACTACGGTGAAAATTTGTTGATAACTTTTGTTTGTGGAGGGTAAATGACCGATGAAGTCAACATAGTACGTACTTAAAGGAATGCTTTCCTTAGAAATAGGATTCAAAAACCCTTCCTTTCTGCCAGTTTTCTTATTAGCTAAGATACATGGAACACAATTAACTATTACTTTTTTAACGACGTTGGATAAATTTGGGATAAAAAATTCCTCTTTCACAATTTCTTCTGTTTTTCCTACTGAGAAATGACCATTTTCGTGAATCAAATTAATTAGTTCAGCTTGCATTGCTTTAGAGGTTACAATTAATTCTCGACCATTTAAGTACTTGTAGAGTATACCATTTCGCTCAAAAAATTCTTCTGATTCTTGCTTCTGTAGAAGTGATTTCAATGTTTGTATGTTGTCATCTTCCTCTTGTGCGTTTTTAAGCTTTGAAGTTAATGTATCATTGCATACCATCATTACGGGATATCGGTTAAGAGCATCAACGTGCTTCATACGACTTCCTGCTCTGTGCTCTATTTCATAATCGAATTCTTCTAATTGAAGCGCCCATCTGGCTATGCGAGTAATCAGCTCCTTTTTTGCATAGTCTTCTGAAATGCTAAACAGTCAGTTACTATTTTAAAGTGTTGTCCTAAAAGATAAACACGAAACTTCTTTAATGCGTTGATAATTGCTAGTACCTCTAATTCGTAGCTGCCATACTTTTCTTCTGCTGTATTTGTCTTTTTCGACATGTAGTAAACGGGATGTAACTTTCCATCTTATTCCCTTGTTTACAGGCGTCTGTATGCAGTTCTGTTTTTCTTCCATACTTGTAAAGGTGCAAGATTGGGCCTTCGGACAGGATTTTCTTCAATTTTTCAAATGCTTCTTTTTGTTGAATCCCGAAAACAAAGAGGTTTTCTTTTCTTGTTAAATCACTAAGTGGTTTAGCTATCTTTGAATAATCCTTGATGTACTTGCGGAAATATCCAGTTAAACCAAGAAAACTTTGTACTTGTTTTATTGTTGTTGGTTCTGGAAATTTTCGGACAGCTAGTGTCTTCGTGGGAGATGGTTTAATAATTCCGCTTTCTACAATGTGACCTAGAAATTCAATTTTCTTTTTTAAGAATTGGCACTTCTTGAACTTAATTTCTAATCCGTATTTCTTTGCGACTTCGAAAATAATTTTAAGTTTTTCGAGACCTTCCTGTTCGTTTTTCGCTAGAATGACGAGATCATCTAAATAACTGATTACAATTCCTTTCCGAGTAAGATCTCTAAATATACTTGATACGTAGCGTTGGAAAACTCCTGGACTTGTGCTTAGTCCGAAAGGAACTTTGTTGAATTCAAATTGTCCATCTGGGACGATAAAGGATGTATACTTTCTACAATCTTCTTTAACATCGACGTGAAAGAAACCATTGAGTAAATCTAATGTAGAATATACCTTTGCTTCTTGCAAAGTGTCTAAAACATCTTCGATGATAGGTAACGGAAATTTATCTTTCACAAGCTTCTGATTCAATTTTCTGTAGTCAATGCACATTCTCGAAGATCCATCTTTCTTTTTTACCATTACGATTGGACTTGCATATTCCGCAGAACTCGGACGTATAATGCCTTCGTTGAGCCATTCTTCTATCTGTTTGTTTACTTCTTGTATTTTTGTGAAAGCTAGTCGACGACGGTGTTGACAGACTGGTTCTTCGTCTTTTAGAATAATTCTCATTGTGACGTCAGTAGATGCTGTTTTTCTGGCTTGTAGTCTTGAATTAACTTTTCAAGTTCCTTCTTGATTTGACAATTTTCAACATGACGTAGGTCTAGATCTTCTTGAAGATTTTCAGCAGATATTTGCATAAGCTGTGCATGATTCTCATATTTGTTGAATTTAACTCCTTCTTTAGTAAAACTTATCGATGCTTGTTCCAAAAGATCTGATCCAATAACTGCTTCAAATTTTAATTTTTCAGTCAGTACAACATGCCAAGTTAACGAGTAATTTTCATCATCTATTTTGAACTTATGTTCAAAGGAACCGATAGTTGTCACTTGTGCTTCACTAATATCTGTGAGAAGCATCTTGTTCTTCGATAATTTTGTTGGATCCATTATTCTTCTGCTTGTGTTTTCTCGAAGCAAACTTACGGTACTACCACTGTCTATGAGCGCCGTGATTTTCACCTTTCCAAAAAATATCTCTTTAGTACGTAAACCTTCCTTAACGATGAGTGTGCAAGTTTCTTTTGAAGGTTCTTTGAATTTCTGCGATTTTGAATAGTTCGTCTGAGCATATATGCTTGGAAGCATTGTGATTTGAGTGTTTCTCGTAATTTTTGTTGTAATACCCTTTCTGGCGCTGTCTTGATATCTTTGAATGGATTCGTACTTGGTAACAGGGGCTTCGTAATGTTTGTTGTAATTCGTTGACGCTGGAAACTTCTTATATTTCCTGTAATACTTGAATTTTCCTGGTGCTTCATATCTGCGATTCTTTTCTGTGAATCTGAATTCTTGTTTCTTCACAAATGGGCTGCTAGATTTTTGTTTCAGAGTCCTTTTAAAGTCTTCGAATTCTTCTAGTTTTTCTGCTAATTGAACGGGGAAGTTCATATTTGCCCATTCATCAAGATAATATTCTTTAAATTCAAAGGAGTTTTTCGTTTGAGTTGATCTGTTATGATTAGATCTGATAACTTGTTGAAAGTATCTATCTTCAATCCATCTATCCATCCGTTGAAGTAAGTGTTTAACTCATGGTAAAAATCAATCCATGTTCTTTCAGGTGCTTTTTGGTGAGTGACAAATAGTTGTCGAAACTTTTCTGGAGTTAGTTTAAAGCGTTTCAGCAGTAAATCTTTAACGTGTTCGTAAGCGTTGGCTGTATCGTCAGGCTCTCTCGCTATGATGTGAGATACTTCCGTCGGTAACAAGCCTAACAGATGAGAAACCCAGTTTTCTTGATCAATATTTAATATCTGCGATTGACGTTCAAATAATTTTAGATAAAGACTGATGTCTTCTTTCAAATCAAAACGATTTATAAACTTTGAAATTTCTTTGACGAGAAATTTAGTATCACTTTCTTTGGATGTATCAGCGCCTAATTGGATTGTTAACTTTTCAAACTCAAATTCGTCTTTGCGTTTTTGCTCATCTAACCTCAATTGTTCGAAGCGTAATTTTTCTTCTCGTTCTTCCATGCGTAATTTTTCTTTTTGCTCTTCAATGCGCAAATTTTCTTCTCTGACTTTGCGATCCTCAACAATCGTTGAATGTATGTTTTTGGTCAGTTCTTCGTCATAATCTTCACTACTAATAATTAGATCTTTGAGTGTGGCGATGGTCATCGATTTATCGAATTTTAAATTTAATTCCGTGGCTAAGACAAATAAATCTTCGCGTCAACCTTTGCCAAGATACGCCATTTTAAAATTTAAATTTAAGTTTTGATAGTAACCAAAAGAATAAACAAAATTGTCACGCGTTCAAACAAAAACAATGATGTTGCTATTGGCAATTCTCGTTTGCATTTACAAAAATTCTCAAGTTAAAATGATATTACATCAAAATACACTAAATATACATTGAAATATTCAAATTCTATTAATTTAGAAATATTTTATACCAGTAACGCGTAAAGACAACAGTGCGAGCTAAAATACGTAATGCTTAATTTAAAGTAGTCAAATCATTAATTTCAACTAAAAACAAAACCCTTTTTTAAAAAAAAACATTTGATATATCAGTTATCTCATTTCGTTATAATAAATGCAAAGAGAATTTGAAAGAAAAAATAAATTAATATAAATCTTGTTTAGGAACTGTGATTAAATTTATTGTGATATGAAAAATAATTTAGGAATATAAAGTTCTTTGCCGAAAAAAGCAAACAATTAGAAGTTGGTCAATTAAGAAAAACCTCATATATATTTTTTATTACACCAATAAAAATAAAATCTTTTTAGGATCTCTTCAGAACATTCTAAGGATAAACACATGTTTCAATAGAAAGCATAATAATTGTGTCAAAAATGAACTCAAAATACTTATATATTTAATGATAAAACACACCATTTAAAATAAGATTATGCATGACCTTTCATCAATTCTAAAAAACATAGCATTTTCTTTCAAAATATATTTCTGGAATACTCGTAAAAAATAATTAATTACTAAACAGCTGCAAGAGAAATGTTACACTATATGAGTCATCGAAATTACGATTGCATCGAAACGGTAAATGTTTAGGAATGGAAAACATTAATCTCTTAGTTCAAGGTCGATGACGTAACCCAAAAAATGAAAAGTTTTGATTCACACATGAAAAATGAGATACAAATAAAAAAACTTGGAATATTATGTACGACTTATACTTAATATTTTAAAAGATATACTTGTAGAAAATTTTAATTGATACGATTTCTATACACAAATAGAAAAATAGTATTTCAGAAAAACACACATATATTTAAAAATATAAATGACTTCATGAAGTCAACTACAACAATTTTTTCATGAGCAAATTGACGGTGGCTCACGTATTCTTTTACATTTTTTTCCTGTTGCAAGGAAAACGAAATAAAAAACAGTACACACCTGATTCGCTGGACGACGTGTTTACTGATAATCTTGAAAACAAACTTCAAAGGCTCCTGGATGTGTTCACTGGACTTGTGAAACTCTTGTAGTTGTTGTACACGGCAGAAAATAACGTGGTTTCGGCGAGCGATCTTGTAAGATCTTGAGTTGTGACTTGGTGACTCCGGGAGTTGATTTATTCACCTAAATGTTAGTATGTTATGAGAGGCAATCCGCATTTTCTATTCAGTTCGTTTGTTATTTTAGGCGTGCAGCCAAAAATGGGGTTTTTTTTTAAAGAAGAGGGTTAGAAGGTTATCAACTTATTATTTAGAGAAGATTTTCGAAATCAAATCCCAGGCGATTCCCCAATTATTTCTGTGGGAGTCCGAATAAATCTTCGAATAAAAATCAGACTCTTCAGAAGGCGGGATTTTAGATTGGCGAGGTCGCTTTTCTAGGGGTAAGTATTTAAGGGTAAGTGATGAATTAGTTGAATAAAAGTCATTTAAAAACACAGATACTTCATTTAAGTAAAAAAGAATTTATTTAAAGTTAAAGGGAAATATGTACAAAACGGGATATTTACAAAGAGATACACATGCAGGAATTAGGTTAATTAAAAGTTGAGTTATACCTTTAGAAGACGGGGAAATAAACATTTATCATTCTTGGACGTTAGGACTGGTGGTGCCGCGCAGGGCGCGAAAATGCGGTAAAGACGCGACGTGTTGAACAAGCAGTCGTTAGTAGGCCTCTGCCGAAAAATTATGCAAGACGGAGCTACGAAAGCTCACTAGATCGCGCTGCTTCGGAATGCAGTAATAAATAAAATTGAAGTTTATGGTCCTCTGAAAAGGATATGACTCAACCTTTTAACAAAATGTTTCAAAGGGAAAATCCTACATATATAACATATATATATATATCATATATATATATGTCTCATGTATATATAATACACACATACACACACATACACACACACACACACACACACATATATATATATATATATATATATATATATATATATATATATATATCATATATATGTTGCAGGCATTCTATAGAATGCCTGACGTTTTTAGGAAAGTATGAAATAGGAAAATTATTACACACTTTGCCTAGGCATTCTGTAGAATGCCAAATGCTATTTAGGCAAAGTATGAAAAAAGGTCCTAATAAAGCTATTTTATAAATGACGTGCATTCCTAAGAGAAATACAAATATTATACTAGAAAAATAATAAGAGTGCCATTAAAAAATTATTCAAAATACGTAAAGAAAAAGTGAACGTTGTACTGAACAAGATTATTGCTTTTCTTATTATGGGGACTTGGCATATTTTGAACAATTATTTTTTATTTATGTATTTAAAAATTTTATTTTTAGCATTACATATAATGTTTTTATTCAAGAAAATAGTACGGGATGTATTTTTGTGTAAATTATTCATACAATTTAGAAAAATTGAAAGTTTAAAAAAAATATGGAATATTCTAAAATAATACTCATTTTGTATTAACTAATTATTTGACCTGAAATGTTTTGTGACTATTCCTAAGAATGTATTAAACAAATTTATGAACGATTTTACAATAACTTAATTAATGTTAGAGAAAGAAAATAACATGTAGATATGCACACGCTAAAATTAAACGAAAATGCCAAAATCTCCATTAAAATTGTTTTTTTTTTTAAAAAAAGGTATTAAGTTTTTACAGAGCACAAACTGGATGCACAATTTTGTTACATGCTTTTTACATGAAACAGAGAATAAAAATCGAAGTGATTGATTAATATTTATGTATCACTTTAAAACACACGCACACACAATTAACTACATATTTTAGTTAGAATAATCTTATTTTCAAATTATTTAAAATCATATATTTTATAAACGATCCCTTTTTAGAGTATTAATTACATAAGAAAACTCACGGAAAATGTTAAAAAAAAAATTCTACAATGGCGCACATTTTACAGTTGTTTTTTTTATATCCACATAATATTAAAATATTATATTTTTATGGAAAACATGATGAATAAGAACTGAAATAAAAAAAATATAAAAAAAGCCTTAAAGTGAAAATATTTCACATGCACACATTTCTAAAGAAATACAAATTACACATCAATTTAATATTTAAGAAATATCCTATACTTTATTTATAAAAGCATCTTTTTTTTGGTTATTATTTCACTTTTTTACAATAGCTTTTTTTATCTCTCATTTTTTTATCTATAAAGGGATGTAAGTTTATATTTTTTAATTGAAGTTTTTTGAACTTCTAATTTTCAGGCATGTAAAAATGATGTATCAATCGAAAGATAATAATGCAAAAAATGTAACTAAATATAAAAATATACAAACGATATTTGGATCATTTTTAGGTCGTCAAGTCCTCTTAAGGGGAAAAAAATCTGGCTCATTCGATCCCTCTCTAACTGCTCTTTCAGTTATAATTTCATGCTCATAGGGCATTCCTTAAATAGTTTTTAATTGTTTTAAACTTTTAATATTCATTTAAATCCACAATACCTTAGCTTCTGTTTGAGTCTTGGACTTGAGATTTGAACGAATTGTTCCACTCGACAAGACCCATCCAGTCATATACTTGACTCTCATTGTGTAGGCATGGGGAGGGCTTAAGTATTAAAATATCATTTTCCCATGTTTCCCCAAGGGGTGTGAAAAAATGTCACCCCCTTGAAGAACTGAGCTTTGGACTTGATTTTTGGAGGTACGCCATACTTTCATGCATGCGTGAGCCTTACGTGGAATCGGCCCCCTCCGGAAAAGTTCACACCCCTATTTCCCCATTAATAACTCGAATCCTATGCTACCTTGGTCGACCGCACCGGCTGGATTCGATTGTTCTCCTTATGAGCTCTTCAAATATGTAATTTTATCCCAATAGCCCCATTCCTTACCCCTGTTTCACGCGTTTTTATAAACAATTTTAATTTTTTTTTAAATTCCTCATAGATCCGAGGATTTTTGACCTGTATTGTTCGAAAGTACAAGGACTCGACCTCCCACGTGCCCCTCCTCTTCTTGGGCAGCCTTTTGCCAATGCAAATCCTGACTAACTCATTTCATCATTTACTGAAACAGTTCAGGGTGTAATAAAATCACTTACTATCATCATGGAAATGACATTGAAGAGACATTATTTTAAGATATTGGCGAAATGCTGTCCAAGAGGGGGGCGACACTTGGGAGGACGAGTACTTGTACTTCCGAACGATACAGGTCAAAAGTCGTCGGAGCTATGGGAAATTTAAAGAATTTTAAAACTGTTTATGGGAGGGGGACAATCGAATACAGCCGGAGCGGTCGACCAAGGTAGCATAGGATTCAAGTTATTAATGGGGAAGCCATGTACGGGGAAGTGAACTAGAGGAGGCAATTCCACGTCAGGCTCGCGCAAGTTCGAGCCCAGTACCACCAAAGACCCACCGTGTAGGGCAGCGATGCACGTTAAATCTGTCGAGAGCTGAAACGTCCTCCCGTTCATGGGGTGTGCCAGCTCAGGTATTCACCACGTCACTTGACCATGGTTCAAAATTACGTGGTCCGTCGCCAAAAGCCCTCGTGTAGCTGAACAGTGCGACGTTAATATTCATTCAATCAATCAACCACCCCCTCCATTAATTCTCATGATGCGGCCCGTGTGCAATAACCATCATATGAATGCGGCTCGCATGAAATAGCTAATATATGTATGCGGTCCGGCAGTAAAAAAGGTTGATTACCCCTGATCTAAACAGTCTATGCAAACATCCGTGGATGATCGCATGCTGAGATGCGAAAAATATAAATCGGGCTGATAATTTTCTCAAAAAATTATCTATCTATTCTTCTAGTTCCTTCATCTGAATTAAATGTGATTTCTACAAGAAGTTTTATGCGGAACTTAAACAGAAAAGTACTAGTGAACATGAATTGATTGATTGAATATTAACGTCACACTGTTCAGCTACACGAGGGCTTTTGGGGACGGACCACGTAATTTTGAACCATGGTCAAGTGACGTGGACGATACCTGAGCGGGAACCACCCTCTTTTAACTACCCCACCACAACAACTGGAGGACGTTTCAGCTCTCGACAGATTTAACGTGCATCGCTGCCCTACAAGGTAGGCCTTTAGTGATACTGAACTCGAACTCATGACAAGCCTACCTTGACCACTGGGCTACCACAGCCCTGCCTTGGCTTGGGATTTTAAGATAGGCTGCTTATTGGGACTTACCTCGTGTTATATCTGTGGGGATGGAAGGATATATTTCAGTCCTATGTCAGTACTCCTACACCAAAGGACTTTAGTGGCACCGACTCGAATGCACGCCACTAGAGCATGTTTCGTGAAACTTAGAGTATTGTAGAAAGCACTTTGGAGAATGACTAAAACATGAAATAAAATTAAATACTCTTTTTTTTAAAAAAAAAGAATAATCAAAACTGAAATGAGAAAAGTGCCGTTGTGAGAGTTTTAGTCATAGTAATGTCAAACCAATTACATTAAATCAGTAATTTCAAGTTTAGGTGAATCTTTAAATTAAGAGAACTAAGGAAAAAATGTGTGCTATTGCTCTGCTTTAAATTCAAAACTCAGAACGCAAAAAAATAATGAAGAAAATGCCTGCACACACACACACACACACACAATTTTGGAATATAATACCAATTTAACAGTAACATTATATCGGTTACTAAAATCACTTAACTCATTTTTATTTGTTTTGAAACAAAATCTTAGCAACTCTTTCTATTGGTTTTATTACTTAGCTCATCATTATGTAAAAACAGTCGAGCAAATATAATGTTTTTGTTGCTTTTTGTCTTAATACTTATGTTATTTTTATTGAAATAGATAATTCCCCGGTTATTTGTATTGAAATACATAATTCTCTTATTTTTATTGAAAGGGATAATTCCTCCTCCATTCCCATAATCCGGAATTTAAAAGATGTACATTCGTATGGCTGGATCGATATTCGAATGAACATTTACAGAATTATCTCTCAGTGTTCTTAAATAAAATGATTTTTTAAAGCTTTTTTTTTCATAAATGTATTTCCCCTCCCTTTCAAATATCCTATAAAAGAATTTTATTTTGCAGCTGACGCTTCACAGAAAAACTTCGAAATTTATAACAAACTTTAAAATAAAATAAAAAAAATGAATACTAGGGTTATTACTAACTAATAAATAAAATAATCATAAATACTAACGGTAGACCAACCCTAATTGTGCAAATTATACAACTCTTCATATTCATTGATCACATTGTAAAACTGTAATTTACTTGTATTGTATAGTTCTATTGTTTTTGCGTGCAGGGGGAAAATCATTTTCAAGTCTTCATTATACCTCATTTTCTATCTTTCGTATATTTTCTTCATTTGTTCTGGTTATTTTTTTTGTGCAAAATTCGTTCTTGGCACTCTTAAATTCAACGTTTTATGACCCATTTTTAGTAGCTATAACTTTTGTGTAAATAAATTTATCACATGATCCCGAAGAACTATTTATATATATATATACTTGTTTTGAAAGAGAAGTTTTGCACATCGTCTATTAGTTCTTGCATATATTCGGTTCTTAATTGTGCTTGGTTTGATCACAAATAATACAAACGCACTCCTTCACTTTTTAGAGAGAAAGAGTTATATTTTAACATCACACTACAAAGCTCCACGAGGGCTATTGGCGACGGACCTCATAATTTTCAACCATGATCAAGTGACGAAGATGACACCTAAACTGGCACCCCCACTCTCTTCTAACTTTCACACTATCGGATTGATTGAATATTAACGTCGCACTGTTCAGCTACACGAGGGCTTTTGGCGACGGACCACGTAATTTTGAACCATGGTCAAGTGACGTGGACGACACCTGAGCTGGCACCCCCTCTCCTAACTACCACACCACACCAACGGGAGGACGTTTCAGCTCTCGACAGATTTAACGTGCATCGCTGCCCTACACGGCGGGTCTTTAGTGGTACTGGGCTCGAACTCGTGACAAGGCAAGCCACGATCCGATACCTATACCACTCGGCTACCGCGGCCACGCACACTATCGGACAACCAGCCACAATGCGATACCTTGACCACAAGGCTACTGCGGCTACTCTTCAATTTTCAGCTACATATTTATGATGTAAATTTTTGGGCTTGAAGAAGTTGATTTAACCGAAAATTACGCCGTATTGTTTGTGTGCCAATTCGTTACTATGATATTGAAAAAACGACTATAACTACCTTTTCATTATTGCTCTCGTATGGGAGAAATTTTTACATCATCTCACGAAAAAATTCTTTTTTATATATAGAGAAAATATATTACTTCCCTTTTTTTTTAATTTTAGGGAAGACGAAAGTTGAATGGTTAAATCGACAGCACCTTAAAGTCAGATGAAATTTTGTCTCTGTAAAATAAACGAGTACTGTAGGAAAGATGGAAAGGGTAGCCATTTTCCTGACACAGAAGCATGTGGGAGATTCGCTTCTCTTTCATGTCTTTGGATAAATGCACTCGCTTTATATGTATAGGAGGGTTGGTTGTCGGCTTAAAATAAAGTAGGGGATATGAAAGCATAGTAAACACCCCTCCCCTCCCCAAAAGAACGAGAGGGTTGTAGGCGCTAAATATTTCTGCCGCTTAAGCTTTGCAAAGTACTTTGAGCAAATAAAATGTATCCCCTATCTGTGTTTACTCGCTTAAAATTTTTCTACAATGAGTCATGCTAACAAAGGACAGAAGAGGTATGATGGAGTTGAGAACCCGGTATCGATGTTTTGAAAGGAAAATCAGTTAACAAAGGCGTCAAAAGTCTGCACATCGGAAATAAAACATAATGAATACAGCTTATTTACACCGTCCTAGATTGCTAAAAATACATTAAAATAAAAAAAAAAATGTTGCATAAACTGTATATATTAGAATGGAGACCGCAGTCATATGGAGAGGAAAAAACTATTATTCATCGGTACCTAATTATGTAGAAAAGATATTCTATCGTATGGGGATTAGGAAAAAAAATAATGAAAATTTTTTTTTAAATTTATATTGCTCCCAATTAGCTTTATTTTCGAAAAAAAATTATTAATTGTTTTTCTGAAATATGAACAAATAAAACGATGCTTATCTTCAAATAAATACTGAGTAGTAAATTGTACAGTAATACGCCGAACTTATGCGATAGGTGTGACTGAGTGATGATCGCGTAAGGGGGGTATAATTTGCATATAAATTATTTTTAGATTGGGCCGGAGATGAAAGGAAATAATAATTTAGGAAAAAAAAAATGTTTAATAAAGTCTTAGGTAACACAAATGCAAAATCGCAAACTGCAGTTATTTTTATGTAGAAGGTTTCATAAAATTTAACTAAGCAGACTGACGGCTTAAAGTGTTTTTTTCATCCCGAAAAATTTCCTCGTAGCTTAGTAATAGTTTTTTTTATTCTGCTTTGCGTTGTAAAAATACTCTCTTTGTTGGAGTCTATACGCATTTTGTACCTTTTTTAAATCTGAGACCTTCTGTCAAGTCCCCAACCGTCATTCAATCTTCCAATTGAACTGGCTCTAAAGACTAGTTTTCTTCTTTTGCTCTTGCATTTCTATGAGCTTATCATTGTGTCAGCTCCTGATTGTGGGAATCTAGCCATTCTTGAACGGCATTACTACTCACTTCTAAATTTATTTGCCGGCCAAGATCGACAGCTTTAATCACTGCACTAACTAAACAGCAGACAGGGAGTGAGTAATCGAGTTGTGTAGCGCTCAAACAAAAGACGAATCAATGAGATTTGAAAATCACGTAACTCCGGGGTCGCGTAAGTCGGGATAGTGAATGTGTCAAGGTATTGCTGAAAATTGCAATTCATGCCCAATGGGCTCAATTCATGGCGTCACATGATAAAAACAAAAAAGTGTTCGCCATTGAATTAAAAACAAACATTAAACTAATTGCCCTTGTTCTATTTTTGTAAAACTCAGATAAAATTTCAAGTTTCATAGATAGGTAAAGATGTTTAAATGCTAGGGAAAAAAATTCTTCAAAAAGATTTTCTTAAATTAAAAAAAAATCATATTTTATATTTATACTTTTAAATAGAATGCATTTTGTATACATATGTGTTTTTAAGAGTAAGTTTCTGTAAAGAGCAAGACTTAGCAACACCGGAGTGCATGAACTGATTAGCTGGAAACACTAGAAAGTTTTTATTGTGTGACTAGGACGTCGCAAGAGTTTTTGAATAGATTAGCTAGAATCACGTAGCTTTCACCATCATGTGACTATGACGTCACATGAATTGAACCCATTCTCTTTCCTGGCACCGTCGATCCTAGCTATTGTCCGTCTTTTGCTTTATCATGTACTACTGTAGGTTACATTGTAATTTCTTAAAAATTAAAAAAAACATTATCAAAGAAACTGTTAAATGTACCTGATGTTTTGTTCTTATGATATGCTCATTTTTTCTGTTTAATACGTGTCCACTCGTCACAATAAATGATAAGACATACTTAAATGATATTTCAATTTGTCAAAAAAAATTGACTTTTTACCAAAAAAATACTTAAATAACTAGATTTCATTCCTCTTGTGCCAGTACTTAACACTAAATTAATATAAATTTTTATTCTATTTTTCCTTTTATCTACACATATCCTAAAACATCTTTTCCATATTTGTAGGTTTTGAAATCTTGAGAAAAAAATTCATTCTATCCTGTTGTACATTCAAAACACATAGACTTCTTTGGTGGGGGGAGAAATGTTATTAAAAAAAACGTTTACTTAAGCGAAGAGGTGCAATCTTTATGCTAAAAATTAAAAAAATATGTTGGTCTACAGGAGGGAAGTCAACTAAGTGGTCTTCTTTGAATTTAATACCCGTGTTGCATTTTAATGTTATTTATTAGACGGCAATGTGTATATAATAACAGATTTATGTTTCTCGAATTTTCTACCTCAATTCTAAGCTTTCACTTAAAAATCTCTTTGCTCTTAAGAAAAATCAGATAATGATCCTTTTATTTGAGAAAAAAAAAATATGAAATGAATGCAATAAAGTGTTTGTGTGCTACATAGAAACAATCATTTGTTATTAGATATAATAAAAATAAATCAACTTATTGAATGCATGAAAATTTTGAATTCCGTTGAGCTTTCAAATGTATTGGCATGGAACAAAAATTGACAAATGAGTATCGCTTGAGTTCATGAATCCCTCCATACTAGATATTTACTCGGTGAATTTCATTTTTTTAAGTACACCATAAAAAAAAACTTCTGGTATGGATGCTGAAACCCAGCCCACTATTTATTAGATTTTCCAAAACACAGATGAAACATTTTACTGATCTTTTTTCATTGTTGTCTACTCTGAGCACACACATATTTTTTTCATACTTTTAATGAGAGGAACATTATTATTACACACACGCACGCAATCAGGGTCACTAAAAAAACAATATTCCACCACAAAAACATTGTAGGTAATATTATATAGAAACTTTATGAAACTCATTTAAGAGAAGTGTTTAAAAGGGTTTTTTTTTCACACTCTCCCCAGAACTATTTTAATTGAAAGTAAGTATGCATTGAAGAACTGAGTGAAATTTTCACTAGTAAATGCATGGCGAAACCAACTCATGAACAGGATAGAAAATCTTTTTAAGGGATTGTAGACATATATTTCAAGGTGTCGACTTATAAAAAAGTTTTAGGCACGCTAAAAGGAAACTGGCATAAAACGGTTTTGTGCAGGTGTGTTCTTTTCAAATGTTTTTCGCAGATTTTATTTCAACCTTATGATTTTTTTTTTAAAAAATAGGTGGTATTTTAGCACACAAACTTTTGGACACATGGAAAGTTCCCCTCCCAGGTGTAAGAGCTAATTAATTGGTGGCACCATCTAGTGGCGCCTCTCTTTACCACATTTTGACGCTTGCGTTAATTTTATCTTAAGTCCTAGTCAGATGCTAAAAATTAACAAGATTAAATTTTGCCGAGAGTACCAGAGACAAATTGATACTCAAGGGATCTTTTACATGCCCCATTTATCTTATGACATGCGTACCTAAGATTTTTGTATTCAGAAAATTTATTGACTCCAGCCGGGTTCGAGCCCACAACCTTATATTTTAACCTAATTTACTTTTAAAAATAATCAAAGGAAATGAAAAAAAAAATTGACTAATGAATCAAACCCAGACCTCGCGCATAGCATGCAGACGATATGTCAACCAAGCTACGAAATCGTTGGAGGAAATTAGAATTTAATTGTATAAAAGCGAAGCATGAATTTCGAAGGCTTTTTTCTCCGAATTGACTGGCCATTCCGCGGAATTACATTGAGGAGTGAACACCCTAAAGGAGTACTACTATTACACCGAGTCTCGACCCCAAATGCATTTCCTTAGTCGTGCCCTCTCCTAGTTAGTGGGGAGAAAAAGCTGCGGAAGTAAGTTAATATCTTAATGGAGTGAGTGAGGCAGTTCACAGCGGAGAAGTAGAGTTGCAATTCATTTAGTAATTAAACAAGGTTTTAGCACTCGATGAAGTGCAGAAGTGGGTTGTCATTTCCTAACCCAAAACAATTCAATTGTTCTTAAAAGAGGAACCGTAGAGGATGGGTGGAAAACCCCAATTTTCATTTTGAGTGTGGGTGGTCGGGGTTTGACTTAAGGCAAGATGAACTTATAAAATCTTTCTTTTAATGTTGCTTTGTGAGAGTGAATCGGTTCTATGCAATGTTGGTTTCGGGATGAAATTGGAAGATTTGGTAATGATTTCGAAGGTTCTGTTTTGGGTTTACACTGAGTTGTATTGATGTGATAATTTGATGTGAGGGGAGCCACACACACACACACACACACACACACACACACACACACACACACACACACACATATATATATATATATATATATATATATATATATATATATATATATATATATAACATAGTAATATACGATGGAGAAATATAGCTTAAAAGTTAATAATTTGTTGTCAGGTGGGGAGAAATTTGGATTTTTTTCAATATGTTCGATGATTGTGAAAATATCATAAAAAGTGATTAGAAGGAAAGTAGGAAAAAGTGATTTAATAGAGAAACAGAGAAAAATGAAATGAAAATGATTTTATATATATATATATATACTAGAGGACCCGACAGACGTTGTCCTGTTCACACATCTTAAATTCAAAAATTCCAAATTTTTATGAATAAGCTTTAACAATCTGGACCGTTTTGAGTAAAATTTGTATTAAAAGGTTATTACAATGTCTAACGTCATTATATATATATATATATATATATATATATATATATATATATACAGTTATCACAATTCAATCAATCGATAGCGTGTGAGTATGTGTATATTATGAGTGAAGTTAAATGTAAATGCTGTGTGAATAAAAACTTAAACTTGTTTTAATTAAAGGTGAAAAAGTTGAGACTCAAACTATTTTATAACAGGTATATTTATTAAATTGTACATAAACTTAATTTATTCTAATGCCATTAGATGTACAATATTTTCGGTTAATCCTTGAGGGTATAAACAAATAAATTGGATGGTTTTTTAACTCTGGAACACGCAACATATAATTGGCCATGAGAAAAGCAAGGGATTTCTAAATTTAGGACACAAATCTTCATTGTTTGACCTTGTGACTCATTAATATTCATACCAAATGCCAAGCGAATTGGAAATTGTAAACGTTTAAATCAGTGCTTCTCAAAGTTTCAACATTCGCGACCCAGTAGTCAATCATGATTTTCCTCGCGCCTCCCTCATACAATAACAATGTAATTAATTTAATAATAATATACTTTGAGTCTAAAACTACGATACGACTTTAATTTCTTAAGTGTCACCGGCGTATATAAAGGTCTCGCTCAGCCAAAGTGTTAATTTCCCCAGACGTATGTATGCGTCGTTCCAATCTTTTCTGTGCAACGCTATCCATAAAATTATTCCAAAGACTTTGGAATGTAATAAATGGACCTTGAGAATGTTTGTGAATAATTTACTTATTTCAGATTATTTGCTTCTTTATTTCTTCGCCCCCCAACACAGTTGTAATTGGATATTTTTTAATCGGCAGTTAAGGGATTCATTGTACACCGTACAAATTATCAAGATAAGTGTTAATGCTTGTATATAATTTTATATATATTATTTTATTTATATTGTAATTATTAAACTTGTTCTTACCTTGGTTTTGTTAAAGTAATTATAAAACATATTGTGCAGTACTGATTCATTTATAAGTTTATTATAATAGTGTATTTTATTTTTTTATGTTAGGATATATTTTGTTTGTTTACTTTCAGTAAAGTAATAATTTTTCAAAATAATCTTTTGTTTTCGACTTTTCTATATGCTCGCGCCCCCTCGTAGAGTTGCCACGCTCCTCACGGGGGGCGCGCCCCCCTTGGATTCGTGGTAGAAGTACAACTTCACCTTGAAATTTTCCAATTAAAATAGAGGCTTCAAGAATGCTGCCTATGATTTTTTTATGACTAATCGCGTGCCATTACACAATTTTGGTGCGTTCAAATTTTGAAGCAAAATTATGGGCGAGCCAATCTTCAATCGCAAATTATGTGGTGGCATTCCCGGTAAATCCAGTGAATTTAAAAACTCTACAAGATAGTTAACTACTTCATCAGGATCAACAACAGTATCAATCAATTTGAATGTAATTTCATTACCAGGCAACGACTGTTGTATTTTGAAATTGATGGCGTCAACATCCAAATTTTTTGCCGCTAAAATAGCTCGCTCACGTAGCCATTGCACTATCAGTATAATTATGTCGTAAATCTGTGTGTGGAAAGATATTTTTTATTAATTCATCTTTGGTAGCCACAATGTTGCAAAAATTTTCTGGGAGTTGAATATATTGTGTATCTTCACACATACAATTGAATTCTACCATTGCTATTGTCTAGCAATTGTTCAGAGAATCTCGACGTTAATGGATCATTTTGAAGTTGAACATGCATATTAATGGTAAGAAATAATTTACTAATACTTCGCCATAGATAAGATTTTTTTCAAACATGCGTTTATTTCATCCACATAAGTCGCACGGGGAATGACGGGTAATGTTTGTCTGAAATCACCAGACAGCAACAGTAGAACACCACCGAAAAGTCTAGTATTACTTTTGACATCTTTCAGGGTCCTGTCGAGAGCTTCAAGCGAATGTTTGTGGGTCATTGTACATTCATCCCATATATAATAATTTTGTATTTTCTCAAAACTTAACACATGCATGAATGCTTCTTTATATTACACATTGCCTCGAGATTTGTATGGACATTTTAAGGTACTTTAAGCGCTGAATGCGCAATGCGTCCACCATCAAGTAAGGTCGCTGCAATAACTGATGAAGCAATTGCCAATGCACACAATATGATTTTGGGTTTGGCCAGTATGGCTGAAAATCAATTTTTGACGCCCACTTTCGTCTTTTTCAATTCCTACTATTAGCGCATGATCTCTATATATATTCTAGTTGTTTATTTATTTATTTATCTTGGTTGAATTTTCAATCGTTAATAAAATACATTTTAAAGCGCTCAATTGAGCTGAAATGTAATGTACATCATTATTTTGCATGGCAATACAATATATTAATTATAATTTATAAAAATTAATTGATTAAAACTAATTATGTAAAAAATTACAAATACAGCCCCGTTGGTGACTCAGCGACCCTTTTGGCGACTTATGTCAAAATTTGAAAAGGTTTTTTTTTCTCACGTGTTACAGCATTCAGTTGAAAGGAAATTTTATATACACACGATTGTTTTCTATGACAATAGGATACTTTAATGATAATTAATAAAAATTAATTAAAACTTAATGTTGTGATTCTGTCATATGTATATACATATAGTTCCATTAATTGCAACTATTTAATAAAAAGTGGCTAAAATAATTTTTTTCTTGGTTGATCTAAGTAGGAATTGATTTTAAAAATATTTTTATATTACATGTTTATAACAATAACGTTGTTACAACAATGCAGGTGAATGTTGAGTTGTATTTTTTTGAATGTTTTTAATTAATATCTTTTTAACTAATTGTGATATTGGACCCAATTGTGAATCTAAACCATTCTCTAATCTACTTGAACCCACAAAAAAATTTCATCGTAATCGGTCCAGCCTTTTAGGAGGAGTTTAGTGACAAACACACGCACAGATTATATATATATATATATATGTATATTATATATATATATATATATATATATATATGTATTATATATATATGTATATATATATATGTATATTATATATATATGTATATATATATATATATATATGTATATTATATATATATGTATATTATATATATATATATGTATATTATATATATATATATGTATATTAACATAAATAATTAGAAAAAAAACTTGTTCTCAAGAAGTTTTAATAAAATAAATATTATTCCATATTAAACGAAAAACGTTTAAAGTTTGCAGCCAAACATAACTTAATAAAACAGGTTCCCGATTGTTTTCCTTTTCAATAACGTTATATGATTTTCATGTTTTCGAGAATTTCTTATATTTTTCTATTCCTGAAACATTGTTGTATTTTTCGTAAAATTAGATTTATATATATATTTCAAAGATTTTTTTTCTTATAAAATATATATAGTTATTATTTTTACTAAACGAATGCAACACTTGAAAATAACGATGTAATGATTTATTGGCAAGAAATTCCTGCGAATGTATCTTGAATTCATTAACTTTGTGGCAAAAATGTCTTATGTTGAGATGTGTAAGAAGAGGGTTCAAAAACATGAAACAAGAGTCTCTTGGCGTCTAATTTCATTAAATTTCTTCATTATTTTTTTATTCTTTAAAATAAAGTTTAAACTTGTTTGAAAATTATGAAATAAACTTTAATATAGCCGGACATGTGTGTGCGTGTGAATCATTTATTCGTGTAAGCAAAACGTGCTTCAAACTTATAGAGCAGTTAGAATAGGGTAAGAGATGTGTGTAAAAGTTTTTAAGAAACACTTCTAGAAAGTGACGCTAAAGAAAGAAAGGACTTTGGACATATACTCAGACGGGATAGTAAAAGATTATTTATTACACACACACACATTCTAAAAAAAACAAAGACGAAACCTCTGAATACTAGTCTCAAATATTCTGAAAATGTGTTGTTCTATTGAGGGTAAGGAAGTTGAACCTTGTGTACGCCCCTGATTTTTGAACTTTCAGGGGATTTTCAAAAATCAAATCCCATAAGAACACATAGCTCTAAAAAGATGTTCGTTTACCTCCCAGAGGTAGCTGTTCTTTAGGGAAAACAATGGGTTTATTGACTAATCACCATGTACAAGAGAATGCTGTGTATTTAAAACGAAATATTATAATAGACTCTTTGTTTCTATTTTCTTTCATTTGGAGTCAAATCTCAGAACGGAAGACCGTGGTAGTCTAGTGGTCAAGGTAACGGCCTCGTGGCGGGCGAGTCATGAATTCAAGATTAGTACTGCTGAAGACGCGCCGTGTAGGGGAGGGATATACATTAAATCTGTCGAGAGCTCAAACGTCCTCCCGTTGGTGAGTGAGTGTGTGATAGAATATTAACGTCCCATTATTCAGCTACTCCAGGACTTTTGGTGATGGACCTTGTTTTGAACCATGGTCAAGCGTCGAGGATAAGATCTAAACTGGCATCGTTCACTTAAATTCCTCACCACACACACTGCAGGACGTTTGACCTCTTGACAGATTCAATACGCATCGCTCCCTTACACGGCGGGTATTTATCGGTTCTCGGCTGGAACTTATAACACGCCAGCCATTCCCTTGACCCCTAGGCTACAAAGGTCACTTCCCAGTAGTTAGGAGAGGAAGGGCCAACTCACAGGTGTCGTCAATGCCACTTGACCATGGTTCAAAATTACGGGTTCCGTCGCTAAAAACCCTTGAGTTGCTCAAAAGTGTGACGTTAATATTTAATCACACACTCAGAAAGGAAGGAATATACTAACAAAATTGTTACTAATACAACGAAACACTTGAAAAGCGTGATCATCACCAAAATTAAATTATATATTACTCACTTATTTCCTTAGCTTTTGTTGAATTATACTGAATTCCACATTTCCTTATAAGTACAATTATGATTTAAAATTCTGATACTTTTTTTATTGTAATTGCCAAAAAAAAATCAATTGAACATAAACATCTAGTATTGTGTACGCGTCAGTACATATTTTGCCAGATAAATTAGATACTTTTGTTTTTGTGCATGTTTCCTAATTCATATTTAGTGAATAACATTTTTTTCAAGCAATATCTTATTCTTTTACACATTCTGCTGCAACTTATTAAAAATTGATATTTAAATTAAGCAGAACTAAGCATTTTATTCTTTGCTTAACCCATATAGATTGGGACATTGCTATGGGCAATATACACTGCTGACCACCGTAAATGCAACTCCCTGAAGGAAGCATGCAAATAGCATGAAATTCACAACATGCATTAGCGGAGGTGAGGTATGCAAATGATTAGAATTTAAGCGCGACACACATCACACGCGTCTGTGGCAACACCTCAAAGCGCTATTTAAGGCTTGGAGATTTCGACTATTTCAAGTTCGGCTATTGTGTGTTTTTTTCAGAAAACGATCAGTTATGTCTCGTATAAAACAGCGATCAGCTTTTGATCAAATATCCGATTTCGACAGAGGAAGTATAGTGGCCTACCGAGATTGTGGATTATCTTTCAGGTAAATCAGTAGTCGTGTTGGACGAAACCAAACAACTGTAAGGCGGATATGTGACCGTTGGATGCAGGAGAATAAGACGGACCGACGTGGTCGATCACATCCACCTCAGCACACCATTTCACGTGAGGACAGGCAAATTATGTGCATAGCAGTGACAGCTCGCGCAGTCACATCACGAACCGTAGCATAGCACATTGAGTCTGTAACGCATCATTCAGTGTCTGCGCGTACCATTCGACGCCGTTTACAGCAGAGTGGTCTGCCCGCAAGACGTCCATTGCTTGGTCTACTTTTGAGGCAGAACCACAGACGTCTCTTGTTGCCAATGGTGTGATGAAAAAAGGATGTGGGTGGCAGAATGGAATGAAGTTGTCTTTACTGATGAGTCACGCATATGTCTGCAACACCACGATGGTCAGATTCAAGTCTGGAGACACCATGGAGAGAGGATGCTGAACAGCTGCTTTATGTACAGCCACACTGGTCCTATACCGGGTACTATGGTATTGGATATCACTCTCGTACTCCTCTAGTACGCATTGCCAGTACTTTAAACAGCCAGCGATACATCTCCGAGGTTTTGGAGCCAGTTGTCCTTCCTTACCTTCTTGGCTTGGGCACAGCCATATTTCCACAGGATAATTCGCGACCACACGTGGCACGCATTGTTGAAAGGTTCTTTGTCAATCACCAGATTGAATTGCTTCCCTATCCGGCTCGCTTTCCGGATCTTTTGTGGATAGAAAACATGTGCTCCATGGTTGCTCAGCAATTGACCCAGATTACACCCCCAGCGGCCACACCAGATCAACTTTGGCAACGTGTGGAAGCTGCTTGGTCTGCTATACCCCAATGACCCATTCAAAGTTTCTTTGAATCAATGAGTGTGACAGCGGTGATCTCCAACAATGGTGGCTATTCTGGCTACTGATTCTTGCAGGAACCACATTTAGCAGAAGTCTATAAATTAAATCATTTGATACTTGGTCAACATGTTATCTACAAAATAAATTTTGTTCTGCTACCTCTTGTCTTTCTTGGTGTTGCATTTACTGTGACCAGCTGTGTAAATTTATTACTCAATTATTATTATTATTTAAATGAATTTTTATTCGTGTGGGGAAGTAAAGACAAGTCTCCATGCATGAGAAATGAACAATTATCATTTGGGTGAGTGAATACTGACGTCGCACTGTTCAGCTACTCAGGACTTTTGGCGATGAACCTCGTAATTTTGATTCATGTTCAAGTGACGAGTATGACACCTGAGGTGGTACCCTCTCTCTTTACTACCACACCAACGCGAGGTATAACTTTCAGAGGTATGCCCTCGATATAGTGTGTATCGCGCCCCTTTACGGCGGGTCTTCAGCGGTACTGGGTTCGAAATCATGACACGCCGATAACGAGTCCGTTACCTTGACCACTATATAACCACGACCTCCAAATATCCTTTAAGAGTAAGTCGTTATTTGAATCAAAGTTAGTTTTAAATATATAAGAAATGTAAAATGTAAGTTGTAGTAGTTATTAGAAGCAGATCTTTGGTCGTGCAGAAAGTGATTGTTTCATGTTCTGGGTGACGTGAGGGATTAATAGTACCACTTTATGTTCCACTTCGGATTAAATCGGAAAAAGAAGAAATGAAAAGGGAGTATGGAAAGGATGAATACATCGTGGATCAGACACAGCACGTATAGTATGGTGAAAACATTTTTAAAGGTACTGACCCAGTTTCCTCATAAATAGAGGAAAGGGAGAAATTTCTCACACGCGCGTCTTCTTTCAATATATATATATTTTTCCATGCGCCATTCCCGAATAATCAGTAAACCCTTCAGACGTGAGTCTCCTCTTTCATTCACTTTTTAAAGGATACTAGTTGAGCTTAATAAAAGTTCACACACACACAATGAAAAATTCTGCGTAGCATCCTGTGCGGAAGGGAGAGATCTCATTTTATTTCTCAATTAAATGACATTCTCGCGTGAGCATTGTAAATTAAAATATCACGCAATTTCTGAATTGTTACTCATGAGTAGCTTAAAAAATAATAATTTCACGTAATTTATAAAACAATTATATATTAATAGACACATTAAACTACTGATTAAACAAGAGGTTCTCGCTTCTTTTTTAAAGTAATTCATAAAAATTAGAAAAGAAAACTGCGCATTTGGGTGGATGGAAAATTTTTTATTTCTAATTTCAAAACCTACCTATGACGAAAGGATGATCTTTGGTTAAAATGAAAAATAAAAGAAACAAAAAATATTAATTTGTTTGTTAATTGCTGCTTCTAGGGAGATGAAGTTTAGGTATTTTAGCTTTTTTTATGATAAAAATTCAAAGCACACCGGAAAATCCGGTGTATAACACGCACCGTCGTATAACGCGCACTCATACTTTCAAGCAGCAGTTTTTAATTTTTAGATATATTCGCTGTGTAACGCCCACCCCCTTTTTTACGAAGAAACCTGAAATGTACGCGTGTAGTGCTTTTATGTCTTGAAATCATTTATTCGAGGTGTTTATATTATAAGCTTTAAAAAAATATATTTAATTTCATATGTGGTATGTCATATGTTTCAAATAAACAGTATTTCGTACTATGTAGAAGCCTTAATTTTTATCTATGCTCACTTGTTCTTTATTTTTAAAGCTCTCGTTTTTATATTCGGCGTATAACGCGCACCCCTAAATTTCGATCTTATTTTTTGTGTTGAAAGTGCGCGTTATACGCCGGATTTCACGGTAATTTTTTTATAGAAAAACGGGTACTTTTTTTAAAAGTTATTGCGATGAGAGGGCACCTACTAAATAGTTACAAGAGAAAAACTCCAGATACACTTTTAAAAGCTTCTTTAGTATTAGATTTTTTAAAAAAAAACAAATGCGGTGAAATACGTTTAACGCCCTATTATTTAACGTTATGCCGAAGACAGCCTTAAGAGCAAAAATAACGGTAACGAAATAGTTACCTAATTCATACAATTTTAATTAATTTTGAAGTATAATTCCAGGAAAGATACCATGTGTTTAAAGAAAAATAAAAGAACTTCAAGCTCATATAAGGGATGCATAATACACTTGGATAAAAATCAATATCTTGATCCTGTGCGAAGAGTTTAAACTTAGACTCGTGAATGAAACTAGTTTAATGAACTTAATTTTAATTATTAGTTTTTTTAATCTCTTTTTTAAATATCAAATTTAGCACTTACTCGTTTTCACTTACATAATTCATTGGGATTATATTTTTTGTCGAATTATTTTAATATATTAAATTCAAATTATTTCCTTCTCTTTACATTCCTCATGTTAAATTTAAGGGGGAGGAGAAGTAGAGATTTATAATTTCTGTACTTAGTGGTATATGCAAAATAATTAGCTAAATACTAGTGTTCAAGTATATATGAAACAGGAGAATTTGCACTATAATAATATTTATCATACAAACAAAAATAAAGGAAAATAAAACGGTAGTAAAATATTAAATTATTCAGCTATTGAAACTATATCAAAGTCAGTCGTGGCCTCGAAATATGAAGATATAAAGATAATAAAATTTACGTTAATAGTTCTATAATTTAAATGCAAAAAAATAAGATTAATTTATCTCATTCTTAGTTGATTTACATTTTATTGCCTTTGCCTATTGGCAAATAGCATGCTTCAAACTCTGTAGCACATTTAAAGATCGAAAAATGTCACAGTTTCGTATAACAATGCACAAAAGTCATTTTTACGTGCGTTCCTTTAAGCAGCCATTTTTAAATTTTGCAAAGTATGTAAATTTCCGCTTTAACAGGCAAATTTGACTTCAATTTAGCATTCAAATATAAAAGACAATATAATACAAAAGCGATTCACTCACTCATCACGAAATCTCTGGAACTGTTAGTCATACAGACTTGCAGTTTAGTAAGCCAGTTTCATTTGTTGAATTGAGTTTCCCTAAAAATGAGCTTTGCGGGAGCCTTCTATGAAGATGGGTTTAGGAGCATTAGACAAAAATAGACTTAGACCCATAGACTTGAAATTCGGCAAATATAATTGAGTAGATGTCCGCCAAGAATGAGTTTTTCGGAAATCTATACTCAAAGGGGGGAGAGGGAGTTAAGGGGCATTTTAGAGAGAAATATCCCCATTTTTAAACTATTACACCCACATTCTTGAAATTTTGTAAACATCTTTCAATGAGTAGATATCTACTATAAACGGGTTTTAGTAGGAGTTATGAAGGTTATAGCAGGGCTTTGGAAAGTTGTGAGGGTGTTACAGAAGAAAAAGTTGCATTTTTTGAAAAATAGTGGGTGGGGGTAAGGTAAATATACTTCTGTTCTAAAAAAATCATATTTTGTTCTTTTTAAATTAAACCATGATAGTTATAAGAACATTTTTAATATAGTCTAAAGTTTAATGCTAGGACTTCGATAACAATAACCTAGAAAATAAATGTAAAGTCTTACTATATCATGAAAAATACCTATTGAAGCAAACAGATAACGGCTATAGTTGTAGTATGAAATATTTTTCACTCCCATGCAATAGGAAATATTAATTTTTGGGCAATTTTGTGTATGAGTTTCTAATTATTTATTTTTAGTTATGACATAGCCATATTCTTAAGGTATCCAACTACTTACGACAACTTTTTTTTTTGAAAAAAAGTAGATATGGGGATTTTTTCGTAATTTATATATTTATTTAGTATATTTTAAGGAAAAAATCCTAAAATTGAAAAGAGAAAAAAAATATTGTTAATAAATGGGAAAAAACTAGTAAAAATGTACAAAAAATTACATAAACAAAGCCCGCTCTGTACAAAGATTTTATGAAAAAAATCTCATTTTTTTTTCAATTTTGAGGCGTTACTTTGTTATTCATGTTTGAAGTGACCTTCAGGATAAGAAATATTTTAATTTTTACAAAAATTAGTGCATTTTATCTTAGTGACTATATGAAATTGCTTAAAAACAATGAATATATTCACATAAAGGACTGTAAATTTTGAAATAAAACAGTGATTGATAAATCTGAAGATCAAAACACTTCTACTGTTATGCAGAATGTATAAGCAAAATATTTCAGCCAATTATTTTCAAAACTTTTTGAGCAATCGCTGTCCCCGTTTGAGTTTTTCGAAAAAAACAATTTCGAGTAAAACGCATTTTAAAGTTTGACATCTTGTGTAAAGTTATGGCATCTGATATTACTAAAACGCTTGTAGTGTTTGTTCTAGTGGAGAGAAAATAAAAACCTTGGTATTATTATTAAGCTAATAAGATGGCCTATAAAATAAAATCATAAAAAAATGTCAATGTTTGAAAAAGATCATGTTTTTAGGGTAGTCGGATAACTTAAGCAATATTCAACATTAGGTGGGTTTTTTTTGTCTATTTTACCACATGGGAGTTTATTTTTTATTTAGAAATATTAAAAGGCTCTGCGATCTTTTCTCTCACGTCAGCATTCAAGGGACAAAAATCGTTAAAAACATTGCGCTCATGTGGTAAATGCTAAACAATGCGTCTAAAATCAATTTCCGAAATGTTTCTCATCGACGTGAATGCAATCATTAGTGTGTTACGCTTGTTTAAATTGTTTGATTTACAGATAAAAAAGTAATTATAAGCAGCATGTGAGTTTATAAGAGGGGAGAGGGGTACATTGGCGCGCTTAAACGACAAGTTGTTTTGAAGTGGAGTGCCTCACCTCTCTCGCAACCTTTTGATTTTCCTCTTTCCATGATTTCTCCATTTAACCTCTTCTCCTTTTTCTCCTTCCTCGATCTCTCGTTGCTAAGCAACGCGTACGAATTGTCATTACGATTAATTATTAAGAAGACTTAAAAGTGCCAGGACATGCTCAAAAGAGTAAAATGCCAAAAATAAGACTCTTTGTTTACGCGACATATATCTTTAAAAATCTCCAATATAGCATAGATTTTTTGTGATCTTAATAAAGATATACTTTGATAATTTAACAAAAAATATTTTTAAGTTAAAAAAAACTTTTTTCTCATTAAATGAAGTTGGATATAGTTTTTAAAATCTCATAATGCATGTTTATGTTTAGGTAAAATTTATTAAAATTGTATCTGTTAAATATGTAAAATATTTTTTGCCTATATGTACTAAAATAATACAAAAAAATATTTAGTAATCCTAGGTTTTAATGAAAGTTGTAATATATTTTGAAAATTTGTATCCCCCTTTTTTATACATAAAACTATTTTTTTAAGAACTAAGTACTACTTAGACTAAGAAAATAAGTTCGCTAAATGCATACGTATCTTATATAGAAGTATAAAAAAAATTAGAACCACACATATAATGCAATAGTTTGTTTTAAAAGTGTAGCTAAAGCAAAAAATTATGCATTGGAGAAAAAGTGAAAAAATTAAACGTTTGCTTATGTTTTTGTCAATTACTTTATTCATATTTTAAGATTATCTTACCAACGAACATATAAGTACTATACATTTTTAGATTATGCACTATTTTTCAATACTAAAATTGAAAAAAAAACGTTTTTTTTTAATGTGTAGCATGTCCTGCAGAGGCGCACACATATATTTTTCAAAGGGGGGAGAGGGTTCCAGGATCGAAAGTCCACTATTCTCGTATTATGCTTCAATACGCCGCCCAACATATTCTTTTAATTTTGTGTATTTTTGGGAACAAAAAACCGTGCAAAAAATAATTATTCTATGAATAATTAGCATTAATTAATAAAATAATTTATTAGTAACAAATACTTGCCTAAATTTTAAAAAAAATATATACACTCAGGAACATTGAAAATAGCGACCCAAGAAGAAAGCATCGGATTGAAATGAAATTTAATACACATAATGACACACATGAGATATTCATTTGATCTAAAAAACAAGACAATTAAACGAACACAGGGTGTGCAACGACACACATACAAGGCAACTTCTATAGAGCGTTGGACCATCTCCAGCTGCAATACATGCCACCACACGGTCCAGCATTGAGTTGATTAGACACCTTATGTTGTCCTAAGGCAGATGGGCCCACAAATCTTGAACAGCCAACTCTAAATCATGTACAGAGTGACACGATGTCATCTGCTGTTTTAGCTAATGCCACAGTGCTCTACAGGGGACAAACCGGGTGAGCGGCCGGCCATGGAAGAGTCTTAAAATGACGTAGTAAGTCTTGAGTAACTCTTGCTGTATGCGGACGAGCATTATCTTGCTGTAAAATCGCCCCTGGGAGACCATTTAGGAAAGGTCCTACATGGGGTCGAAGAATATCATCAACATAACGTTGGCTCGTTAAGGTTCCACGCATCACAATTCAAGTGGACCGGCTATCATAGGCTATGGCCACCCAGACCATTACACCAGCTGTGCGGGCAGTGGGACGTAGAACAGTGTGGGGGGAATTGTAGCGCTCACCAAGGCGTCTCCACACCCGTACACGGTTATCATCTGTCACCAAAACAAACCGGGATTCATCACTAAACACAACCTTTTGAAATCTGTGGCATTCCACATTGATCTGGCTTGGCACCACTGTAGACGCAGTTGCCGATGTTCCGGTGTGAAAGGGAGTGCACTGAAAGGGCTCTTGGATTTAAGATTTGCTTCTGCAAGGTGTCTGGAAATTGTTAATGGAACAATTGCTACGCCTACGTCTGATCGTATCGTTGAACGAGTCACCGTGGAGTCCACAAGTGCTTGCCGTACGATTCTTCGATTCTCTCCCCTCGTGGTCTTCCTGGTCGCTCCAGACCCGGTTTGCCGCGCCTGGGTACCTTCTCGTGTCCACTGCTCCCAAAAATTTCTAACGGCACACTCCGAACGATTCATCTGGCCAGCAACACGGAGTGTCGAAAAGCCTGCAGTTTTCATCCCGATGATCAGGCCTTTCTCAAACTCGCTTAAGTGTGAGAAACGTCTTCTAGCACGTTTACCTGGCATGTTTCGCTAATCAAAGTCTTCCTACAATCGGCGGGTAATCGTCAGGTTTCTGAATCTTCGAATTTGCGCTGGCTTATATAGCACCCTCTTCCTGATTGTAGCGCCACCTCGGCGTGTATGAACATGCGTATTGGCACAAAACTTGGATCATTAGCATATCACATTACGCTGTATTTATTTGCAAAGTTTCGCGATTGTACTTAGCTTAATTCTTGGGTCGCTATTTTCAATGTCCTTGCGTTTACATAGGATTGTAATGAATCGAAAAAAAATATCAAGGAGTTTGAAGGGAACCGGATCCGAGTACCCACCCCCCTTGTGAATTCCACTGATATCCTGGTTTTCTTAACGTAAGTAATCATTTCAATAAAAAAATTTCTGTACTCCCAAACCTATAAATGGATATACTTGGGTATAACTAAAGATCGGGTATTTATAAATTTTAGTATTCCAAAATTAAACCTCATAATTTTGAGGCGTATAGTTTTGAAACACATAATACTAACTGCTTTTCTGTCAGCTTTTTTTAATCTATAGAATGTCTAGCAGTATAAGACAATATCTCATATCTCAAAATATGATCTGTTTCACTTATGAAATTTATTTGCTAGAGATTGGAATCTGACAGTTTGCAGCTTTATGAAGAGTGTTCTAATCCTCAGCAACAAAAAGCATATTATGTACTCTGTAAGAAACTTGTACTAATTTATCATGAAATTGAAGAAGAAAAGTGTTAAAGAGGGGAGCACAACAGAAGAAACATCTTTGTTTCTAGAGAATATTTTAACGATCGGAGATCTTGGCAGACAATAAATTATAACTTTTTAAAAATTTTTTTAAAAAAAAACATGTTTTTATAGTTAATCAAACTAAAAAAAAAAAAATTCTTAATATGAAAATAATATGGTTAACGAGAGAAAACCAATGTCGTGGTAAAAGCGTGTGGTGTGCTTTGTACTACATTTTTACGCTAACTCTACATTTCGGAATAGAACTAGTAATAAACTATAACACACACAAATGATATCGAGCACCCCATGCTTTAACTATACAATGACATTAATATTCCCTAGTTAATCATTTTATTCTAATATTAAGGATTATTCTTTTACTTTTTAGCTCCATTAACTCTAAAAGCGTGGTTTTTAGTTGTTTTTTTTAGCTATAATTTTCTTTCATTTTTTAGTTCTATCTAAAATAATAGCTTTTTTTTTTTTTTAAATTTTTATTTATTCATTGATGAATTAGTCTTAAATGTGTCATTTTTTTAGAATCTGGAATACCGATTGACGTTCTCGTTTTAGAGTTGTAACAATATTTTTGTCCCCAAATCTGGAAACGGGAAATTGTTAATCCTGATGATCCTGATCAGGACAATGGAACAGAATTATTAAATTACTGTATTGCCATCGGTCCTTGACAAGTGATCAAAAATTTGAATTAATCTGGCCTTCCAAAGTGGGTAAAAATCGATTTCAAGATTCGGTTACAAGCAAGTGAAACTAGTAAGAACATGTTAAAAAAAAAGAGATTCATCATTAAGGCTACACATTAACCTAAAAATGACAAATTTATCGAAATTTTTTTTTGCATTTTTTGTAGCCCATACGATTGGGAATCTTGGCCCCAAATTTCAGAACTAATAAACAATTAGTTTTTACGATATTTGAAGTTTTCTGAGTATTGTCAGTCACTAAATTTGACAGTTGAGGGGGTGTGGTTAGTTTTGGTTTCATTTTAAAGCATTTTTCCATTTTTAAATTTAATTAATTACTAATATTTTTAAAGAAAATCGATATTTGCAGAGAAGTGGATAGTAACTTCAACTTTCACTACTAAAATCGTTTCAGTTTGTTTATATTTTGAGGGTTGATTATTCATATGAGGTGAAGGTGTGCTAAAAATATTGGATAGTTTTGACTTTTCAAGTGGGTTCGAGCGGGTGAGATCGTTTTGAATTTTTATTTTGTATTGAAATTTAGTTCATATAATTTTTATTCTATTTTCAGATAAGAGCTTTTAATTTAATTATTTACACACAAGTTAGTGTATTTATACAATTTTGTGTATTGGAGTAGGGAAGACAAAATGGGTGACTACCCTCACCCAAATAATAATATGGAAGTGGAACACGGACATTCAAATTTTTCATTCAATAAATATAGGTGTAATGTCACAGATATAGAATTATTGACCAAGTTTGCGAAAAGACAAAATTTAAACACGTGTCCAAATATTACAATTTTCTTAAAATCAGAGAATGGCTTTCAGAATGGTAATCCACTTAAACTAAAAGAAAATATAATGAAAGAGTTCACAATTATTAAAAAAAATATTCTAAGTATAAGCAAAACAAGAAACGGTGAGATCATAATTAAAACCAATAATTGCGAGACCGCCAAAGAAGCTTTAAAAATTAAAGAAATTAATGGAGTAAAAATAAGTACAAGATTGTAATTTACTGGCCTAACCACTAGTTATATATTGCAGGGAATAGACACAGAATATACCATAGACGACATAAAATCGGAATTAGAAAATTACAATTACGCAATTTTTGATATCCAACGCTTTACCAAAAAAACAGAATCTGGATTTACACCGATCAAAACAGTTAAAGTTACCCAAATTGGATGCAGTATTCCCGAAAGAGTTCCTATTGGATTTGAAATGATTAAAACTACTCTTTACTATGAAAAACCTAGGCAATGCACAAACTGCTGGAAATTTGGGGACACATTCAAAAATTTTGTAGAAGCGCAATAAAATGCCGAATTTGTTCACTGAACCACTCTGAAAACGAATGCAAAGAAATAAAAAAAAAATGCAGCTCTTGTGGAGAGGGGCATGAAGCTAATGATAAAGATTGCAAAACATATAAGGAAGAAATTGAAATCTTAAAAATTAAAGTACAGCAACAAATCTCGAGAAACGCAGCAGTCTAAAAATTCCAAAGGGAAAAAAAAACATCATACTCGGCCAAAACATATAATGATCAAACAGAGAAGATAGAAAATCTTGAAAAAAAGTTTGCGAAATTAGAGTTGAAATTTGAAGAAAACAATAACATATTCGAAAAGAAATTAGAACAAATAGTACAACGCTTCACGTCAGAACTGAATACCGTGGTTGCACAAATAAATTTAAGATTTTCTTCCCTAATGAATACCATGGAATCCACCCTAAAAAAGTTGCATCCAATATAACAATTCAAAAAAGATGATGATTGTCTCATAAGTAGAAAACAGAATGAAAAGGCAAAAGATTCAAGAAAATATCAGAACAGAGAGGAAACACATTAGATAGTGTAGTAGAAAAAAAATAAAGGAACTTAAATAAATAATCACATTTTCTTATATTTTCTCGCTAAAACTGAATATTAATCTAATTTCTTTTTTTCGAATTTTTAAACTAATTCGTAGTATCGCACCTTTTTTTCCGATTTAAATCATGGACATAATCCAATGGAATGCACATGGAATTAAAAACAAGAGGTCTGATATTCTTTTCGCTCCAATCTTTCAAAAAGCAAGTATTTTAATAATTCAAGAAACCTGGTTACATCCAAATGATATTTTCTCAATTCCCAATAAGAATATATTCAGAATTGATAGAGAAATCAAAAGAGGAGGAGGGTTAATGGTAGTTTTAAATAAAGATATTAGCGCAATAAAAATATTCTCAGAAATTAGTGAAGACTTAGAAATTTTAATAGTCAGAGTTCAAATAGATTTAGTTCCTATCACAATTTTTAATATCTACATCCCACCGGGTAACTTTAAAGACAGCAATTTATCTAAAATAGCATCATATATTGATAATCACAGTTTGATATTGGGAGATTTCAACGCATCTCATGAGATATGGGAATAAAAAAACTCTAGTGCTTCTGGAAAAAAGATTTTTGACTGGATCATTGAAAATGACTTAATATTATTAAACGATAAAAGTCCAACTTATCTCCATTCATCGGGAATTTTTACATCTATAGATCTTTCTTTAGCATCTATAGATTTAAATTATGATTTATCCTGGTCCACAAATACCGATAATTTTGGAAGTGACCACTTCCCTATAATTATTAATTACAAAAGAGCAAACAGGCCAGTAACTAATACTTGTAAACAAAAAACTAATTGGAACAAATTTATCAATATTATTCAACAAAATATAAATTTAAATGAAAACATAAATATAGATATTATAAAAGAAATTAAAAAAGCTCAAATCTTATCTCAAGAAACCGAAAAAAAACAGATCAGTTCAAGAGCTCCATGGTGGACAGCAGCATGCGGGCATTTAAGAGCCAAAAAAAGAAAACTCCTTAATAAAGCAAGGAAAAACTTTAAAGAAGAAGACTGGATAAAATATAAAGAAGTAAGCGCAAAACTTAAGCGAACAATCAAAGCCTGTAAAGAAAATTTTTGGCACAAGACCTGCGAAAAAATATCTTCTCCTAAAGTTCTTTTTAAAATAATCCGAATAATCAAAAATAGAACAAATCCTAACTATTCTTCCTTTAATATTATTGAAAATAACGGAACCATATTAACAAACGAACAATCCCAAGCAAACTGTTTTTTACAATATTACGCAAAACGAAACAACGATAGTATTCCAAATATTTCTATTCCGGACAATAGCCAGGATATTAATAAACCTTTTTCTTTAAAAGAATTAGAAATCGCAATATCTCATCAAAAGAACAGTAGTCCAGGGCATGATAAAATTTATCTCCAATCTATAAACCATCTCCCCATCAAAGCAATAAATCTCATTCTAAAATCATTTAATGACAGTTGGTCTTCAAGTCAAATTCCTAAAGACTGGACTCACGCAATTATCCTACCTTTCATAAAACCTCACAAAAATCCCAAGGAAGTTTTGTCATACCGTCCTATTTCTCTTATCTCAGTAATTGCCAAATTATTAGAAAGAATGATTCTACATAGAATGTTGGATTTCAGTTTTCAAAACAAAATTTTTCATGTTAATCATCATGGTTTTTACCCTCACAGAAGCAGCATTAATACATTACTTCAATTACAACATGACATCATACTGGCTAGAGAACGCAAGAATATTTTATTTTGGTAGCGTTGGATATTAAAGCAGCATATGACTCAGTGTGGCCAAATCGCCTTATCTCTAAACTAAACAAAGTTGGATACTCTGGTAGATTACTACGATGGATTCAAAACTTCTTACATCAAAGAACAATTCAAATCAAATGGAGAAACATTTTTTGAAAAATCGTTATAAACAATTATGGAGTACCCCAGGGGTGTATCTTAAGTCCTTTCCTTTTTATGATTTATATGTCAGATATTTTTGAAATTCAACACGACAGCCATCTTCTGGTTTATGCTGATGACATATTTTTATATAATAGTGGTACAAATTAGAATAAAACAATAGGCGAAATGCAAGAATCTTTAAATAAAATTTCAGTCTGGTGTAAAAAATGGAAATTATCCACCTCTCCAGAAAAAAGCAGTCTACTCAACTTTTCCAGAAAAAGAAGCACAATACCTACATTACTTAAAATATGCGACAAACCTATTCCCGAAGTGAAGAGTCTGAAAATCCTGGGTATCATCTTCGACCCCAATATCACCTGGAAAAATCACATTAATTACCTACGTCAAAAAGGATTTAAATATTTAAATGCCATTAAAACCTTATCTTCTCCGAAAATAGGAACAAGATCTGATCATCTTTTAAATATTATTAATGCCACAATCCGTTCTATCTTTGACTATGGAAGTCAACTATTTTCCTTTTCTAGCAATAGCAACCGACAAAAACTAGAACCGATTTACAATGCTGCCTTACGTTTAGCCCTAGGTCTCCCAAGAAATACCCCGTTGGATTTATTAAGAGCAGAGTCTATGAATGGAAGTATTAATTCTCGCCATAATTTTCTTTGCCAAAAATTTATAACCAAGCAAATAGCATTAAAAGACTGGTCACCGAACGTAAGGTTATTTTGGAATATAAATAGTAATTTTTATAAATATAGAGAAAAAGAGATCAGTATTTTTCAAAAGACGATCAACCTTCTCCAAGAATTATGCATCTCTAAAGTAGATATTCTTCAATGGATCCCTCCTCCCCCAATCTACGATAATCGCAAAATAAATATATATACTCATGAACTTCCATTTCAAAACAAGGATCTTCCAGATGATATAGTACAAAATATGTTTAATGATTACATTCAGCCAAAATTTAATAACAATATCATAATAGCAACCGATGGTTCAAAAAATACTAACCAAACATCAATAGGAATTTTAATCCCTAAGAAAAAAATTCGACAAAATTTCATACTGAAAGAAATGATTTCAATATTCACAGCTGAAGCTATAGCCATATGGACTGCGTTAAAAAATTGGGTTTCTGAAACAGAAAACTATATCATCTTTTGACGGACAGCTTATCAGTCCTAAAAAGCATCCAAAATATTAATAGAAAATCCAATACGATAATATTAAATTTAAGTTCAACTTTACATCAGTGCCTCCAAATAGCTCAATCAATTACATTCATTTGGGTACCAGCTCACAAGGGAATAGGGATTAATGAAGAAGTTGATAAATTAGCTAAAGCCTCTCCAGAGCCGTGGAATATTATTTCTTGGATAACTTATGAAGGTCTACATACATATTTTAAAAAAACAACACAAAATCAAAAGTGAAGAAATTTGGAAAAAGAGCAAGAGACATAAAATTTTTTTTTATATTTCTCATCTTGAAAAATGGAACAGACAGGCAGCAAAAAATAGAAATACAGAAGTTTTAATCAATAAGTTGCGAGCTAAAAAATTACCATTAAATGATATATATTTCCTTTTTAAACTAACAGATTCTCCTTTGTGTGCAGATTGTAAAGTACCAAAAACTAGTGAACATTTTATATTAAACTGTATCAAATACAAATCACAGCGTGAAATTTTGAAAACTTTTATCTCCAACCACGGAGAATGGTCTTATTCCTCAATAGCGAAATGCAAAACAATAGAGCATGTTCAAAAAGTTGAAAAATTTCTGACATCATCCAATAGATTCTAAAATTCCAGTTACTCTATACTCTAATTTCATCAATCTCAGTTGAAGCACAACGCGATAATTCAAATTACTGATAGACTGCAATCACGAACTGTGTGTTATAACTTGAATTAGAAACTGATCAAAATTTTATCGGAGCATAAGGCGTTAGCCAAGTCTCCACTTTTTCAGTGTTTTCACTGAACTGATCTGAACTGAACTATATTTTGAGTTTTTGGTGTTCTTATAGTTACTTAACTAAACTTGATTTTTTAAAAAAAGTCTTTCTGAAGACCAATATTTATTCTGCAAATAAGCATATAATTTATTAAACTTAAAAGCTTTGTAACTTTAAGTTAAGTTTTTTTCTGTTAAGAAAATGCCAATGACAAAACTTTCGCACCTTGCAAAGAGAAACAATATTTCTAAGCGATGGAGTACTTCTAAAAATGACAATTCTAAAAAGCAACCTTTAGCTGATATAACTAGAAGAATTCAAAATACAAATGTTTTGGATACGAATACTACAGGTAAAAGTAAACATTTTAGTGATGTTCGAAATTACATTATAGTGGATACTGAATGTTTAAGTAATTTGTTTACAAATCATTTATGCAATATTTGTCATACTGCTTCTTTAAAACTTTGTTTTGGTCAAAGAAATGGATTTGTATATAAAATGAATGTTGTATGTGTTAATTGTGACCTAACTCGAAGTGAAATATGTTCTTCAAAACAGTTGGTTGATACTAAATTGCATCAAATATCAAATGTTAGCAAGAATAAATTTTTTAATGCTCCATTTGATGTAAATATGAGAATAGTGCAAGGTATATTAAGTTTGGGGCTTGGCTACTCGGCATTAGAAACATTCTGCATGCACATGAATTTAAGTATAATGTCTAGTAAAATTCCTAAAAGGCAAAAGTTCTGAATGGACATCTCGTTGGGTCAAATCAGCGGTTGGTTGATGTTCGTAAAAATGTCAGAGAGGCGTATGGCTCAAAGAATGATAAAGATATCGTCAATATTGGAATGTCATACGATGGAAGCTGGTTGACAAGAGGACATACGTTAAACATTGGAGTAGGATGTGTTATTGACTTGCTGACTGGCTTCGTGATAGACTATGAAGTAATGTCAAAACGGTGTGGAGAATGTGAGCAGACAAAATTTGCACTTGAAGAAGACAGTACTGATTTTCGTATTTGGTATGAAGGACATCAGGATGTTTGTAGTGCAACACATGTCGGATCATCTGGTGCAATGGAAGTAAATGCAGCTGTAAAATTATGGGAAAGATCTGAGAGCATTGGCTTCCGGTACACAACCTTGCTCTCTGATGGGGATTCTAAGTCTTTCTTAGAATTAAAAGAAAGGAATGTGTATGGAAGTGAGACACAAATTAAAAAAGAAGAATGTATCAACCATGTAAGTAAAAGGTTGGGAACAGCTTTGAGGCAGGCAGTTAAAGATTGGCGAGTGAAAGGTGTAACTTTGGGAGGGAAGCAACGCGGTTGTTTGAAAGAAGAGACAATAAAAAAACTAACTAGATACTACACTAATGCCATACGCAAAAATAAAGATGATGTAGAGGCGATGAAAACTGCAATTTATGCTACCCTATTTCATTGCATGTCTACAGACCAGAAGCCACAACATAAAAAGTGCCCTTCTGGTATATACTCATGGTGTTTTTACAAATCATAATTGGCGCGTGGTAAGAAACCAGGTTTTCACAAAGATTGGGTAAAAACACCAATCAATGAAGAATACTTGCCCAAAATCTTGCAGATTTATCAAATATTAGCTTCATCTGAATTATTAAGCAGGTGTGTCAGAGGTGTGACACAAAATTCTAATGAAGCATTGCATTGGATGATATGGAACAGATGTTCCAAAGAAAATTCAGCTTCTAGGAGTCGTGTGCTGATTGCCGTGTCGAGTGCAATATCTGAATTTAATGTTGGAACATTAAAAGCTCTAAAAACATTTCAGGATGCTAATTGCCTTGCAACAAGTTTATCGTCTGAACATTTAGCCTTCTTTATTGATTATAGGAGAACCTATTTCAGAAAGAAAATAAAATCTGCAAATTTTAAAGTCGCGCAGCAAAAATTTAACCTTGCTAAATTGCGTCGACTTAAAATTGAGAAAAATTTAGGTCCTATGTTCAAATTTGGTGGTTTTTAATATTTTTATACTTTTATTTATACCATTATATTATTCTTTTTAAGAGTGTATTGTATTTTAAAACTTTTAAGAAATTATTATGTTAACTTTAAGCTGAATATTCTCAACGTAACAAATGCTACATCGATATTTTGCAAAAACATATTTTGAATAAGTAAATTATTTTCAATCATATTTAATTAATGTAGTGTTTCCATATATTATATAAGTAGTAAAATAATATACTAAAAATTTAGAGCTTTGCGAGCATTATTAGTTTTTGTTTTATGCCTTTACAAACTTAAGGCTACAGTGGACAGTAAAAAAAAAAAAAAAAAATTTAATTTTTACAAACATGCCCCAAATTTTTACTGGCTGTATGTAACTTAGAACTAAAACCATATAAAAAATTTGGTGAGAAAAAAATGATTAGTTTTTCAGAAATTTAAAATTTTAAAAAAAATTTAACGAAAATTTCAAAACGTTCCATGCGTTTTGAGTTTTTTTTAAATTTCATGTTTTCACCTGATTTAACTTCTTTAAGCAATTCTTTACAAATGTATGCATACAATGTAATGTTTTATATGATAATTTACAAAATATGGGTAAACGCAAATTTTTATATAAAAATTTCAAGAATTTTAATGATTTCCTACATAAAAAACTTTAATTTCTTCTTTCACCCTATCACTATTACTACAATGCATCCAAGAATTTATAAGTATACATTAGATGAATACTTTTGGAAAGTTTTGTTATAATTCGACAAAAATTGCAACGCATGGAACATTTTGAGTTTTGGTTTCGAGGTAAATTTTTGATTCTGAGAAAAACAGCTTTTTTTATTTTAAAGAAAATTAACTTATTTTTTAAAAAAATTAAAGATATAAATATGAATTTGAAAAACACTAATATCATGCAAATATAAGATAGATGCAGAATATATATACATAAGGTCCTGCAATATTTATTGTAACAGTCACATTGACACGTGGTATATACAGTGATAAAAATTGAAGTAAGCTAGAACTTTCTTATAATATCTGAAGTAAATTGGCAGAATGTATTTCATTGTTTTATCTCAACCAGATAGTATATTATATATTTCATTAATCATGATGAGTAAAAATAAAGTATTTCAAAGAGTTTAAATTACAAAAATTCAATGCTTTCGAGGAAGGTTTCATTTTTTAGAACAACATCTATTATTATTCTAAAGGAAAAACTTAGTTTTTTTAAAAACAATTAAAGACATTCATATAAATTTGAAAAACACTAATATCATAAAGATAAGATAAACATAGAATATATGTATAAGATTCTGCAATATTTATTGTAACAGTCACATTGACATGTAATATATATAATGATAAAAATTGAAGTAAGCAAGAACATTCCAATAAAATCTAAAGTAAATTAACAGAATGTATTTCATCAACCAGATAATATATTATGTATTTCATTAATCACAATGAGCTAAAATAAAGTATTTCAATACAATTAAATTACAAAAATTCAAAAAAATAACAAATCTAATTACACATAACAAGAAAACTGTTTGCTAAGTCTGATAAAAAAATTTAAAAAGCACCGGCACTATAGGCTGCATTTGTATTCGTGGCATTTCTTTTCCTTTTGTTTTGTAGAAATATTCTGAGAAATGCGTCGTTTATCTTGTCTTTCTGCACTAGTCAAAGAAAAACTGTCATTTAGACATGAGTCCGCTTTCGCTTCAAGAGATTTTACATAGCCCAAATTGTGCTTTTCAATGGCATCCGTTACTGCTATTTCCAGCCTTCTTTTGGAGACGAATACCTCTTTTGGGCATTTTCACCAAATGCAGCTATGCAAACTTTCATTCGAATTTTGCGTCTTGCCTGCTACGCATCTTTCAAGAAGGGTGTCTGAAGCTAAACGTTGATAAACAGGCATAATTTTCTCCACTACTTGTGGCGACAAGTAAGTTTTCATGGAACTGTGTGACCCTGGGGTCTCACCTTTGGCTATAGCTCTTTTATAGAAACACCATGATGATTCCCCTTCAGGACACTTACCATGCATAGGCTTTTTGTCAGTTGACGAGCAATGCATCAGGCTGGCATATATAGCAGTTTTCATTTTATCGGTATCAGGGGCATTATCTTTTATTGCCTTTCTATAGTAATTTTGCAACTTTGTGATGTTTTTATCTGTAAGGCTTCCCTGCTTACGCCCACCAAGAGTCACTTTTTTCACCTTCCATTCTTTCACTTTGTTACGTAACGATGTGCCTAGCCTCTTTGCAATATGACTCAGGCACTCTTCCTTTTCAATTTTTATATCAGAACCATATATTTTATTGTCCGACAAAAATTGAAAAGTTTTTGAGTCACCATCACTCAGCATGGAAACGAATCTCATTTGGCAATCACTAATTGATCGCCTCCACATAATTAGGGCAGCGTGCATCTCCATGGCTCCAGAAGTTCCATCGAAATTTTTGTCACACTCATCCGCATGTCCTTTTTGCCATATGTGGAACTCCGCACTATCGACTCCCATATCTCGACCAGCAACTACACAATTATGACAGTATTTCGACAATACTTCAAAGTCAAGGACAAGTCCACTAAGGATATCGATGATTATTCCTAATCCTAGGTTAGATGTATGTCCTCGCTTTTGCCAAGTACCGTCGTATGATACACTCACATCAATTATTTACTGATTTTTAGAGAAGCATCAACTTTTACGTGAGCTTCTCTAGCAGCTTGACGTGACATTTCGAGCATTTTTTTCTTCACCTCTTTGTTTTTCACGGATAAGTTGTGAATGCATTTGGCAAATGTTTTTTGGTCCATTGTTGGCATGTTGAGCACAGATGAAAACGTTTCCAAAGCAGCATGCCCTCTGCTTATGGATAGGAAGGCACTCACCAGTTTGCTGTTTATATCATGTGAATTTTTGGCCTCTTTTTGGAAACTTGAAAAAACACTTCCATAGCTTTCATGACATGATTCGCATAAAAGTTTCATCTTTGTAGAATACCCCATGGAATGGTGTTGTTTTATAACAAGGGTACAGTTTATACAATATTTACAAGGATTTTTCTGCAATAATTCAGAAAACACAGCCTTGTGGGTGAAAATATAGCTTGCCTCAGGTTGGGAAGATGTACTCGGTTCAGACAATGTATCTCTCTGCAATACCATACTATTACTGTTTTTTTCATCAACAGTTTTAGAAGATTTCTGCCATCGCTTCTTGCTATTTTCAGCTAACATCTTTCTCCTTTTGGTAGGACGACCTTTAGGTTTTCTATATCTCGATGATATAAGATCCATTATAAAAATTTTAAATAACAAAAGCAATTTAAAATGAACTTTAGTTCGAAAAGAACTTTTTGTTTTGGTAAAATCAATATAAAGTTTGAATAAAATTGAACGAAAAATGCAAACGCAAGTTCGAACGAATTGTAAACAAATAATGCCGATTTAGATCTCAGATACAGTTAATCAAAACCACAGACCTATTGCATGCGCGTGTAGAACCCTAAAAAAAGCGGAACGAAACTATACTGTTACTGAACGCGAATGTTTGGCGGTGATTTGGGCTTTAAATAAGTTCAAAACTTATTTCGGATCCCTGCCGTTGAAGGTAATCACAGATCACGCGACATTAACAAAGCTAACGAATGGGAAAAACTTATCTAGTCGGATGATTAGATGGGCACTCAAGTTATTCGAGTTCAAAATAGAATGGGAACATCGACCGGGAGGTCCAAAACTTTGTCGTGGACGTATTGCTAGGAATCCAGTAGGCAATCTGGATGGATCACTAATTTCGTGCGCAGCTCTTCGATCCCTCGCCTTAAACTCCCTAAAACAACTCATTCGAGAGGAAGGGGAAGAACCGGAGTTGAGACACATCTATCGTTATTTAGAAAATCCGGACGATGCTTTCGTTAATGCGACTGTATGCGAGGGTTGGTAAATGAATTTCTAAATTATAAACGGTCTACTCTTTTACGCGAAATATTCTACAACTCTTGGATAACTAAGAGTGTATATTCCTAGATCGCTTCGCGAAACAATAATGAAAGAATTTAATGATCTACCATTAGAGCAGACCGTCTAGGAAAGAGGAAGACCTATTTAAAATTACGCGACACAATTTATTTTCCATGTATGAGGAAATATATATTTGAATATGTATCAACCTGTGACCGGTGTCAGAAATTTAATTACAAAAACGCGCTACCAGCTGGTCGTTTAATTCCGATGGTATCGAATTACTCCAATGAAATTGTAACGTTAGACCTATTAGGCCCTACCTCGCATCCCGACCTGAAAGATATAGATTTTTATTAGTAATAACTGATCATTTCATTAAGTGGAGTGAGCTTTTTCCTTTAAGAAAAGCTTCGGCCCAGGCCATAGCTAACGCCCTTTTTGAAAATTATATTTCACGTTACGGTGCTCCGATTTCTTTAATTAGTGATAACAGCCCCTATTTATATCAGAGGTATTTGAACACTTAAGTCACAGGTTGGGCATAAAACGGTAACATGAACATGAAAACGGTAACATGCAAGCCGCAGGTGAATTTAACGGAAAGAGTTAATCGCAATTTAGTCTAGATGATAGCCTGTTTTGTAGAAGAAAATTAAGAAAACTGGGACCGATTTCTTCATGAGTTCGCTTTCGCGCTGCGCACTTCATTGAACGAAACAATAAAAAAAAATTCCGGCTGAGTTATTCTTAGGTAGAAAAATTCTAACACCTTTTAGTAAATTAATAAATGTCACAGAGAGTGCTGAATATGTAGTAAGAAACATTGAGAAATTATTCGATGAAGCAAGGCAGAATATGCGGAAAAAACACAAAAATTGGGGAAAATATTATAATCGGAAAAGGAGGGAAGTTAGCATCAAAGTAAATGATTTGGTGTTGGTACAACTCATTTTATAAGTGCTGCGGGTAGGAGAGTGGTCGGAAAGTTTATGCCTAAGTTCGAAGGGCCATATAGAGTGTTGGAGGTTCGGAATAACAATTTAATTAATTGGAAGAAGGGTAAAAGGGTAACAGAGTTAATATCGACCAGGTGCGTGTGTACCGTCCACGACAATCCGATACGATTAGTTCGGATAGTCATGTTGAGACACTATGTGAAGGACAAAGGTCGAGTAATAGGTCAAGTAGATCGCAACCAGGAAAATTCAAAGGATCTAGGAAAACCTCGATTGAGGAGAGTAACGGTAGTAAATCAAATAAGGGTAAATCGGATGGTAGGATCCGAGATAGAAACGTTAAGTAGAGTCAAATATATTAGGGGACAGGAAGGATTTAATGAGGTCCAAAATTTGCAGAAAACGTTCTCTGCAGGGGTCCGAACATAGGGACCAGAAATGACCAACCCTTGAACCAAAACAGGGGATAAAAAGAACAATTCCGTCCTCAGCTTCATCTCGAAATCATAAATATAGAAGAACTAATAACCCCTCCCAGGGATCACAGTTCATGGCAGGTCCCTCTCATCCCAGAGATTCCAGGCAGGACAAGCCACCTACAGAAGGGAGCAGACACGAAGGAAGTGGACAATACGACAAGGCCCGTCAGGCAAAGACAACTTAAAATGGAACCAACAGGGCAGCTGAGAGGAGACCTGTCCGGTTTAAACAGGCGACAGCAGTGAGACCTTGTTCGTACTACCTACGTAGCCGAGTAAGACAACCCGAAGGATTTTCAGGGGAGCGGAGGAACATCAGAATCGAAAGTAACCCACAGAACAACATCAGGAGAAGGAGCCTCAGTATGGAAGCCTTAGACGGAGATCCAGTGGATAGGAGCGAATAAAGGACAAAGAAAATATGAGGTTGTATAGTTTCTTTTTTTTCTCCTTTCGAACAAGTGGTCGGAAGAATTATTGCAATGAAGCAAGTCACGGGCGGATTTTTAATTCAAAAAGCCGAGCAAAAGTGGACACTACAATGAGTATGTTTTTTCTTGATGAGAAAAATCAGCTTTTGTATTAATTTTTTTGTACAAAGATGGAGAAAACATTTGTAAGAATGCATTTGTTTACTTCTATGTATGACTTGTTTGTTTTATTGGTTTTTTTTTGAAAAAATGTTTGAAATTGTATGTATATTTTGTGTGTATTTTATCTCACATCTGGTGACTTGGTACGCGGCGTAATTAGGTAGAGCTAACATTTAATACTAACAAGTGCAGGATATATGAAATGGGAATGTTAAGGAACCAGATGCTTCAATTGATGTATATGAAAATGTTATGTAAAAAAATGAATGAATCTGTATATACTATAGACGTTTGTTTTTTCACACAAAGAAATTCTCATTTTAAGTGTAGCTGACCCTGAGCATTGTATAGTGATCAAAGAATCAAGATGCAAGTCCGAATATGTTTGTATAATATATAATTAGATTTATATAAGTAGTTATGTAAACCACACAGGCCGGTTTTTTACCATTTCGGTGGTTTTTCCCTCGCCTCAGAGCCAAATGATCGTAGTGCAGGGAAATTTAATTCTGTAAATGTTACGTCCTTTAAAGTGTAGCTTTAGGTCGTAATTTTTTTTCTTTCCCTTAAGGAAGGAGAATCTTTATAGCACCTGATTGGTAGATATATATTAAAGTCGTTGGGATTATAAATCAAGTCTAGGAATTGGTTACGTAATTTATTTTCAGGCCGTTTGTGACCTTCGAATAAATCCCGTTTTCTTTTTGGAAGGGTTGTGACTAATATTTACGGAACCTTTCTCACTAATCTTCTTAGGCGTCTTTTTGGGGAATATAAATTCGCATTTATTTCCAATCAACACCAAAAAAATGTACGGGATATTTAAGTTACATAAGGTATTTAAGTCGAGTGTTCCGAGATAGCAAAGAGATGATGGAAGGCTATTGAGCCAGCAACTTTAAATGCTTTATTAGATTCAAGGAGATTAGATTCGTGAAGACGTCGGGCTGCTAGACGTACCAGAAAGCTGATATTAGCCAACGGTAAATATAATTTACTTATGCTGAAAAGAAGCGTTAGTTAAGTCGAGTTAATTAAAGTTAATGAGAGTTAAGAATTCGTGTGCGTGTATTTCTCGTATCTCCTATTTCGGTAGACCTTACTTAATCTTGATCTTAATTATTAATTAATTGCATTCTTAGTAATTTAATTTAATATAAAGGCGTAGCATAATATATTTATATGTTATCAGAGATTTTTTTTGAGAAAATTATAATAATAAATAAATATTATTATTATTCAAAATGGCTCTTAGTGGATCTTTGCCTCAAGTTAATCTTGGTGTTCAAGGTGAGAACCAGGAGGTCCACCACAACTTGATGCAGAATCTTGATGGAAAACAAAGTTTCCTTCAGGTAAAGACATTTACTTCTTTTAATCAAGCGTTTCAAAACTTTAATCTGATAGTATTTAGCATCAGTTTTAGCCTTTGGTTAAACAAAAAATGGTTTTATCATGCCTTAAGAGAACATTTCCATCCATACCATAACACGTGACGGCCAAATTGCATTTCGCAAAATTGCTGCATTTTTGCAGCGTTTTTTTGCATGAAATACATTCTATCTTCGTTTTGCCTGTTGTGAAAAACAGACGAAACCGTGCTTCATACGAAGTTGTTCTTTTCTGTATCTAGCGTTTTGTAACCAATATCCAATACTTTTTAATAAAAAAGAGAAACGTCAGTATGTACACACTATAACAACAATGTCCAATATAATTGCTGGATAAACTCGAATTATGGTAATAAATTTATTTTTAATATAATTAACAAATACTACACTTCACTAATATTGAAGACTAAACACACACACACACACACACACAAGTAATATATATAAAATATTAAGTTAATTCCTACTTAGATAGATCAACAAAGAAAAAAAAATTTATTTTAGCTACTTTTTATTAAATAGTAACAATTAAAAAATATACATAGTATGTATATATTTAGGACTGAATCACAACATAAAGTGGTACGTGATTTTTATTAAGAAAATACAGAAACAAAGAACTCTTTCTTCGTTTTTCTACGGTCTTAACACACATTTGAAAACAAACTTATTTATTCACTTTTTTATAGCCAATGTTCTTTATCTGTGAAGACAAATTCTCATTTGTGATACCTGTAGTTTCTTTGCTGAAGGTTTTTGAGGCAGAGTATTTTCTACAGTGAAAAGTCTTTTCAGCTCCTTTTTTTTCCTTTTAACTTAAGGACATTCTCTCTCTCTCTCTCTCTCTCTCTCTCTCTCTCTCTCTGTCTTCCTGGGGCTTTTGATTGCCAACCAAATTCTATTTCTTTTCAAAGTCTAGATAATAATTCATTAGCAAAATGTCTTTTCTTATTTTTAAATACTTTATTTATAACAGAATTTGAGCAAACATCCTTCAAAAGCTTTAAAATTTCGCTTCGGATTTGAGGATTTAATTTCGGAATCATACTTTACTCCCACTAATAAAAATAGTTAGATTGGTATATTAAATGTTTCATTTTTAAAATATAACTGATAGCAAGGAGATTAAAATCTTCATTTATAGTTATACGCTTTCAAAATTGGTTACTTAAGTTTTGAATCAACCGATGATTAAGTTCCACCAAAATTTACACTTTAATTTGTAAGTAGTTCCGAAAATGTGGTAATAGCAAATTTCCATTTATCGAATGGCAAGTTATAACTTTCAGAATATTAACGAATTATTACGTGAATATCAAAAACGTATAAAAAGAGAGAGATTTGAGCTGCAATATATTCCAGTAGTATAAATTAAATCTTGTTTTTATAAGAGTATTTGTGTGAATAAAATTAATTCTTATAAAATGTATCCGAGTCGTACTGATTTCCAGAAAAATTGCCACATCGTACATCGCAAAAGTGAATATAAATTTTTCCCCTAAATTACAACGAGACAAATACAACACAAACGTCAGAAATGCATTTATTGAAATCCATTAAATCTTTACAGCAGACAATAACAAAAAATTAATTTTTCTTCAAGAAAAGTTAACAAAATTGTATGCATAAAATTAATGTACAATCTCACACATCTCAATCTCTCAAGTTTTTCAACACATCAGCAACAAATTCTGCGATGCATATTTTGAAATATTTGCAATTGCTTAGCATTACATGTTTTGAATTTTTTTTCACAATTAGTTGCTAGACCTATCTGAACTCTCTTTTTTCCCTACTTGTTTTGATTAAGGCTTCCAATAATGTTTGTATACGATCAAAAGTAAAAGTTCATTAGCCTTTTTTAAGGCTTTCTGTAAAATTTTAAAAGAAAACTTTTAGTAAGAAAATTAAAATTAAAAACATATTCAATGCTGAATTTCTTGGATTTTATGGAAAAATTCAATAACAAAAAAGATAATAATAATACTTATAAAAATGTACACACACGCATGTGCTCAAAGTTTAATCCTAACACACTTATTTTTTCCCGTAGATCATAGTAGATAATAAGTAATTGATTCGAAATATTAAAAAAAAACTTTTCTTATATAACGCACTCTATTATGATTGTAATAAAATTCTGTGGATACAATGAATTAAAAATACACTGATCGTAGCTTTCGAAAATTATATAGAGTAAGAGAACTATGTACAATATGCATGTGTTACTCATGGAAACATCAAAAGTTATTAAAATTATTTTAAATTTATTATACTTATTGTTTTACATATATATTTAAATTATTCATTTGACTAAGCTATTTTTAATTAAATTAATGAATGCTCATAATATTATTTCATATAATTAATATAACACTTAATTTCAAGTTAAATTATATTCTAAAGGATAAATTAATTTTATAGTTTGATCCTAGCAGAGCCCCCTGATTTGGTGACAAACATTTGGAGCCAAATGTTTTAAGATTTTAGCACGGGGTCAGCCATACAACCTCCTAATAGAAAATAACACCCTTACCCGGGCCAGCTTTTTCTATAATTTTCCGGACAGTGGTTGGTTTCAGTCTACAATGGTCGACTTCCAAGGTTTGTTTGTTAGAGACTTTTCTAAACTGGCTAAAAGTGAAGCGACGAGTACATTTTTTCTGCATTTGATTGAAAAATTCAATATTTGAAAGAGAAAAGGAAATACGTGGATAAAATCAAACTAAAGCTGGTATGGGCAATTCGCGCCCCACGGACCATGGACAGTGGCTTAACGTACACCCCCGCATTGCGGGGAGTCACAGGTGTTCTAGGGGTCCCAAACGCTGACTGATATCAGGTACGTATTTGGGCTTGGGGCCCAAAACCTGATTTTGAAGGGGCCCTAGAATTATTCGTTACGCCACCGGCCATGGAGCGAAAAATGAGGTTTTATGTGGCCCGTCACGGCAGTCCGAAAATCAGCTTTGAACCGATATTTCTTTCCCACGCGCTATTAAAGCTCCATCTTTTACTTTTCTCTATTAGAAAAACATAGTTTCGTAAAATGTTTCTTCTGAGTGATCAGCAGCAGAGTTTAGAGGGGGAGGTCACAAGATGTCAAGATTTTATGAAAATTGATCCTAAATTCAATTTGCATTGTCATCCCATTATTGATGATATTGATACAGTGCCTGAGGAGCTGCAGCTTGAACTAATTGGTTTGAAAACAGATCACTGTGTAAAGAAAATATTTAATATTATAGCCTTTTGCCTTTTATCTTTGTCAGCTGTTAATTTCCCATGCATGAAGAAAATTGCGGGAAAATTGTTCTTTATATCTTAGTCGGCATATATTTGTGTGGGCAAAGTTTTCTTGCATGAAGACCAACAAGAGCAAGTATAGATTAATTGGCTGGTGTAAATTTGCAGGCTGAGATGAGAATTTAAACAAGCCATCTCACTACTGATTTTTAAAAAAGTTGTAGACAAGTACGATAGCGTACATTTGTTTTCTGAAACTGATTCTAAAATTAAATGTGCTTGCAGCTTTAGACAATAAATATTTAGCATAGGAAATAAATTGATTAAAATCATCACTACTTAATTTAACTTATGTTTATTTTTTTATAGTGAATGTCATCAATTTAAAAAGGTGCGGCCCTTCAGTAACCACAATGTTGCCCACCCCTGACCTAAAACATTCATTTCTAATGTTCCCCCCATTATTGTTTTTTAAAAATGAATTTTTTTCAGTGTTTTTCTTCAAGCAGCTATTTTGGAAACCTCGTTTTACATCTTAGAAGCACGATGAGTTGATTATTTTCTTTTTTAAACGAAGGAGATACGAAAGAGAGAAATGCTTCATTAGTATATGAATGAAACACTAATAGTATCTCGGTATGGATGACCGAAATTTGGAAAAAACTATGCGCTTGTGTTTGAAAAAATTGGAGGTCATGACTTATTCAACTTAAATCATGCATTTCTTGTGTTTTTCCGTTACTTCATTTTGGAAACCACGTTTTTGCCATGGTTTTTTTTTTTTTTTTTTGACTCTGACTCCATTTTGAAAACAATAATTTTTTCACTTGGTGCAATTTGGCGCCTAAAAGACAAGAGGGCTGTTCTTGGATTTTACCAGTTTTATTAATGTTATGAAAAATAAACATTATCTCCTCTTTTAAATGACATGCATAGGATTCCTAGTCTACATAACTATAATAACACAGTGGCGTACACAGAAATTTTTCTAGTGGGGAGAGTATATGTTTTAAAATCCACCATTCTCCTATCATGCTCTAATACGCCGCTCAACAAATTATTTTGATTTTTCTTCGATTTTCATGAACAAAAAACAGTAAAAAATGAATTATTGAATAAATAATTAGCATTATTGAATAAAATTAATTATTAATAACAAATACTTAATGAAATATTACGTACTATATACATATGATTACAATCAATCGGAAAAAAATCGGGGCTTTTTTGGGGGGGATCCAGACGAGAGGACCCCACCCCTTGTGTGCGCCACTGTAATAAGACAATGATATTTTATTAATATACTATAGCTATTCATTTATAGCTCATGAGAGCATTTATCTACAAACTTTTAAGTCATATTATATATCTATAGTATAAAGAATAGTAAGAAGAATTTCAAATTATTACTACGAATAAATAAATTTTACTACCTAGAAGATAGAACGCCGGGAACAATTCCGTGACCTTGAAACACATAACTGTATTTCACAGGAATGCTTGTGTGTATGGTTTCCAATTATTTATGTTCCAAGTAACATAGATTAGGAAGTTCTTTCCACAGAATATGTGATTACGAACTTTTTTATGGAATGTTTCAAAAGTTTAATTCCCGAAAAGTCTTGTGGAAATTTCAAACTGTTTCAACGTGCTCTCTAAAATAGTTTTGATTTTTTTTAAATCGAAGAAGACTGCTTTATCTTGAACTCTTTTAAATGTCTGTAGTTATTGATGTGGATTGATGGCCCAGAAAAGGACCATCTTGTCTTGAGAACTAAGAATTGGAGAACACTAGCAGGAAGAAGGCTGGTCTGGAAAATGCTTCTTGAGAAGTCCAATGCCCACCCTGGGCTGTCGAGACGCTGAGGAAGGAAAGAAGTTATTGATGAATTCACGCTATTCTTTAGACGATAAGGGTATTATAAAGTGCCTAAAATAGAAGAATGATATTAATACTTTTTAATAAAAAAAGAGAAATGTCAGTATGTACACACTATAACATCAATGTCCAATATATATATATATAATTGTTGTATAAACTCAAATTATGGTATTAAATTTGTTTTTAATAGAATTAAAAACTACACTGCACTTCACTAACATTGAAGAACAAACAAATAATATAAAAAAATTAAGTCAATTCCTAATTAGATCAACAAAGAAAAATTTTATTTTAGCTATATTTTATTAAATAGTTACAATTAATATACAGATGTAAAAACATATGACAGAATCACAACATTAAGTGGTAATTGATTTTTATTAATTATCATTAAAGTATCGTACTGTGTATCGTGTATATAAAATTTCAGTTCAACTGAATGCTTTAAAACGTGAAAAAAATATTTTAAAGTTTAGACACACGTCGCAAAAGGGTCGCAAAGTCACCAAAAATGATGTCAATGTGGCTGAATTTGTAATTCTTTGAATAATTAGTTTTAGTTAAATAATTTTTATTAATTATGATTAAAATATTGTGTTGACATCCAAAATAATCCTGTATATAAAATTTCAGCTCAATTGAGTGCTTTAAAATGTATTTAATTAACGATTAAAAATTCCACCAAGATAAATAAATATATAGAGTTGAGTTAATAATAGGAATTGAAAAACACAATACATAAACTCATTGATATTGAGTGAAATATATATTAGACATTTGTTAACGTTTTCAAAATTAGTTTTAATTGTTTTTATATTACATTTAAACTATATTTGTGTTTCCTAATACAACTTACAGAAATTCTCAAGACCAAATCTTACGGAAATTGAATTTTTACAGTATAATTTAAGGATTAGTGATATCAAATATCAGTACAAAAGTACAAGATCAAGTACAAAAATTATTGATAGTAGAAAATGTTTTATGGATTAATATTAATATCATTTAGCTTAATTAATTAATTTGTCGAATATGTTACAACCTTTAAGAAGCGTTTATTAAACAGTTGTAGAGGTATAGATACAGTTCAGTTTTTAATTTGTGGGGGAAATAGGATTTAATATACACTCTAAATTAATTCTAGTTTATTTCAGACTTAATGAAGTTCAGTTAAAATTTATGTAATCATCGGTTGATAATTTTTTAAAAAAATAGACCTTGAAAGGTTGAAGAAAGAATTAAAATAATTCTTCTCCTTGAGTAAGCGTTTGCTGACTTTCAGATAAAAATAATAACCAAACATTTCAACACAAGATAATACATTAGTTTCAATATGCGCGGAGAAAGATAAAAAATGGCGAATGTGCGAAGCTAAGCATTACCCTATGTCTAAGTCCGCTGCGTAGGAATCCATTAAAAAGATGATTGGCAGCTTTTCCTCTTGAAGAAGTACTCATTTTCGGCACCAATGTCTCCACAGGTATATTTCTAAGGACGTCGTTAGATACTAAGTCCGAAAAGGCAGTTCCATTGTTGCCGATTTCCATTAACTTCGAGATATGTACGTAGTGCGTTGGCACACTGTAAGGAATAGAATTGGTTGAGCAGAATAAATTCATGCAAAATAAAAGAAACCCTGTAAAAACAAATTCTAATGCGGTAAAGTGTTTTTCAAACTTTCAATAATTGCGACCCGATTTTCAATCATAATTTTCATCGCGCCTCCCTTTATATAATAACACTGTATTGAATGCAATAATAATGTACTTAGACGCTAAAGCTACAGTATAACCTTAATTATAAACAGTATAAAAGATCAAGATCAAAGTATTAAATTTTTAAATATTACTTTTAAGTAAGATACTTTTGTTGTTGTTGTTGTTACCAATGCCACCTGATTGGCAAAGGCCAGATCGAGGCCCACGAAATTCATCATCGCAAAGGGCTAAGTGACACCTGTCGTTAACTGTAGCTTTGAACACCATACAGGTGACAGTACGATTTGGATCGGTTCCACATCAATTTAGAGGGAGAACATCCTGGGGGTGGTCAGAGGCATCCCACCTCTCTTCCCCTTCCATCAACCTCACGAGATGACTTGCGGCTCGATGACTATTTAGAAAAACCCCCATGCCGCGAAGGCACTATACATTTACAAACATCCATGTCTTCTCCGGGATTCTAACCCAGACCCTATGGCACAGCAGTCTCAGTGTCTCTAATCACTATACCGGATGGGTGACAAGTTACTTTTAAATAATAGGACAAGTATATTGCGTTACTTTTCCTGCCTAATTTTTAAATCGAAACAGATTGCAATAAACATGTAACGTAAATTTTTATTAGGTCAGAATGTATTTTGTTTTGATCCTTTTCAATAAATTAATTTTTTTATAAGCTCGCGGCTCCTGCGTAAGGCTATCCCGCCCTCCTAGGGGACAGTTTGAAATTCACTGGGTTAAAGAGTAATTCTCCGTTGACATTATTGGTATTTGTAGAAATACTTTTTTTAAAAGTAAGTTTCAAGTCTTGAAACTATTCGCTCGTTTGTTGCAATTTGGTACGAATCACAAAAGACTGATTTCAACATCAGAAATGATATTTCTGAGAACTGATGGACAAGATTAAAATTGAGTTTCATATTAGAAGGAATCTATTAGGTTTACGCGCATGAAATGTTTGATATTCCAGTGAATATATAAAACAGTATTTCTTTTTTCAAAAGCTGCTTATGTAATCAAAATATGCTTCACTGGTTTCGAAACACCTTTCCCAACGAGCAGTAGCGTAAAGGAAAACATTTGGGCGCCCAGCAAAGTCAAGTTTTGGACCCTCAAGTTCCATTTTTTAAAGGTATTTGGCAGCAGCTAGGCTTTGGTCCCCCTAGAACTCTGGCCCCTCCGCGGTGCGGAAGTGTACGTTACGCTACTTCCGACGATACTTTAACGATAAATGCGTGTCTAAAAGAAATTCTGATCAATAGAATCAATAAACTTTGATATGGCAATAACATCGTCTTCATTTTATTACTGTTTAACACGTAAAAAAAAATGTTCTAAATGCTTTAAAAAATGAGTCTTTTGGAGAAAGATCCGTTGAGGGCTCTACAAATTTTCATACTTTACTTCGTTTAATTTTGCCATTGCTTCGTACGACATATGTGACCGAGAGTTCGAGTGGAAAAGTATTGGTCCATGCCATTAACAAGTGTATAATTTTCAAATTTTCATGCATTTTATGAATGTACTGGCAGCATTACAAAAACTGTCAGATTTGTTTCCACCGATGTTTTCAGAGCATCATTTTTCACATATGTTTTGATTCTACGTGGGACATTTTGCTAGGAAAAATCACTCGACCGAAAATTTTCAAGCAAACGCTATACTTTTCGATCGTTAACGAAATTTCCCCAACGGTTTATAATGCATGCAGCTTTTGCAGCATTATTACAAAATTTATACACATAAACAAAAATATAAAAATAATTTTTTTAAAGTTAGTTCCTATTTAGGCCAACACACACAAAAAAATTTATTTTATTTTACATAATTTTATTTTATTTTGTTAAATAACTACAAAAAATATCACTGTGCAAAACATATGACATAATCACAATATTAAGTGACTAATAGGAAAGCAAATTTCATACCTGGTAGTTGAATAATCAATGTATACTGTCGCCATCTACTGTCTTCATTTGGAACAAATTTAATTTTTCTCCCATATAAAACTAAAATTAATTAATTAAATTTAATTAATGGGTTAATATTTAAAAAAAACTATATTAACATCAAGTCTCATCCACTACAAGTTTAAGAAAATGTATTTGAACTTGAGTAGATGAATAAAATTATTTTACTAAAGAAATTTAAAATTTGAACAAGATATATATACAAGATGCATCTAAAATCTTGGACAAAATTTTAAGGGGTGATAGTACACATCAAGACAAACACTATTAAACAGGAAACTTAGGATCACAAACCTCTTCCAAAGGAGATAGGTGCCATTAAAGTTTAGAATCCGAAGTTTCAAATGATTATAAAAAACGGAAAAATTGTTCGATTCGTTAGCGGTTTTCGCTAAAATTATTCTTTTTGTCAGTACTTTCTTGAAAAATAAATTTAAAGATAAGTTGAAAATGTTGATAGAGGGTGCTTTTGACTTTGGGGTAACTAGCAAACTCATTTTATTGTGTGTGAAGTTAACTTCTTATGGCACGGTAGAGAGAAATTTCCGTTACGCGCGTTACCAATTACGATTAGCGATGAACGTAAGGTAGAAATAAATGAAATTCTGAATTTTCCTCCCGTTTTGAAAAACGCCATCTAATTCATACTATCTATCTCAAAAAATAATAACAGAGTCGGAAAGAGCACTTTTTTCGCCACGATATGGTATATTTTTTTTAACAAAATAATGATATTTTCTATTTTTTACGATTTTTTTAAATTGAGTCAAAGTTTATACGTTTTTATAAAAATAGTTTCTAAATCATTCCCTTTAAGTTTCCTTTCGAGTTAATGAATTGATATTTTATTCTAAACAAGTTAATGCTTTTCTCTTTTAGAATCAGTCATTAAAAAAAAAAATACGGAATCTTTTTTTTTTTGCGATTTTTCAAAAAATACTCAAAATTTTAATTAAATATATAATAACTTCATTATTTATAAAAAGACTCTAACGAAACTTTTTTTTCCATATGTAGAATAGTATTATTCGTTCAAAGATTGAAAAAATAGATTAAAAATTACGGCTTTTAAAATTTCTTTTGTGTTTTTAGTCTATTAGCCCTGAGCTAGCATCCACCCCCCTCTCCTCAATCAACAGCAGCTTTAACAAGCCTTTCCTCTTTTAGCTTTGCGATACATACTTTGTTTTTTACGTTGCCTAGAAGTCAAATTATAATAAATTTTATGAATTAAAAAAAATCGGAAGTTAGACTTTAATCTACCCGAACTAGGCATTTAAATGGTTCAAAATCTGTCAAAAATTAGTTTAGGAAGAGTTTGGTGGATATACAGTTTTAAAATTCTTTTAAGGAAATAATACAAACAATCTATTGTTTTAAAATTTAGTGGCAACACAACATTTTTTCCAACGGACTCTTCTTTCTGCTCTCTCCGGTGTGGGGCTGTCTTTTTCTGACACCTAGAATTACACCCGATTCGTAGGTGGAGCGGGGTTTTCTCACGGTCAAAGGTTGTCGACGCGAAGACAGAAGACATTACCCTGCAATATTTAGTAGGAGTGCACGTGCATAGGAACGCTGTTATCCTAACCAGAAAAAGAAGCCGAGTTTTCAGCTGTGTGACGTGAAAACGTTACACTGTCAATCATTTACATGGAGAAAGTATTACAAGTATCACGTCTTTATGCTATTTATATTCCTACATATCTTTAAAAATTTTGAAAGAATTTTTAATTTATTTACTGTATATTTTATTTTAATTCTCGAAGTAAGCAAAATAATATAGAAGTGCATTTTGTGAGGCTATTTCAAAAACATTGGAACATGAGAACTTATCTCGTCCGCCCCCCGTCCAATATTTATTTAGATCAGGAGTTGGTAAACTTTGGGAGAGAAGAGATAAATTATAAGTGAAACAATATGGCGAAAGTGTATTATTTATAAGCATAACCAAGCCGAGGAGAGAGATGGGAGGGGAAGTCCGATAGCAGTAGTCATCAAGACTGTCTAGCGCCAATTAATATTTTTCATATAATATGTAAGTAAACTTTTACTCCAATATAACATTTCTTATTCCTTATATGCATACACACACACACACACACACACACATATATATATATATATATATATATATATATATATATATATATATATATATATATATATATATATATATATATATATATATATATATATATATATAGCAGTAAATAAATTAAAAAGACTAATAAATCCTAAAACATCTTAAGAACAAACCGAAAGAACCAAGATCATGGAACCATGACAAACTAAAAAAGAGAAATTTAGCTAGAGTGGAAAAAACTATTATGATTTCCCGAGATGTCACTGACTTAGGACAGTGAAATAGGGTTAAACGGTGTTTTGTGAGATTTCAATCATCCCCTACAGTGGAAATTTTTGACATAATAGCACAGGAGATAAACCAAGGCAAAGGCCCAAAACCCACGTGGGTGAATATAGCAGCAATAGAATAGAGTTGGAATATTAAATTACTATAGGAACCAGGGAGAAAAAGACAGATATAAATATGTATAAAAATATTTGCGAAAGATATATATACGGTCAGTCTATATAACGAAGTTAATAAATGCAGAATAAAAAGTTCGTTATACAGAGGTTCCTATTTCAATTTTCTTTATAAACCACATAAAACAAATTTTAAATGAATAAACACTATATATTAAAAAAAGTGATTATCCATACGTTTTTTTAAATTATATATATTTATTTTATGTATCTTATTTATCAAAGAAAAAAATAAAAAAGAAAAACTGTAAGGAGAATTTCTTTACTCTTTTATCCACTTCCGGGAGAATTAATTTTTTTCTTTGATGCTTAAGCACTTAACTTTTTACATTTTCAAGCTACTGGAAATGAAGCTACGAGTGCGACTGATCAACACTACAAATAAACGGAGACCAGTTCCAGGACACGATGACACAAGGCAACTCCACTGAGGGTGAAAGGGAATATCGGAGATGTTTGCAGTGAACTGGACAATGGGGGTTAAAGGATGCATTACTTGTATGAAACTCCTAGAATTCCATTGCTCTCGGCGAGTTCAGCACCTAACAAAGCCAGTTCAAGATTTATAATAAACATAAAATGTCTAAAAAGAGAGGATGACTTGAAAGGTCCAGAAATACTCAAAAAATAGGGTGAAAAAAATTTAATCACAAAAAAAAAAAAAAAAAATGTTCGTTATATAGAAAATGCACATCACTATTGGGAGGATATTTTACCAAAAAAATAGTGAAATGTTCTTCGTTCCAGGAAGAATTCGCTGCATAGAGAAATTCGCAATATAGAAGTTGGCAATATGGAAGTTCGACTATATTTTCATTTCTGTGGATCAGTGCAAGAGTAACCGCTGTCAAAATACAGTGAAATACGTTAAACGTGAAAACGCTTAAAACGAAATATCGGTTAACACGGAATTATACAACGGTCTCGACAAGCTATTATGTATTTTCATGTATTTTTTTAACATGAAATAAAAATCGCTGAACACGAAAAGATTTCCCTTCTGGGAATGAATAAAATATGGAAAACACCAGCTGGATCAGATTGGCCCGTTGTATTACCTAACAAATTCATTGCAATAGATGATGATAATGTGTATACAGCTCCAAATATGGCAGATAAAACAATTTTGGAGTTTGTTCAAAGCCAAAAAAATATTGATGCAGATTCTGACGATGAGAATAGAATCAATAATGTAGCTCCTTTTCCCACATCATCCAGTTATTTAGACGCACATTGCAATGGTGAAAAGAAAAACAAAATGGACGATATCGAACAATTTGTTGACAATTTAAAGCTAAAAAATAATGCTAAGAAAATATATATATATATATATATATATATATATATATATATATATATATATATATATCAGATTAATTTAAAAAAATTCAATAAATGTTTTGTTTTTCAAAAAATCTGAAAATTTTGTATTAAATTTCTTGTGAATGTTTTTGTTTCATTGATTTTTATAAAATATTTGCATATATACATATCTATGTATAATTAATTTTGTTGATATATCGGTATTTTTACAATTTCCTTGAACACGAAAAAATATTTCAGTCCCTTCAGTTTCGTGTTAAGGGATGTTCACTGTACCGTAACATTGGAAATGAAACTTTCAAGTTCTCCGAAAAAACATCCGTATATTGATATCGTAAGTGCTTTATCATGTTTATACTAATAATTAAAACTGACTTCTTTTGTTCTTGTATATAAAAGTCATTTCAAAGCTATTTGTGTATTAACCCCTAAGCATGTCATAAAATACGCAAAGTATTTTTTATCACCTATTGGGGGTTGAAGTGTATCTTTTGTCCTTTTACAGGTGCTCCGAAATTCATGCATGTAAATAATCAATGTTCCTGGAAATTACTTTAAAGAGTGTTTTTCCACGGTGAAAATTTTATCAACAAGTTGAAAATCCTCTGGTTGAGAATTAGTTTTAATATTTTCTTTGATTCACAATAACCTTTAATCAATACAGCGTCTTAAGTCAGTCAAATGTTTAAATGTGTTCGTAAATTTGATCAAAAAATATTTTGAGACAAAGTGTGTTAAAAGCAATAACAGTTTTGAGTCACTATAATTATTATTTTAATAATTCATTGAAACAAATACAGTAAAAAGTATAGAACCCAAAGTCCTATTATATATTATCAATGTGTGTTTTAACAATTTATTAGTTTATTAGAGCTAATTTTAATCATAACATTGATGAATTAAAAAATGCCTAGAGATCCTTGGGCTTTCGGAACTTTAAAAAGCATTATGTAAATTATTTTAAGAATTGAAGAAAGATATTACGTAATAAAATTACAAATAAAATTTTGGATGATAGCTTATAAATACGTGCGTCAATAAATTTATGTAACAGTACTAAATTATAAAAGCATACTTACAAACAGGAATTTGAATGTAGAACCTTCTTCGTTGTCATACAAATGGAAGTTTAAAGCATTTGTAGAGCTTAACTAGTAAATATTTTTTACCATATACCATGACAAGTTTACTTCAACTACAAACTTACAAGTGAATTTTGGGATTTGGGAGGTTTGGCACAAAATCTGAATATATATACATATAAATTTATAAGCAATCAACTAATTGTGCTTGTACGTGATTCGAAGAAGGTCTGCAATGCACAAGATCATTAGTTGCGCTTATATATGTCTCCACAATGCATACAGTTTGCAAGATCACCAGTTGCGCTTAAATACAAGTCTGTACAAGAGCTACAGTACACAAAATCTGTTAACATACACATCAGATGTATTAAGTTATGAACTATTTAATGTACATGTACATAACAATGTGTAGAAATGTGAATGAATTCATGAATATGTTCTGTAAGTGAATAATGTTTACCCCAAAAAATGTATTTCATGGATGGGATTCAGGGTTCTTTTACACGAGCCAACTTGTGCCGTACATAACAGAAGAAGCAAACAGTCCGAATAGAAATAATTTTGAATAGAAATCATTTCGGTCTCTACACACGTAGTTACCTGGCACTCCCTGCTGTACCACTTCCTCAAGCACCCGAAAAACACGTTCTCCTCACTAGTTGATTCAATTAAAAGGATATAGTAGAAATTGCACTCTTCATACAAAGCTACATGTGCATTGAAAATAGAGAAAACTTTTATTGCTTATTTGAACTCAATCGTTGTACCAATGAGTCCGGCATTTACTTTTTCCCCTTCAATACTTCATTTTCACTCAACTTTGTGTCTAGAGATTGCAATACCAGGATACTGAATACCGGTATTTTGAGCCATTTGTTTGTACAATTTTGTAATTCCGGTATTCACAAGTTTAAAAACTGTTTTTTTCGGTATTTACTAGAGATTTTTTAAATTGTCTCCACTATGTGCTCAGAGATCGCCAACATAGCAGAAGAGTATATGTTTTGCTTTTATGTCTTTCTGAGGCGTACGAAATAAATTAGACTCTGGATATAAATTTGCATCATACAATCAAGAGAAGTGATAACATATGAAACCAAAAAATTTTCAACATTCCCTATTTGTGTCCAATGTAAAAAAAAAATATCTCTCCTCTTCACATTAGAGAAGTGACAGAAAACGAGTTGACTCGCACAAAGTTGCCTCGTGCAAAAACAGTTTAGTGATCAATTCCAGACACTGAAATGAAAGTGTCGGACTCAAAATATAATTAGTTTTAAAATTTAACACTTAGTGATAGATACTTCTATAATAAATAATAGAGAGAAATATTTATTACTCAATTAAAAGCATCTATATTAAAAAAATCAGAATATAGTTTTCAGAAACCTCTCACATTCTTATTTAATCAATTAAATGTATTCAAATGCGTTTTCTTTCTAATATTATTTAAATGTACCTTTCAACTATTAAAATAACGAAAAAATAGGAAAAAAATGCACTGTTTGACAATCCTTTTTTTTTTCAAAATGGTATATAGCATTGGTAAAAAAGCTAATATAAATGTTTAGCACATTTTAAAATATTCATATATATATGTAGCATTTAATTATGTATGTAAATTTTTTCACAAATAATTATTTAGTTCTCTTTGTAATTACATTTTAATAGTCTAGTATATATATAAACTATTTTAAAATATCGTTGTTTTCATTTACATTTTCTACACATAATCTTCTGATTCAAATATGTTTTAATATTCACTAAAAAATTGAGATTTTAAATATTTATTTGCTATGTCCATGCCCTCTATATGTTTATTTTTGTAAGCAAATTCTTGTTGAAATATTTTTTTAAAAATATTTCACGTTTTAGGGAGGATACATTATTGTAGGATCCATCATTGTATTTTTTATAGTAAATAATTTATAATTTACATTCAATCAGTTTAAAATCGTTATGAAATTAATTTTAATTAAATTGAGAAGCAATAAAGTATATTAATAAATTCTACACAACATTAAGTACAGTTTAATCGGTTTTTAAAATATATCTTTAATTTAAAAATTTATTATAACTATTTATTATAACTATTTAAAATTAATACTTATATATATATATATATATATATATATATATATATATATATATACATGAATTGGTTCTTTATAAAATAAAAAATTTTCATTGAATTACAAAAAAATATTATTTTTGAACAGAAAATTCTACAAAATGTTTTCATATTTCTGTTTTGTGTGATTACATAGCTTAGTGTCTTATTACAACTATAAATATTGTATCATAAATTTATTAAATGTTATCTACAATATTTCACAGCAACGCTTTTTACAATATAATAAGCAATCTTTTTAAACATTTCTTTGCTTATAATTTCTTAAATTATATAATAAAATTCTCTTACATTTTATTAATTAAATCATAACATTTTTACTTTACCAACATTCTCAAATATTTTACAGTAGTAATATACTCTTTAGTTTCCCAATAGTTATTCATTCAGAATTCTTTATAAGCATAGCTTTTTAAGTTTAAATACCATCTAAAAGCATTTTCACGTTATCAAAACATTCTTAAGTATTTTACATTCATAATACACATTTTTTTTTTACTTTCAGAACATTTAATATTTTAATATATTTGCATAACATGTAAATTTAGATCTTATATTAACACAAAATACCGTATTCTAAATTAAACTATGAATTTATAAAAAAAATCACGATATCAACACAATCTTAACTTTTACGTGTAAGCAATCTATATTAAATAGTTGAGGTCTCACAAAGGTTTATATTCTAAAGTTGTGTATTAAATCACATTTCTTTTTGCATAATCTTATTACTTACGGTATGATATAGGATTTTGATATAGATATAAATATATTAAATTAAATATGAAAAAATAAAAACGAATTTCGAAAGCATGTACAAAATATTTAATGTACTACATTCATTGAAATAATGTTTCCATAGTATATATGAATTAATGAACGAGATCTTTTGGGTTTAAAATAAAAATAATTGTGCAAGACTATTTATAGTATTTTATGCATTCAAGCCCTTTGAAGACTGTTGAAAACAGCTCTAATTTGCTTCCTTACGTCTCCGAAAAAACGGCGAATCCTCGCTCTCCAGCTTATTCTTGTTTCATTAGTGAATGTCAATCTTTGTCGAGGAAATCTAGTCAGACATCGCCGTCGTCTTTCTTCAAATGGTAATTCATAGTCATGCCGAATGTTTGCGAAACCAGAGGGCATATTATCACGACCAGAAGAAACGATATTAGAAGACCTTGCACCACGGAGATTGTTTTGAGCTCTAGGGCTTTGATAAACCGGGACTTGTGCATCACTTAATAATGGAGACTCCCGTCCTGGTCTGCATTGCTGGAAGGACGCACGAGGCGCGATCGGAGAACGAGGAACAGATTCGAACACATGTTCATTCCGGATTGGAAGAAGGGATTTAGTTTTGGGTTCATCTTGAACCAAATGTCCGGGTTCATTTTCCATTGTGAGAGTCGGTACATTACGAGCAGATTTTAGGGGCAAATTTTTAACCACCATTGACTCTAACTTAAAAGATGCCCCTTCTTTTTCTAAAATAAAAATTTTAATTTTACTGTTAGAGCTCTCTCACAATCAAAATTAGAGTCACTGCCATTTGAATCAAGATGATCATTTTCGCTTGTTGGTTTTTCGTTATTCAGTGAAAAACGAACTGCTTCATTCTTTTTAGAACACGTTTTGCTTTCAGAGTTATGATTCAATGGCTCTTTTTGTATTAGGGATGTTTTCGAGTTCAACAAATCCGTTTGATATTTTTTGTAGTCTAATTCCAAAAAACTCTAAGCTTTTGGAAAATGGCATTGTTTTTCATGAAAACACCTATATTTTCAAAAGACATTTGGGCGTTATCTTTCGCAAAGACATCCTGATTAATGTTTGGGGGAACTGCGAGATTTTGAATTTAAAGTTTGGTTAAACTTCAATTTTTTGCATTCTTGTCAGAAAACATGATTTAAAATGACATTAAATTGAAGGAGAACAAAATTTTTTTTATAAGCTTAAAACGAAAAGAAAATTTTAGATTGAGAAAATTAAAATTAAATAAGAAAATAATAAATCAATTAAATAACATATTTTAATGAAAATTCTTTTTCAAAAAGTTTATTGAGGAGAAGGATTATTTTTTCAGTTAAGAATTTTGATATTTTCAATCAGTTAAAATTGAAAAGGCAAAAAAGTAATGCAATTTTACCAATTTTTTTGAAACACTATAACAATAAGATGAATAGAGCTTATAGTCTAATAATCTAATGCTAAAACATCAAATTTATAAAATATTCTAAATAACAACAGCATGTGAATAACAAACCTCCATGAAATAGATGTATAAAGTATAAATCCACAAAATTCACTTGATAAAAGAAAAAAAAATATACTAGAATGGAGGAATTATCGCTCCAAACACATGTGCGCGTATTCTGCTCTGAGTACCTATCAATTAATGAACGATGTGCTACGGAAGTCATCGAAGAAACGAATTATCAACGCAATCGGACACATGCTGCGCATGTTCACAATGACGTCAGGTATTTTGCTCTTAGAATCACCGAGTCACGTGTGGCAAAGACTTGTTGCATTCATTTGCCGGATGAGGTTGGAAATTAATAAAAATTGTCTGTATAAGCAGTTTGTTGAATTTATCGTTTTTGTTTATCGTTTTTTATAATGCATATTTTTTCCGAACTTGGACTTTAAAAAGGAGTGGGAAAAATGTTTTTAATGAAAAAGAAAAAAAATAAAGAAAAGTAATTTAAAAAAACAAAAATAATATTCTTAAAAATAAAATAAACAATATTAATGCAACTAAACCAAAAATATGCTTAATAAGATTACTTAACTCATTCGATCTTGTATGGGTTGGATTACGTAAATGAAAGGGAGAAAGTCAAGAGCCACACACAGTTCCGTTTTGATAATTTTTGCAGTGAATATTTTTAGAATATGTTGGACACATGAAGTGATACTGCACTTCTTTTAGTTTTAAATAACTTTTAATTACGCAATATGTAATGTATGTATCAATGTCAAGATTCACTTAAAGCAAGGTTAGTAACCAATGACTCCAGATACCACTGCTTTAATTATGAACTTACATCAAATGAGAAGAACGGCATCTGGCCCATTCTGTAGACTTTCAAACTCTGCCAACCCGAGGGCTTCGATCTTCGACAGATTAATTCATGATTTTTTTAAAAATTGATAATTTTTTTTAGTATTTTATTTTATATGCCATCTTGTATAAAAATATATATAAAAATACCAGGTTTTTATTTTTCAATCACTAGAAAAAAAAAACTACAAATGTTTTAGTAAAAGCAGAAGCCATAACTTTACATAAGATGCCAAACTTTAAAATGTGTTTTACTCGAAATGTGTTGTTAGCTCTGTTAATGAACAGCACCCTCTAGCTGATTGTAAAAATAAACTCCAGCGCGTGGGCAACAATAACCTAGAGAGAGGCAGTGTATGGAGTAAGCAAACAAAAAGTAAAAAATGAAAGTCTACTGCTAGTGTAGTTTATTGTGTTGAGTCAAAACATGGTCAGTCTCCCCGGAGATGAGCGAACGTATGGATATGTGTATTAGTGAAACCGTAGGATTATCAAAACTCAGTGAAAACAGTGTGATGGCTAAAGTGTGAATAGAGACTGATTTCTAAACCGAAACTCAAGCTAACGGCGTGAAACAGCGATCTGAGGAGGTAGGTGGAATTGACCCTTCTATTAATGGCCTTAATTCATAAATATGTATTTAAATAAATTAAAGAAATACGAGTTAAAAATCATTGCAGAAGAGTTAAATTTAAATGTACCAGAAGGTGCAAAAATTGCTGATTTAAAAAGCTTAACTGTAAATAGTGATGTTTACAAAAAGGATAAAGAGTTAGTTGAATCCGCAATTGATTATGCTTTGGCGGAAGTTAAAAATAAGAGATTGGATACTGAAACTAAATTAGAATCTGAACGAATTAAAATAGCGCAATTGCAAAAACAATGAGAGCTTGCAAATATTCAGAAGAATTTACCTCAAATTTCCGATATTAGAAATCAGAGTGTGCTTGAAACTGCCGCCTATATTAATATTGAGACTTTGTTAAAGTCCGTGAAAATTTTAACAATACCCGTACCTTCAAGAGTGGAGTCATATAATTTATTTTTCCAGTCGCTCGAAAAAGCATTCAAAATAAAAGAGGTTCCCGAGCAATTTAAAGGCGAAATTCTTTTAAATATTCTAGGTGAAAGAGTTAATAATTTACTAGTTCATGTTTCCGAAGAAGAATTAAATAATTATAGTAAGCTTAAAGATGTAGTATTAAAAGAATTTTCCCCCAATCCGCAAGAATGCTATAATAGATTTCAGAAAGAGATTTCAGAGAGTTATGTACAATTTGCATCAAGATTACACGCGACATTTGAGTATTATTGTCAGCTGCGCAATGTGGATGATTTAAATCATCGTGCCAATTAATTGTTTCGGAAAAAATAATGAGCACGCTCTATAGACAATTAATGTCTCATATGAGCATAACACAAGGAGAGAAATATTTTAAACCACATGAGTTAGGGCGTGAGTGCGATATATATTTGTCATCGAAAGGCAAAAATAAAAATGAGATATTTTCTAAGCCCTTATGTGAAAATGCCAAGCGTTCGAGTTAAAATAAACAAAAATTTAATGCGAAAATATCGCGAGATACATAGAATGTATTTTTATCTGAATTAAAAAATGATAAATGTGTATTGTGTAAAAATAATGAAGTTCATGTGCTACAATCTTGTCCACGATTTAAAATGTTTTCGGTAAACGAAAGAGTTGAATTTGATAAAAATAATAGACTTTGTTTTATATATTTTTTCACCTCTATGTAGCGTTAGAAGATGTCGATCAAAAAATTGTTCCTGCTCTAAACCGCATAATAAATTATTACATTATCCCTGAGAAATGAAAAATAATTATTTCTCCCCCCTGTAGACGACGCCGGGGAGGTTAACCGGAAAGAATCACAATTCGCCTCGAGTGTAAGTGCTAAATCTTTCGTTCCGAAAGTAAACAAAGCACAAATCGTGACAACGGCATGTTTTAAAAACAAATGCTTTTTGAGTACTGCTTTTAATTCTCGTGAAAGATAAATATTCAGAATGGCAGACATTTAGGGTCTTGTTAGATTTGGGAAGTGAAACATGTCTAATTTCAAACGAGTGCGCGAATAAATTACAACTTAAGACCGAAAGAATAAATGCATTAATCTCGTGCTTTAACGTTGCCTCTAAGGTTGTCAATGGGTGTGTTAAAGTGGCGATTTCTAATCAAATTAAGTCTTTCGAAAGGGAGTTAGTTTGATAAGTGCAAGTAGTTAAAAATCACTGATTTTATTCCGCAGCAAACTCTAATGATGATTTCATGAACCCTATGAATGACATTCAATTATTTTAAAAAAATAGCTGTAAATTTATTCTTTAGAATTATCTTTCACATTATTTCGTAGTTTTGTAAATGTAAACTCTGAAGATGTTTATCCAATATAAAGGTCTATTACAAATTTATCCGGCTTCCATCCACTCAAAATTGACAAAATTTGTAGAGTAGTGCTGAGTGCCACCGAGAATTGTATCGTCACAGGTTCATAGATTGCTGACGCCTGTTTTAAAAATGTTTTTATTAACTAACCCTCTCCTATTCAAACACAATTCATATGATAAAAAACGGGTTTCACTCATTGGGTAGGGAACTGTATTTGAGAGATTCAAGCATAAGTAATTTTGTGTATCAAAAAAAAATTACATTGTTTCGGGGATCCCCTTAGAGCAAAATGAAAGTGATTTGACATAATTATAGTAAGTTTCTCTAAAAAGGGAAACGTTCACTTTCAAAATACACTATATAAAGTGGTTTTAGGTATACGAAGTTTATTAAGTATTTTTCCTAAAATAAAAGTCGATATTTTGGTTTTTCGTTAAGTTTTGAAGTTATTTTCCTTCAAATATACTTCTCCACTACCTTTCTTTCAAACTTGCCATTTTCTTTTACGGCCACGGTAGCCTGGTGAGCATGGCCATGAACTCATGATCAATGTTCGAACCCTGTTGCCACTAAAGCCTAGCGTTGAAGAGGAGCTGATGCACGTTAAATATATCGAGGCCCAAAGTCCTCACGTTGGTGTGGTGTGGAAGTTTGGAAAGGGTGTTATCAGAGGGTGGGGTAATTATTTATACAGAAAATAATAGTGATACAAACGTAATCCAGAAATCAAAATAAGTTTGTAAATATAATATATATTTTTTTCTCAGTTCCCCATGGTGGCAGTTAAGCAAGTTTAAGTTTTTGTTTTTTGCTTGACTTTAAAATACTGTAATGTAGAACAACAATATATTTATTATAATGAAGTTTGGTACATCAGGGGGATATTTAGGTCATTCTGCAACATCTGTATTCTGTAGTGTAATTGTAATAGCAAGCTGGATTTTTAGATTTACCGTTTTCCGTCATATTCCATCCCTTTCAAGTATTATTTCTCACAGTAACCTGCATACATTTTGGCCATGGCATTTTTCAAAAGGAAAAAAAATAATGAAAACAAAGTAAAGAGCTTTTAAATTATATAAACTATGTGTCAAAAAATATATTGGTCTTTAAATCAATCTTAATTAAGTAAATGTGTGAAAACTCAAAAACTTAAAAACACAAGCAAATATCAATGATTTTAGAAATTAAAATTGCATTTAATAGCCATTTCATACGAAATAATGAATTGTGTTAAAAAATATTTTTAATTAATTCGATCTAGGAATGCAAAAATGCTTTAAAATGAGACCGAAACTAAAATCAAAGCTCAGAAAATTAAAATTTATTAAAACCTAATTGGTTTTCAGATCAGAAATTTTGGAGCAAGTTTTCCAAATATAGAATCCTTAAAAAAATGCACCTCCTTCCCCGATTTTTTCTTTATATTTAAGCTATTGTTATGCCTTTAGAAAAATTATCTATACTTATGAGAAAATTATTTAAAAACCAAAACTTATATGTTTTTTTCCACAGGCGTAATTTGTTTTATAAAACAACACAAAATTTTTAATGTAATAGTATTTCAGAAGCAAAAAGGTAGGGTTTTTGCAATATAGAAGGAAATGATGATGATTATGAATTATTATGCTTTTAATATTTAAGAACAAAATAACAATTTGTAGGGATCTAGTACTGGGATTAAGGATACATTTCTAAATGTTAAAATTTTGCATATAAAATTTGTTATACTATTAATTATTAGCTAATTTTACTTACGTAAACTGTTTTAAGTGTACTGTTTTAAAAGACATAATTAATTGGTAATACATCTTTGCAATAACTGAACAGAAAGATACGAGGAATGTAAATTAAGTAATGAGACTGGTAGCGTAGTGTTTGATCTGGCAACACTGGGGAAGTGGGACATGGAGGGGAGGTAGGTAAACATGTGATGCGTCATCAGTATGAGTTTTAAGTCGCTGAGTCAAGTTAAATGTCAGTAGTGATTTGTTTAGTGAAACAGGTTTTTCTTGTGTGTTCTGAAATGAGTGACAGTGCTATCAAGTTTTGCTTCAGACTTGGACATAACGCAACGGAAACATTTGCAAAAATTCAGCAAGCCTACGGAGACAGTGTTTTGTCAAGGGTCCAGGTTTTTCGGTGGTTTAAGGCATTTTCAAATGGACGAGAGTCAATTGAAGATTACCTCGCAGTGGAAGGCCCTCAGTTACAAAAATCGCTGATGTCGTTAAAGTCCGGGATCTTGTGCGTTCACAGATCGTCACTTGACAGTCAAAATGCTTGGGGAAGAGTTGAATTTGAATCACACCACCGTTCATCAGATTTTGACCAATGAATTGAAGATCAGAAAGATCTCTGCGCCAAAATGATTCTAAAAAACCTTTCTCAGTGAACCGCGTCTTGGCCAGTCAGAACATTCCTGTTGCTCTTCAGCCCCCTTATTCGCCCGACTTGAGTCTTTGTGACTTTTTCTCTTTCCGAAATTGAAGAATCGCCTCAAGAGACATCATTTTGGGACCCTGGAAAAAATTCAAACGGCTGTAACCGACCAGCGGAAGGCTATTCCAATATATCCAAGTTCCACCAGTACTATGAGGAATGAAAGAAACGTCTCCATCGCTGTGTGGTTTGAGAAGGCAGTTACTGAAGGAGACAATGCTGGTGTAAGTTTATTGGAATAAACAAGTGAAAAAAATCAGTCTCACTATTTAATTTACACACCTCGCATAGTTACCATTTATAGATATGTGCGAATATACATTTAAAGTATGAAATACTAAAGGAATGGAAATATTAAAAATTAGGTGAAATTGTCGAATCCGGCACTTCTCCGCCAAATTTTGAAAAATCGCCAATTTGGCGTGTTTTTGCGTGTTGTGTTTTGGAGTTACAACCCTACCACAACACGCAACGCCGGAGCGCGAAATTCAAGATGACGGAAGGAAAATCTTTAAAAAATAGCATTTTTAAAGTTCAGAAACTGAAAATCGCTGCAAAATCAGGCATTTAAAAATGGAAATAATTTCACTTACCTTAAAAATGCTATTTCCGACATTTATGATGATGATGAGTTGCCTACTGAAATTATACCAGTGTGCTATTGCATATTTCTGAGAGTACCTTCCGAAACATTTTTATTTTTGCATCACTAAAACGGTGCACAAATCCATATTGCTCAATTCAATCCAAAACCATTTCTTTACACTCCTAAGCACATGATGGGTATCCTTTTTCACACTGGACTGAATTTTTGCAGTACCATTGCAAAAATAATCATTCACTTTCTTACCCGTTCTTATTTCCATACTTTTTCCACATTTCGGACACACATACGATAATCCAATCAAACCTTCCATGCACCATTCTAAAACAGCTTTCTTTCCAAGCACAGGCAACATAGCAAAAACCTTTAACAATAGTAATCGTAATTTTTCATGCATCATTCAAATTAATCCTAAGAGCATCGCTGGACATCATGGCAATCTTTTGAAATTTATGTGAAGAAAGAAATAAAGAAAAAAATTACTGTAAAAGTAATTCCCAAATCGAAGAAAAAACAAGCCGAACAGCTGACCTTTAACCGGGCAAAGAAGTAACCGTTTGCTGTGTAACGGATTTTTTGAAGAAAAAGCTTTCTGCTCATGCGCGAGAAAAACCGTTGGAGAATTAAACTGTTAAAATAAAAAAAAAAACCAATTACGAATGCGCTAACTTCGTTAAAACTGTTAAAATTAAAAATATCTGCGCATGCGCCGCATTTCGCCAAAAAAGCGACTTCTCCTCCACTGAAAAACGAATTCAGAAGGGTTACCAGATTTGGCACATTTATCGATTTGGCGAGAAACACTTGGCGCGATAAGTGCCGGATTCGACAAATCAACCAAAAATTAAATTTGAATAGAAAATGGTTTATTTCATTTATTACTTATAGAAATTTGATTTTAATAAATATATATATATATATATATATGTTTTTTTTTAAAAGGATTATTAATATTATTGTATTACTAAAGGAATTCTTTGTTAATTAAAAAGTACATCGTCTATTATTTTGTATCAAAATACATTTTTATAGACATTTTTAAGCTAACTATATATAACGATTGATTGATTCATGAACATCTTAAATATATTTTATTATTTCAGATTCTTAGAAATTAACTATTATTAAAAACTGATGAACGTTTTTTTAGTTTTACTCTTAGCATTAGAATCGTTTTCTTTTTATTGCTTCACATTAATAATTTTTTTAATTCTAAAGCAATATTTTTTTTATAAATCATACATCGAAATTTAAAGCTATATTTTAAGTGTGAGGAGGGGAAGATAGAACAATAATTTTACACTAAAAAACCGTGTTTGGGCTATAGAGAGGGGAAAGAAACCTCTGTCTTAAATCAAAAATAAGTGGAATAGAAGAAATTTAGAAAAAGGGAAATTTTTTGTCATAATTTTAGAAATCACTCACATTGTGCACGTACAAACACACACACACAGAAATGCTGGTGTCATGATGAAAAGAGAAAGCCCGAGCAACGCTGGTCTAAGCTGTGGAGAGGGAGGATGGAAGTCATTTTGAAAATGAGTATTAGAAATTCTGATTTTGTGAAAGAAAGGGAAAATTTATATAAAAGTGGAGATAGCCCGTGCTACGCTGGACCATGCATCTAGTTCAATATAAATTGTGACGAATCTATACGCAACTTATAACTAACCTTCTTTGCGAACCTTTGAGCTAGCATTCGCTTTTAATTCACAGTCGTCCCTCTCAAGAAGAAACCTTGATATTAAGATTAGTTCAACTATTTAAAGTCAAAGTTTTATAATTGTAGGAGAAGAGGGCAAGAAGCTGTTATATTCGCTACGCAGATGAGATTGAATAAAATTGATTTTCGTTGCTAAAGATAAAAGGTGATGTTTGTTGTCCACTGTATTGAATAAGTCTATTTGAGGTTAGTAATCAACGATAGATTAGGTTGAGTTAAATTAGTTATTTGCACTCATTGGCTTAATATCCATTGCTTTCTCTCTGCTAATCTTGAGAAACAGTTGTTGTTGGTTAGTGTGTTTGAGTAAATAAATAATTATTATGGGAAGCTTCTGGTTCTAGTTTCATTCCTTCGACACCCTTATGTAGGCAAGACGGTGAGGGAGCAACTTCAAGTGTAAATCGCTAACTTTAAATGTACTTTTCGGTACTTCTAAACAAAATACTGAATTAACTGATATCGGTACACTACTCTTTTTGGGGAATGATCTTGAATTAGTGAGTGATAATTTATTAATACAGCACACAAAAGTAATACTAGGGCTAATGACTACAAGTGAGTGACTGAGTGAATATTAACGACATTTCAGCTACACGAGTACTTTTGGCAATGGACCTCGTAATTTTGAGCCGTGGTCAAATGACGAGGACGCCATCTGGACAAGCACCCCTCTCCTAAATACCACCCACAACAACGGGTGGACGTTTGAGCTCTCAACAGATTTAACGTGCATAGCAGCTTTTTACGGCGGGTCTAAAGTGGTATTAGGCTCAGAACTCATGACATGCCAGCCATGATGCAATATCTTGACCACTAGACTACCGTGGCCACTAATGCCTACAAAGTTCGTAGTTTTGATCAATGGTCAAGTGACGAGGATTGGCACCTACTCCTAACTACCACACCACACCAACGGGAGAGGACGATTCAGTTCTCGACTGATTTAACGTGCTTCGCTGCCCTACACGGTGGGTCTCTACAGGTAATGGGCGAACTCGTGACAAGGCACACACACAAACCACGATACTATACCACTTGGCTACCGCGGCTATGCGTTTTACTTCCAAATGTATACATTTTTTTTTTTTTTTTTTTTTTTGTGAAAGCATGGGATAAATTCTGGATTAAATGGGATTCAAAACATAGGAAAATTGCACACGTGCACACACATTTCATGTTTCCTGGTAAGAAAAGGGGTGCGTGTTATACTGCGAATATACATGTGGGAGACAACAAGGGGTCCAAGACATTTGTCTTTCTTCAGATTTATTTAAACTTAACAATAATTAATTTAAAAAAATAAGACAGCTGTTCTACAAGTATATTTCCATGATGTGACGACGGTAACGCCTGCTCGCGCACCTCAGTCTTTCTCCGGCCGAGCCCCCATAATTTGTGGGAGACAACAAGGGGTCCATACATTTGTCTTTCTTCAGATTTATTTAAACTTAACAAAAATTAATTTAAAAAAGATAGCTATTCTACAACTATATTTCCATGATGTGACGACGTAACGCTTGCTCGCGCACCTCAGTCTTTCTCCGCCGAGCCCCATAATTTGTGGGAGACAACAAGGGGTCCAAGACATTTGTCTTTCTTCAGATTTATTTAAACTTAACAAAAATTAATTTTAAAAAAATAGCTATTCTACAAGTATATTTCCATGATGTGACGACGGTAACGCCTGCTCGCACACCTCAGTCTTTCTCCGGCCGAGCCCCCATAATTTGTGGGAGACAACAAGGGGTCCAAGACATTTGTCTTTCTTCAGATTTATTTAAACTTAACAAAAATTAATTTAAAAAAAAGATAGCTATTCTACAATTATATTTCCATGATGTGACGACGGTAACGCCTGCTCGCGCACCTCAGTCTTTCTCCGGCCGAGCCCCCATAATTTGTGAGGAGACAACAAGGGGTCCAAGACATTTGTCTTTCTTCAGATTTATTTAAACTTAAAAAAATTAATTTAAAATAAGATAGCTATTCTACAATTATATTTCCATGATGTGACGACGGTAACGCCTGCTCGCGCACCTCAGTCTTTCTCCGGCCGAGCCCCCATAATTTGTGGGAGACAACAAGGGGTCCAAGACATTTGTCTTCCTTCAGATTTATTTAAACTTAACAAAAATTAATTTAAAAAAAGATAGCTATTCTACAAGTATATTTCCATGATGTGACGACGGTAACGCCTGCTCGCGCACCTCAGTCTTTCTCCGGCCGAGCCCCCATAATTTGTGGGAGACAACAAGGGGTCCATACATTTGTCTTTCTTCAGATTTATTTAAACTTAACAAAAATTAATTTAAAAAAGATAGCTATTCTACAAGTATATTTCCATGATGTGACGACGGTAACGCCTGCTCGCGCACCTCAGTCTTTCTCCGGCCGAGCCCCATAATTTGTGGGAGACAACAAGGCGTCCAAGACATTTGTCTTTCTTCAGATTTATTTAAACTTAACAAAAATTAATTTAAAAAAAAAGATAGCTATTCTACAATTATATTTCCATGATGTGACGACGGTAACGCCTGCTCGCGCACCTCAGTCTTTCTCCGGCCGAGCCCCCCATAATTTGTGGGAGACAACAAGGGGTCCAAGACATTTGTCTTTCTTCAGATTTATTTAAACTTAACAAAAATTAATTTAAAAATAAGATAGCTGTTCTAAACTATATTTCCATGATGTGACGACGGTAACGCCTGCTCGCGCACCTCCAGTCTTTCTCCGGCCGAGCCCCCATAATTTGTGGGGAGACAACAAGGGGTCCAAGACATTTGTCTTTCTTCAGATTTATTTAAACTTAACAAAAATTAATTTAAAAATAAGATAGCTATTCTACAATTATATTTCCATGATGTGACGACGGTAACGCCTGCTCGCGCACCTCAGTCTTTCTCCGGCTGAGCTCCCCATAATTTGTGGGGAGACAACAAGGTGTCCATACATTTGTCTTTCTTCAGATTTATTTAAACTTAACAAAAATTAATTTTAAAAAAAGATAGCTATTCTACTTTCTCGGCCGAATTATATTTTTGTCTTTCTTCAGATTTATTTAAACTTAACAAAAATTAATTTAAAAGATGTGACGACGGTAACGGCAGTAACGCCTGCTCGCGCACCTCAGTCTTTCTCCGGCCGAGCCCCCATAATTTGTGGGAGACAACAAGAGGTCCAAGACATTTGTCTTTCTTCAGATTTATTTAAACTTAACAAAAATTAATTTTAAAAAAGATATCTATTCTACAAGTATATTTTCCATGATGTGACGACGGTAACGCCTGTGTTTCGCACACCTCAGTCTTTCTCCGGCCGAGCCCCATAATTTGTGGGAGACAACAAGGGGTCCAAGACATTTGTCTTTCTTCAGATTTATTTAAACTTAACAAAAATTAATTTAAAAAAAGATAGCTATTCTACAATTATATTTCCATGATGTGACGACGGTAACGCCTGCTCGCGCACCTCAGTCTTTCTCCGGCCGAGCCCCCATAATTTGTGGGAGACAACAAGGGGTCCAAGACATTTGTCTTTCTTCAGATTTATTTAAACTTAACAAAAATTAATTTAAAAATAAGATAGCTATTCTACAATTATATTTCCATGATGTGACGACGGTAACGCCTGCTCGCGCACCTCAGTCTTTCTCCGGCCGAGCCCCCATAATTTGTGGGAGACAACAAGGGGTCCAAGACATTTGTCTTTCTTCAGATTTATTTAAACTTAACAAAAATTAATTTAAAAATAAGATAGCTGTTCTACAATTATATTTCCATGATGTGACGACGGTAACGCCTGCTCGCGCACCTCAGTCTTTCTCCGGCCGAGCTCCCATAATTTGTGGGAGACAACAAGGGGGTCCCATACATTTTGTCTTTCTTCAGATTTATTTAAACTTAAGAAAAACTAATTTAAAAAAAAAATTATAGCTATTCTACAATTATATTTCCATGATGTGACGACGGTAACGCCTGCTCGCTCACCCCCATCAGTCTTTCTCCGGCCTACAATTATATTTCCATGAGCCCCTGCATAATTTGTGGAGACAACAAAGGGGGTCCAAGACATTTGTCTTTCTTCAGATTTATTTAAACTTAACAATAATTAATTTTAAAAAATATAGCTATTCTACAAGTATATTTCCATGATGTGACGACGGTAACGCCTGTTCGCACACCTCAGTCTTTCTCCAGCCGAGCCCCCATAATTTTTGGGAGACAACAAGGGGTCCAAGACATTTTTCTTTCTTCAGATTTATTTAAACTTAAGAAAAACTAATTTAAAAAAAAGATAGCTATTCTACAACTATATTTCCATGATGTGACGACGGTAACGCCTGCTCGCGCACCTCAGTCTTTCTCGGCCGAGCCCCATAATTTGTGGGGAGACAACAAGGGGTCCAAGACATTTGTCTTTCTTCATATTTATTTAAACTTAACAAAAATTAATTTAAAAATAAGATAGCTGTTCTACAATTATATTTCCATGATGTGACGACGGTAACGCCTGCTCGCGCACCTCAGTCTTTCTCCGGCCGAGCCCCCATAATTTGTGGGAGACAACAAGGGGTCCAAGACATTTGTCTTTTCTTCAAATTTATTTAAATTTAACAAAAATTAATTTAAAAAAAAAAAATTTAAAGATAGCTATTCTACAATTATATTTCCATGATGTGACGACGGTAACGCCTGCTCGCGCACCTCAGTCTTTCTCCGGCCGAGCCCCAAAAATATGTGGGAGACAACAAGGGTCCAAGCCATTTGTCTTTCTTCAGATTTATTTAAACTTAACAAAAATTAATTTAAAAAAAGATAGCTATTCTACAAGTATATTTCCATGATTTGACGACGGTAACGCCTGCTCGCGCACCTCAGTCTTTCTCCGGCCGAGCCCCCATAATTTGTGGGAGACAACAAGGGGTCCAAGACATTTGTCTTTCTTCAGATTTATTTAAACTTAACAAAATTAATTTAAAAAAAGATAGCTATTCTACAATTATATTTCCATGATGTGACGACGGTAACGCCTGCTCGCGCACCTCAGTCTTTCTCCGGCCGAGCCCCATAATTTGTGGGAGACAACAAGGCGTCCAAGACATTTGTCTTTCTTCAGATTTATTTAAACTTAACAAAAATTAATTTAAAAAAAAAGATAGCTATTCTACAATTATATTTCCATGATGTGACGACGGTAACGCCTGCTCGCACACCTTAGTCTTTCTCCGTTCTTTTTTCAATGGTCAAAGTTTTGGTTTCACATTGGATCAGCTGCGCCTGCGCGCGAAGACTGCATGCTTTTTTTTTTCGTTGAGAGATTCAATTGGATGACGACTCCACAACCGATTCCGCATACATAAAAATTAAAAATAAGGCAGTTTAAAATTATAGGTACGCGTTATACGCCGGATAAGACTGTAAGTGAATTACAATAGAAAATTATCATGTGGAAAATACTCTTAATTTTGTGAATGCTGGATTTTCAAAGTAAGTGCAATTGCGAAATTTCTAAATTTGAGATGTTTTCAAATAAACATATATCTGGAAGAAAACAACAATGGAATATCTCGAGAGTGCTTCCTACTTAAGACTGAAGATAGGCTATGGGATTTAACTTTACTTACCGGTATTATGGGACACTTAAATAATTTAAATTTAAGATTACGGGGAAAATATTATGTTTTCCCTACTTTACTTATATTTGCCTAAAAAATGGGCTATTGAAATAAAAATATCACGATAAGCCTATAAGTAACATTTTTTTCTCACCTTTTTTGTATTTTTGTTGGAAAAAGTTGAAAAGGGCACGCATAATTTTTTAATCAGATAATGGTACTCCATCCCAAAACATTCGCCCTATACAGAATTTGCCACTGTCACCATAGACCAGCTCAATTTTCAGCCTCATCCCCAAAGACAGCGTGTGAGAGGTCTGGCAATACGAAAGCAAGTAATTAACAGAAAAAAGTCAAGTATTTAGTGTGAGTATTCCTTCCCCCTCATGGCATCTTCCTTTTAAAAGAGGCAGTGCCATTAAAACCTCTTCTATCCCTAGCCCGTGTTTTCATTGAGCCCTGGCATATTCATTAGTAAGGCGATAATCTTTCCCTGTTTTGAATAATAGGATGCACTTAGTGTTTCCCCTCCTTTTTCAAATGAATTCAATTGGCCGTGATACTTGTGAACTCTTGTGTCGCCTAGAAACTGAACATTAACTTTCCGTTTGCTTCAGAAAACTTCGTTTACTACAATTTTTATGTTATATAAAGGATGTTTCAAGACAGCTTGAGTAATTCGGTTAGTTGTAGATCAGTAATGAATAATATTAATTTCACTTGTGGGAACGTTGTAGTGAGTTTGTAAACAGGAAATCGTATTTATTAGGATGTCAAGCTTTTTATTGTTACCTGCTTGCAAAGTGCAAGAAATGTTAAGGTACACTTGACACGAAATGAATAACCGCTTAGACATTCTCCGAAAAACAAAGAGGGACACATGTTGAAAAATATACTGATGTAAATAGTCTGATTCAAAAATCGCAGAAGTACTTGTATTATATTCAAGCAAGCATACAGAAAAACCTGTTTTGGGTGGTAGATAGGAAACACATTAAAAGAAATCACACCAAAATATTCAAACATTTCATAAATACTTATACATGACAAACAACTTCATCGAAATACTGCATAATTTTTTATGCAGTCCCTCTACGCTGCATAAAAAAAAGTCGCACTTAGAAAACTGGTCAAATTATTTACGAAATTTGTCAGAAAGTACTTCCATAACAAAATAATTAGTCAAAGTACATATGGAAACATTTTTAAAACATTTATTTTCTCTTTGTATACATGGAGAAGCTTTCAAAATGCATGTAAATAATTCACGGTAATGTGTCTCGTAATCCAAACCGCGCATCTCTTCTTAAAATAAGTTAGTTCAAAATCGCTTTCGTCACTTGAAGATACAGTTTCAATTGATATATTTTCGGCATTATAAAATAAGTGATAAGTTTTCGCAACGATGGGTATTTGATCAGTTGCTTGTAAACGTCACGATAACCAAATATGCATGATCGAAGCTTTTGAATTGTTAACTCTTTTGAATTGGCATATATTTTAAGAAATTACTTTTCCTACGTATGGAAACTGGATCACTGTATATATTTTATTCTCTCAAAGAATCTGGTTCGTCTTGTCCATCTTCATAATCGATCAAATTATTGATAATGTCACTCCCATTGAAAGTTTCGTCTTCAATCAACCGCTTGGTTGTAGCGCGTTGAGAGAAAGCAAATGAACGTGCATTGTCGAGAGATATTTATAACAAATGAACAGAGAGTCTTGGGAAAGTGAATATATACGTTGATACAAACATTACAGTGTGTGCCAAAGGTGTTGAAATTCATACATATCGCATAGAAATAATCGCAAAATAACATCGCATGAAAAGGACAGCACAAATAGTGTTACTGTATATCTAATTATAATATATTTTGACCATACCAAATATTTATAATCAGGACAAGGTTCACTTTGCATAATATCACGAATAGTTAGTGTGGTGGTAATGTAATTAGTATGGATATGACTTTTGAAAGATTAAATTTATACTTTTGGAAGGAAAGGGTGTATACTTATGCGATAGTAGTTTGCCCGTTATTCTTAGGCGTTAGCGTAGTCTTTGATCAATAGCCCTCAAGTTGCGTCTCGACCATTGGCGTAGCATCACCTCCGCATTGTGGAGGGCCCAAGCTTGACTGACACAAAGTGCGTATTTGGGCTTCAATGCCTTCCAAATCTGAGTTTGCAGGGGGACCCTAATATTATTCGTTACGCCTCTGGTCCTCAACGGAACATTAGTAAAGCACTCAATATAAATCAAATCAGCAAGCCACAATAATTATTTCAATAGGAAATTTAATGGCATTGAGATACTTTCGATATATGTATAGGGTTTTTTTTTTGCTTGTGCACCAAACACATTGCCGGTTTTATTTTAAGACTACGCGTACCCTTTTTCAAAATTTTTGGAGACAGTAATATTAAACGTAATTTATGTATTGTTCTCAGACTATATTATTAAACTGATTCTGAAAATAAAGTAAATTTAACAAGCCCTTATTTTAAAATTTAAAAAAAAAAAAAAAATTAAAATTTTTATGTTTTTTTTTAAACTTTTATAAAATACACAATTTTTGAATTTTTTTTCATTATTTTGAGTGATTTATATTTTTTTAATTATTATTGTAAACAAAAGTTAGTATGGATTTGAAAATCTGTTTTTTTGTTGATTTTTAATAATTATTTTTCTGTAAAAAACACGAAAATTTTAAAAATATTAACTTTAACAATTTTTAAAAAAATAACTAGAGATACCAGATTTAAATCCATATTAACTTTTGTAGAACACACATATCTAAGTATATATAAAAAATTTCAAGGCTGTATCTTGAACAGAAAAAAAGCCTTAGGGATTAGAAAACACTTACATCTTCAAAAATAAAACTCTGAGAAAAGTGCATTTTTAAGCACAGCACAATTCCGACCCACTAACATCAGAAAATAAGTTAACTGTTCTGTAAAATTCGGCTACTGTAAAACTGGTGCCGCTGTTAATGCTCGTTTTATCTTATCAAAAGTATCCTGTGCTTCGTCGACCAGGTAAATTTAGCCCCTCTTTCTTTAACCGATATAATAGTTCACATCTATCTACATAGTGTTGTATAAATTTCTTGATACCACCCCGCCATCCTAAAAACTTCTGACACTTCCCTTCTATTTTTAGAGGATTCATTTCGTGATTGCCTTCACTTTACTATTGTTTGCTTGTTTAGGTTAACCCTATGTCTCTCAACAATGTAAATACCTGATTCAAATGATTTAAGTGTTCATTAAATGATGGAGATGTGATAATAACATCATCCACACACACACACACATAAACCTACACGAAACGCCCCAAAAAACAGGTTTTAATATTTCGCTATCAATGGCCTTTTGGAAATTTAGCGCCGCCCCTGAAAGGCCAAAAGGTTTCTTGAGGGGATGCAAATATATGCGCCATTACGAGTGATAAACGCGGTTTTCTCGATATCTTTTGGACTAATCGCGAATTGAAAATAATCACTTTTCAAATCCAATTTGGACATCATGCCGGGTATGTGAATGTTCGTGATTAGATCATCAATCACCGGTAATGGATATAGGGTGTTAAGAGTTGTGCATTAGGTTTGCGATAATAAATCGCGAATCGATACGCCACAGGAGAATCCGGAGGAAGTCCATTATTCTTGCGCGTTAAAACTGCTGAGAGCGGACGCGTATGGGGATTGAATAGGACGGATCGTACCACTCTTGCAACATTTTCTGAATGTGATAATCGATTAGTCCTTGTTTGAACCTGTTATATCTGTAGGGTAGTGACACTACCGGTCCCTTACAACAGTATCGATTTCATGGTATAAAAACATGAGGTTAACCCGGTTGATCTGAAAATAGCCCTTTAAAACCATTAAATAAATTCCTTAATTTTTGCTTTTGCCCTTCATCGAGCTTTGTATCTGATTGATCAATCTCGACCGGCCTTTCAATTTTCTGCAACTCATGAATTTGGTTATCTGGAAGGGATAAGCGATTTCGATCGAAATCTAAAGTTAATTTGGACTGTTTCATAAAATCAATGCCTAAAATGCATTGGTACTGCATATTGTTAAGAATGTGAAATTCCCGGGTTTTCTAGAATTCTTGGATCGAATCTGTAATTCGACCCAACCTAAAGTGACAACATGGGGTTCCCGCCAAAGCCGTCACTACTCTATCTTTCCTCTTTTGACGAGGTCGATACGAAAAATATTTGCAATAAGAATTCTTCTGATATGAAAGATTTCTCCACCCCCATGTCCCAAAGGGCTGTAATGAATGTCTCATTTAAATAATAGGGGACATACGGTAAACCTACTTGAGTCATTTCGTAATGAGGACACACAGCGGTTTGCGTTCTGTATCTGAAGGATTTTCCGTACATCGCGATCGATCGATCCCATACTCGCATCGATCGCTTAAAAAGTTTAAATATTTGTTTCGATCATTCTGACCCCTGAAAGCACTATTCCTCAAACCACCTTGTGGACCTCCTTGATTGTGGAATCGATGATCCGATTGACCACATCGCCGTCCACCATCGAATCTGTGATTATTCGCAACACCTTGACTCTCAAATCTATTGAACTCTCCGTGGTCTATTATTGTCCGCGTATCTATTGGTTACCTCTCGTTTCCCTCCCATTTTCCTGTCGTTTTTGTGTTAGGAAAACTATTGTTCTTCCCTTGGTTTTTTATCTCGATTTCCAACTGAAACTCTGATCTTTCTATTTAAAACCGTTACTCATACTTAACAATAATTTGTAGGAGGTTAGATGTGGTTTGCGGATTCTAACCTCTACATAATCCACAAAATTCTGAGGTTCTAACCTACTAATAATATGATCCATCAATTTTTCCTCCGTCATTTTGAGTTTTAAGATTTTGTGAATCTTCACACACACACACACACACATATCATATCACAATCGAACAGTTTTTTGGTTATGCTTTTGAGATGATGAATAGAAAACGCGTAATCTAAGCCCTAAGAACTGTTTCACAATCATCGAGGGACTGTTCATGACAACTCTGCTTTTAAGTGCGCGTAATCCGTCGCCTTGTCTTCCACAACCCTATAACCTAGAACCTCAAACCAATCTAGTGCTCATCCTGTGAGGATGATCCTTTAAATAACCGCAAGCGAAGGTTGTGTGGGTATCTCGTAATATGGTAAGTTATTTATCCATATTTTCAAATTCAACCACATTCTCACCCCAAAAATACTGCTCAGGATGATTCGAAAATTAGATGCGACTCTAAACTCGGGATTTACTCGTTGGGCGCAACTGTGGTGAAGACCCCCTGGGTCTCACCTTGAACACCAAGATTAATTTGAGGCAAAAAGAAACACTAAGAGCCATTTTGAATAATAATAATAATATTTTATTTATTATTATATGTTTTTCAAAAAATCTCTATAACACATAAATATATTATGTTATGCCACTTATAAAGGGATTTACTTTATATTAAATTAAATTACTAAAGATGCAATTTATTAATAATTAAAAATCAAGATCAAGTAAGGTCTACCGAAATAGGAGATCAAATAAATACACATACACGAAATCTTTCCAACTCCTCACATTGCTTTAATTAACTCATTAAACTAACGCCCTTTCTTTTAAGCGTAAGTAAATTATATTTACCGCTGGCTAATATCAGCTTTCTGGTACGTCTAGCAGCACGACGTCTTCACGAATCTAATCTCCTTGGATCTAATAATGCATTTAAAGTTGCTGGCTCAATAGCCTTCCATCATCTCTTTGCTATCTCGGACGCTCGACTTAAATACCTTTATCTCAGTGTTTCTCATACTGTCGGGCGCGCCTCCCTGGGGGGCGAAGGCGTATCAATAAAGATTTAAAAAATTATTTACTAAGAATGAAGTGAAACAATATACTTTCTGACATAATGAAAATGTACACATTTATACGGAAATAATATATATATATATATATATATATATATATATATATATATATATATATATATATTATCTGCGATTTTACATCATTAAAATAAAGCTTCTACTTCAAAAACTCATTTTTTTTTAGCTATCTTTGGTACTATAACCAAATATAAAATGTTTTATTCGATTTGCTGTTATCCCATGGTGAGAGATTTTTTTATTACGTTTTTGCTTTTCAAAGCGAAAATACTACTCTTTCAGAGGAAAGTCAAAACTCCAGACATAATCAAAAAAAAAATTTGGAAGATAAAGTTCATCACTGTTATATATTACTGCCATCAGCTGTAAGGCAGCATAAATGTATTTGCTGCGGTTGGGCATTCGAGCTTACTTATATGATGGTTAGTTACGTCCCTGCTCTTATGTATTTGTTTTTCATTTAGGGAAGTTTGAAGGATTACTAAGCCAAGCATAATGAAAAACGTTTTACACCGTTTTTTAGAACATTCATATTTATGTCATAATACACTTTTAATCCGGGGCGGTCAGGTCGAGCACGGTGCGCGAAATCAGGGGCCCTCTGGCAAAACTGTTTAGTCGTACCAATGACCTGACACTATCTTCCTGTTTGACAATCGTAACGTGAACTAAAATTTGTTTATCACGCCCATATCCTCTTTTTTGTGAGTATTGGGCATCTATTTTTACGATCTTAAGGTACTTGTTTTTGTCTGAGTTCCCGGTGTGATAACATTTTTTCGGAAATATTTTCTGTGTCCTTGAAAGTAGGTATATTTTCTCTTATTAAAATTATTCATTGGAATTACGATTTTTTTATTGTGTACTATAAAATAAATATAAAAAAGGATTGGGGTAACTCAATAACCTCGCTCGACCATTAGTATCGAGTGCGCGCCTGCTCAGGGTTAAAACATGTTGAAGTCTTTTTCGCTTTAAAAATATTAAAAAATAATACAAATTTATTCTTCATGTCAGAATTTTTATTGTGCATTATTCAAAATCCACAATTCTAAATACTAATTTTTGAGGCATAAATTACAGTTCGCTTAAAACTAATTATAATTTTGAGCAATCATTTAAAATCATTTTACATTTTTGTAAACATTGTCGCACACTTGGATTTACTCTCCTTATAATTAAGTGATCATATCAATAATGTTTTATTTTCTTATAAATGAAATTGTGCATAGAGTGGGTACTACGAGCCAGTATATACTTTTAATATATCAGTGCTGCACTAGGTATTTGATAACTCATTAATTAATACTAAACTAAAAGAACAAGTTTAATAAGTATTAGCGACTGTCATGGGCTTGTATTGCAGAGCAAATTTTTCAAAGGAATGCTTATGATTAATTTTACTCTCTGAGTTCTTTTTCTACATTTAGCTGATGTCTATATTTTGTCTTTTTTAAGCAACCACCGCCTTTTGCAATATGTTTTCCAATTTAAAAAATTAGAGAAGGAAAAATAACATAATGATTATCCTATTACTTATTTTTTTGCTTAAAAGTAACGTATACAAAATTTAATACTTATGTTCTTCATTTGTATGGTTTATAATTAAGATCATGTATTGTAATTTAGCGTAAAAAAATGCGTTATTATTTCTTTCACCAATACATTATTTAGTGTATAAGGGCGCGATAAAAATTGTGATTGAAAAGGGGGGCGCCAGTATTGAAGTTTGAGAAGCACTGCCTTATCTAATTTAAATATCCCCTTCATCTTTTTGAAGTTGATTGGAAATTAACGCGCATTTATATTCCCCAAAAAGACGCCTAAGAAGATTGGTGGGAAGGTTTCGAAGGACAGATTCGTCTCAAGTCATACAACAAAACTACTATAAATTGGCTTAAAGATTAAAAAAATAAAATTTTTCTGCCTCCTGAGAAATGTCTGCCACCATCCTCTGACTGTGTTCATTGCGATTATTTTCTTATGGAGACACTTAAAAAACAATTAAATAGACATAATGTACGAACACTCCATGGGGCTTCAAAATGCAATTAAGATAAGTTGGAACCCCAAAATAGTCGAAAACCATTTTTGGCTTAGCCAGAAGCATTTATACAAGGGTTCTATGCCAAAAGAGGCAAGACTGAAAATTTCATTTTAAATAAACTTAATTCAGCGTTTTTCCAAACTTGCGGCGTGCCCTCCAAGGGCGTGAAAACTTTACGAGGGGACGCGAGCATAATGAAAAGTCGAGAAAAAAAGGATTATTTGAAGAAAATAATGAATTTATGAAAACAAACAAACAAATGCATTCTGACATAATAAAAAATAAAATACGCATTTACACTCGTAGCAAATACACTTATAAATGAACCAGTTCTGCAATGTATTTTATAATTAAATTAACAATACTAAAGTTAAGAACAGAAGTTTAAATTACCAGTGACCCTCTAGGTCTTTTCATATAAAAATGATATTCAAAAAATTAGTATTTATCTTGTTAATGTGTGCGGTTTATAATTGATCCTTATCTGCCGATCAAGCGTTACGCAAATCGCTCTCAATGTCACCCGTTTTCCACGCATGTGCTCGTATGTGATGGCATGGGGTGAGGAGAAAAGGAATCAATAAGCAAATCCTATGAAATAAGTATCTGCCACTGTAAATGTCCTTTTATTGCATTCCAAGTCTTTCGGAATAATTTTATGCATAGCAGTGCATAGAAAAAGATGGTACTTCGGAAAGAAGTATATACACGTCAGGCAATTATCGCTTTGGCTTGCGAGGCATTTATATACGTCAATTGCACGTAAGATGTTGAAGTCGTGTTGTAGCTTTAGTTTCAAAGTAGTGTATTATTGAATTCAATACATTGCTATTGCATGGAGGGAGGGGGGCGCGATAAAAATTATGACTGAATATTGGGCTGCTAATATCCACAGTTTGAGAAGAACTGACTTAATTCAATAAAAATGTATGATGCTCTAAAACTGGTCACAGTAGTTTTGAATCAACCGGTATAAGTACATAGGTGTAAATTTTCTCAACATGTGTGCAATGATAATTATAAATTAAAAAATAATACTTATTATATGTATTTTTTTATAACAAATGAAATATTGCCATGCCGATTTCACATATTTCCATAGTTCACGAGTAATATGTAGCAGATGGTCTTTTAATATTTTCTCTCTCTCTCTCTCTTTATAATTTAACTACTAATACTAACAATATAATCTAAAAAGAAATAGGCATGGGTTGTGAGACTTATTTCACTGGAATTAAACATGTTGTTGAGACAATCTTTATTTGGTTGCAGTACCGAGCGATTTTCCTCTGTTGAACTCCTGTTTTAACTCTCAGTTGAACATTTCATATTAAATCATCACTTTACATAAAATAGAAATAAACTTATAGTATATAACCATTACAAATTTGATAAGTTTAAAATTAAGATCATACTGGTGTAATCACGGGCCTAAGAGTGAGGAAAACTCAATCTGACACACTGGCGTAGCTAGCTCCGAGTGGGCACCGTATCAAAATTCCTTCTGTTACTCCCCTTTTTAAAATAAATAAAACTATCACATAAAAAAAAAATTTATCTGAAGGTGTTGAAATACTTACACATTTATATACGCAAAACACTTTATTAATTAAGAGAATTAGGTAATTTCTCTAGAATTTTTCCTGCAAATGCATTTATGATAATATCCATAGCAGAAGAGATTTTAGTTTTTCCGGTTCTGTTTCTATCGACATTATTACTTTCAAGTCTGATAACCGGTATTGACTCCATAGAAGTTCTAAGATAGTTTAATAATTTTTAGTTTAGAGTAGGCAAGTTTTTCAAACTTTCACTAATGGCGACCCAATTTTCAATCATAATTTTTATCGCGCCCCTAAAAAAATAATAATGTATTGAATGCAAATAATAATACCATTGGGGCGCTAAAGCTACAATACGAATCATAATTATAAACCGTACAAATTAAAGATACGTATTAAATTTTGTATGCGTTACTTTAAGTATATTTTTTTATTTTTTATTTTTTACTTTTTAGTTCGATTCACTATGAAAAACGTGTTTTTATTTTGTTTTAAAACTATAATACTATTATTTTTACTATACACGATAAAAATCACTATTCCAGTGAATAATTTAATAAAGAAAAAATATACTTACCTACTTTCAAGGACTTTTCAATTTTTTCTTTGAAAATTTTAGAAAACTAATAAAAATTCAAGAAAAATGTTCCAAATGTGCTTGTCCTTAATAAAGGACATAAATCACAGACACTTTTCGCAAATGAACGTTATTTTCCAGCAAAACTGTCATATTTTGTTCACGTTTTGTAATTTTGCTGTCGTTCGATGATCTACAAATAGCATTTGAACTTTTCTTCCTTGTGACTTTTTGATAAAAGTGAAGTAATACATTATAACTTCAAGTTTTCTTCATGAGATCTTTTGGCAGCAATTAAAAGATATAATCAACTCAAACACGTTTCATGTCTAACGCTTTTCTGATATTTACTTTCGCTGTCTTCATTAATATGCATTATTTCAGTAGGTACTTCAATTGCTTGATCAGTTTCGACTTCTTCAATTGGAATCACAGATGTCCATTTTTTTTAATATTCTGCTCATTTACATTTATAAACCATAATAAGTCGCACAAATCTGCAATCAAAACCATAAAATTGTTCATGGGGAAAGTGTAGCATGTGTTCTAAGAAATAATTTTGTAAAACGTTTTCATTATGCATATATACAGTATGTTTCAAATTACTCAAAAATAAATCTTGGCCAAATAATTTTTAAAGTGCTCTCAATATGCTTATCCATATATCCTTAAAACTCTTTCACATGGAAAAGGCGAAATATATTATTTACAACTTCCCTAAAAAATGACGCAGATAGCCATACCAGTAGGTTCGAAGGTCAGTTAAGTAATATTTTAGGTTAAAAGAGACGTAATAAAAAAAATCTCTCTTAGTGAGATGACAGCAAAGCAAACAAAATATTTTTTTAATTTGGTTTACAGAATCAAAGATGGCTAATGAGCGTTTGAAGTGGAATCTTTTTTTTTTTGTTGATCGCCAGATGATAAAATAAATTATATCGGTCAAATGTGAATTTTTTATTATGTCAAAGCATTTTTCTTTTACTTCATTCAAATATTCTTTTTAAAGCCTTTTATTTTCCATTATGCTCTCCACTCCCTCGCATGTTTGCCGCCCCCCCAGGAGGCGCCCACAGTGTGAGAAACACTGGAGTTAGAAGGGAAACTTCTTCAACTGTTGCACTGTAGTAACTGAAGTTGTTAAAATATCAGGCATGCTGTTATAATATCTGGAAGTCTGGAAGCTGAGATATTGAAATTAAATATTAATTCTGTGAGCTCTTTGATTGAATGAATTTTTTTTTTTTTGAATTTCGAATTTTAAACAACCTTTTAAAGAAATTAATTGTTCATAGATACCAAGTGTTAAGTCCTTGTTATATTCAGTTGTTTTGTGTTATATTTTCAGCTAGTTTTGTGGCCTGCCTCTTTTTATTTGTTTATTTGAAAAGGTAAGAGTTTATCTGGTTGTAAAATTTTAAAAATATTACTGAGATCATGTAGACTCTGAAATCTTTGTCGGGTTTGGGTTATCAACATATCTAGACAGCAATAATATACATTAACTTTGAAAGGTGATTCCGGGTCTGAAACTCTTTGGTGTTCTGCTTACTTCTAATATAGTAATGATAATCTAGCATTCGTCACGTTCCTCCTTTTTAGTTTAAATTAAACTTTACTTTTACTTAAAGTTTTCATTATTAGAGAGTAGTTTTTTCTGAATACCAAATAAGGCATCCATTTCGATGACCATCTAGTAGGGCATACTTCTTTATGGAGTATTTTATATATTTTTCGGAAGAGATCATATTAATTAACGTTGCTTAATACTTTGTAGTGATTGCCAAAAAGTATGTATTTTTCTAAGTAATCGCAAAAAATTATGACACCTTGGAAATGTGTTTTGTAGTATCACTTTCAAAATTAAATTTTAAGGATGGGCTGTGCACAATGAACATAAGTGGCATTTGGTGCATTCCTCCTTTGGGGTTTGTAACCCTCCATATACCTCCTGACATAACATTTTGCTCCATCATAACCCCTGTCCCCTACATTTAGACAAATCAATTCTATATTTTTGTATTGCATTTTAAAATTTCAGTTTCTAATCTCTTGGGCAGTGCAACTGACTACGGACATAAATCCTACAAAGGACTCGCATATTTTTAATTTTCTCGTTAGACACATCATCCTTTTTATTTTAATACATCGAAACACTACAGAAAGTTGATCAGTTTTTGAAAGATCTTGTATAGTATCCATAATTGCCAAGTGACTTTTTCATTTTCATAACAATATTTTCTCTAGCTTTGGTTTTTAGCCAATTAATTATTTCATTCTGAATGGTGGGACTTAAATAATTTTCCCTCCTTTGGCTTCAAGAGAAGTTCCTTTAAAACAGGATCATAATTAAATAGCAAGTGTACAATTGATATGAAATTTCGGATTTGGAATCATGCCTCTTAAAGGTAAATTACAAGCCGCTAAAATAATAATAAAATTAATTATTCGATGCAATACGTTTCATCAAAAATTAAATTTACTATTGATTTCACTATCTAATTGAATACTAAGTGCATTTCTTTAAATCCAATTATTATAAGACAGAACCGAATTAATATGCTGAAGCGAGTTTTCATGACAGGTAATAGTTTGTCTAAAATTGCTTCTAATGAAACACCACTAACCGATGCTGAGGAATACGATTTGCATTGACGATCTGCTAACAACCAACAGAAGTGACAACATGGTTTGTTTAAAATAACTGAATAACATAGCCATGGTATTAATATTTTATACCGACCTTGTTTAAATATAAATAAAAAAAAATTAAAAGCATCGGTTTGATACTGGATCCTTTGGAAATGGTTCTTGAGGCTTAAATGGCCCAGTTTGAAAATTATCTTTCTTTCGGATTTTGTAAGAATGTCACTAAAATTACCTTTATCTGAAAAGATATATTAATTGATTCTTCATATTCCCCCTTAGAATATTTGTTATATTCTACTTCTGCGAACTCTGATAGACCATGTGATTCAGAAGTTTCTAAAAATATAAATGAAAAGATGCTTTTATTCTGGGTCATCAGCCAACCTACAAAAATAATCATTTGAGTCCTATTAAATCTCTAATTGTTTTATGTTGGAAATTATTAAGACATCGTGAGAATTAAATATCGAAATCTCAATAAATATTCATATTTTTAATGCGAATGTTCTAATATGCACAAATATTGTAATTGATACATTTTTATTCTTAAATTATTTTCTGTTATCTGTTAACTAATTTTGTAAAGTTGATTCGAATACAATTAGCAAACAGCCAACAAATACATATAACTCAAGTGTCTTTCATGCAGATTGTTGATTCTATATATTATGAAACATTCTTTATATGGTAACATGAATACTTATTTTCATTCATGAATATTCTTATATAACATGACTTTTTATATTACAATACATAAAAATACTACAAATTATACTATTTTATCTAAAGGCTACACAGTACTCTCTCTCTCTTTTTAAAGTTTTAGGGGCAGTAATATTAAAAGTAATTTATGGTTTTATATATTTTCAGATTATAGTATTAAATTGATTCTCAAAATAAAGAAGTCAGTTTGTCAAGCCATTATTTTAAAAACATAATGCTGCTTGTAAAGTTTTAATCTTTTATAAAGTACTCAAAAAATTTCTTAAATTTATTTATTTTAAGTGTTTTTCTTATATTATTAGGAACGAAAGTTAATTATAAAATTCAAAATTGATTTCCTTGTTGGATTTAAAATATTATTTTTATATTAATTAGCCTGAAAAGAAACGCGACAAGTTTAAAAATATTAATTTTAGATTTAAAAAATAACTAGAACTTTCCTAGACCTAATTCCATCTAACTTTTCTAAAAACATTCACATAACTTTTTCCACATGCTGACTTTTAAGGAAAGTATCCACAAAGGTTTCAAGGTTCTATCTTGAACAGAAAAAAGATAAAGGGGAATAGAAAACACATTTTCAAAAAAAATTATTTTAAAGTTTGTAAATATACATAAAACAAACTAATAATATCTGAAATGTTCTATTTTTTTTAACATGTTACTTTTCAACTTATGTTAAAAAATGTTTGAAAAAAACACACCAAAACAGCTACATAAAAAAAAAATTGTCTGATTAAAGAAAAATGAAAACCGCAATATATTTCTGAAAATTCAGTTCATTTTCTCAAAACGCTATTATAAATTGAGAACCTTTATTGGATTTCAGAATTGCAGGTATGACAGGTCTTGAAACTGAAAATAGCGATTTCTACTTATCTCAAGTACTAACAAATGCTTTACAAACACAAGTAGAGGCGAATAATTTATTAATTCTGTATTTAGTTCTTGCCTAAATACAGTCATTGAGGAACTTTAGTTTTGTTATTCATGAGGCATGCTTGTTCTCAATGCCTATTAAGAAAACTAGCGAGCATAATGTGCCTTGGTGATCTATCGAGATTGGCTGTGAGAGACAGAGGCTTAATGCCTCTAGACGGCAGATTTCATGCTAAAAGTCAACTGTTAGAGAATTATATAAAAATAAATATCTTGAATAGAAATGATTATAATCAAATGCTTATTAATGCAAAAATCTGAGTCTTGGAAGAAATTTCTTTTGACCATTGATGTGCAAAAATGTGGAAGAAGGTTTATACGTATGGCGTTAAAAAAGAATTCATGAAAAAAAATTGAAATAACTGGTATATTAAGCTACCCACAGGAGAAACAACCACTTCTTTAGATGAGACAATTAATGCGGTGCTTCAGAAATCATTCCCATCTGATTCAGAGGAAAAGGACAATATCTTTCAGAAAGACCAGCGTCATGCCGCGCGTACTGCTTACCCTTCCTTTTTTGATCTTTCTTTTTCCTATGATGAAGTTAATACAATGGTTTCTATGCTAAAGCTAAATAAATCACCTGGTCCGGATTCTATTTCAAATGAGATTATTAAACAGTTTCACTTAGCATTCCTTTTTTTCTCCATAAGCTTTTTAATTTTTGCCTCGGTTTAGGTATCTTTCCTCAGATTTTAAAGCTTGCCCAGGTGATTCTCCTCCCCAAAGTTAATGAGTTTAGAGTTCCCCATTTGGATAACCTTAGGTGCATAAGCTTACTTCCGGCTCTTGGTAAATGCTTAGAGAAACTTTTTGTTAACAGGATTTGCTGGTATCTGCGCCGTGGAGACTTTCTCTCTAGTGATCAATACGGTTTTACTCCTCATAAGAGTACTGAATATGCTCTTTTACGTTTAAATGAGATTGTTACGAGAGGCAAAAAGAAACATTTACACTCAATCTTGATATCTCTTGATATAAAAGATGCTTTTGACAATGCATGGTGGCCTTGCATTCTGAATCTCCTTAAGAAAGCTGAAATTCCGATAAATATTTTTTCACTTGTTGCTGACTTTTTAAATGACAGAGTGGCCAAAATGCAACTGGGTTCGACGTCTGCTATCCACTGCCTTGAAAGGGGTTTCCCTCAAGGATCAGTGTCTGGACCTATTTTTTGGAATATCATTATCAATGATCTCCTATCGAAACTTAATAATCTTGCCTGCTGTGAAATCATAGCTTTTGCTGATGACATTTTAGTTTGTTCCCAAGGTAGGGATCTTTCTGCGACTTTCCTACATGCACAGGAAGCTTTGAACTTCGCTTCCGACTGGTCAAAAGTTTTAAATTGGATTTAATCCGAGTAAACCAGATTCATGGCTATTGAAAGACGAAACGTTTGCTATGATGCATTTCAGCTATATCTCGATGGAACTCCCTTGACTATGGTAAAGCAAATGAAGTATCTTGGGGTTCTTCTTGATATTAAATTTTCTTGGAAGCAACACTTAAGTTACATATCCGAGAAAGGTGACAAATTACAGCGTGGATTAAATCGGATTGCTCGCTACACGCTTGGAATAAATTTCAATGTACATTATCTCATTTATAAGCAAGGAATCGAGCCTTTCATTTTGTATGGCTCTAGAGTTTGGGGCGAGGCACTTAAAAGAAAGATGAATTCTAAGTATCTGCGACGCATACAAAGAAGGATACTTTTACGGGTCATATGTGGTTATCGCACAATAAGTTACGACTCAGTTTATGCTATTTCTGGCTTCCCTCCAATCGACATTACTATTCTTCATGATATTGCTTTTAGGGCAGTGCTTCTCAAACTTTCAATACTGGCGCCCCCCTTTTCGAACACAATTTTTTTCGCGCCCCCTTATACATTAATAATGTACTGAATGCAATAATAATGCACTTTGACGCTAAAGTTACAACAGGCGATCTTAATTATAAACCATACAAATTAGTAACGTAAGTATTAAATTTTTGTATACTACTTTTAAGCAAAATAAATAAATAAAATAATAGGATAATTATTATGCTATTTTTTCCTTTTTCTCTGATTTTTAAATTGAACATATTACAAAATGCGGTAGCTGCTTAGAAGACAAAATATAGATATCTGCTAAATATAGAAAAATAACTCAGAGGGTGTTCTAATAATAAGCATTCCTTATAAAAACTTTTGCTTTCCAAGACAAGCTCATGGACGCCATTAATACTTATTAAACTTGTTCTTAATTTAGTATTAATTAATTAGTTATAAAATATTACTGCAGCACTGATACATTAAATGTATACCGGCTGAAGTGCCCGCTCTTTGCTCGAGTTCATTTATAAGAAAATAAAACATTATTGATATAATAGCTGAATTGTAAAAGGGAAGCAAAAACCAAGTGCTCGACAATGTTTACAAAAACGTAAATGATTTTTTTTTTTTAAAATCGTTGCTCAAATTATAATTAGTTTTAAGCGAATTGTAATTTTAAGCCTCACAGAATTAGCATTTATAATTGATGTTAAACAGTAGCGCACATAGAATTTTTCAAGGGGGAGGGGTCCGGAGTCGAAAGTTCATCAATCTTGTATCAGGTTCCTTTTGATTTTGTCGATTTCCGGGAACAAACACAGTAAAACTAATTTTGAATAAATAATTAGCATTAACTAATAAAATTAATCATTAATAACAAATACTTAACTAAATTTTTGCGTACTATAAACTTAGAATTATAATCAATCGGAAAAAATCAAGGGCTTTGGGGGTCCGACCCCCCTTGTGTGCGCCACTGATGTTAAATAATGATCAATAATATTAAATATCGATGAAGAATAATTGTATTATTTTTAATATTTTTAAAGTGAAAAGACCAACATGTTTTAACCCGGGAGCAGGCGCGCACTCTCGGTACGGTCGGGGTTATTGAGTCACCCCAATCCTTTTTTTTTATAATTATTTTATTGTACACGATACAAATCATGATTCAGTGAATGATTTAGCTAAGAGAAAGTTTACTTACCTACTTTCAAGGACTTTTCAATTTTTCTTTGGTAATAAATAAACAGTTTTGCCAGAATTAACGATTTCGTAATCTGTGTGTCCCGTGCGACCACTTCCGGGTAAAAAGTATATTCATTATGATAATATGTATGTTACTGCTAAAAATTGTGTGAAACGTTTTTCGTTATGCTTTTATACATTGAGAATATTTATAAAAATATGTCTTGGCCAAGTAATCATCCTTCATGAGCTAGTGTGTGTGTGTGCTCTCCGTGGTTTCCCAAATATCATAAAACTCTTTTGCATGAAAAAAGCGCAACAGAGAACACGTAAGAGAGGAGTCATAACTAACTGTACCAATAACTTAGAAGGTCAAACAGATTACAGCTATAATGTGCAGTATTTCAAAAATAATGACAGTGATGAATTTTTTATGTTCCTAAAGTTTTTCAATTCTGGGTCCGGGATCTGGTTTTTCTCTGAAAGAGTAGTATGTTAGAGGTTAAAAAAGCGTAATAAAAAATCTCTCATCACGGGATGACAGTAAATCAAATAAAAGTTTTTATTTGGTTATAGGATCAAAGATAGCTAATTAGGTATTGAAGAAGTTTTTATTTTTGATCGCTTAATATCGCCTATAAATTATATCAGAGTAAAAGTGCATTTTTATTATGTCTGAAAGTATTTTGTTTTTAATTCATTCCAGTAAACTAATTATTTTTTAAATCTTTTATTTTCGATATGCTCGCGCCCCCTCGTAGGTCATCGCGCCCCCAGGGGCGCCTGCGCCGCGCACAGTTCTGGAGAAGCAACTGTTTTAGGAAAATCTTCTAGCTTCTTCCATCTCTAATTATGATTAGTATTCTGTCTCCATTTTTTATCCCTCATCCTTCAGAGAGAAATGCCATCAATATTGTTCAATTTAGTGACAAGAGCACGAGAAGATTTCCTGTTATTTGCTATACTGATGGCAGTAAAATTGATGGAATAGTTGGTTTCTCACTTGTTGTGTTCAGGAGTGGTGTTGAATCCGGGAACTTTCTAATTTAGAATTCGTGATGAGAATGCACAGTTTTTGTAGCTGAACTTCTATGTTTAAATTTCGCCTTTAAATGGATCACTGAGCAAAATAGTGTCATCTCTAGAATATCTCATCTGTACTGACTCTCTTTCCTCCTTGATTCTCTTAAATGTATTTCTTCATCTAACAATATAATGCGTCGAGATCCAGAAGCAACTTAAAAGCCTAAGAGTAAAAACATCTCTAATAGATTTTGCATTTCGTTCGCGGACACGCGGGCGTTCTTGAAATGAGCGAGCCGATTGGCTTGCAAAAGCTGCAACCAAGCGCAAAATTGACATTGACGTTAATATTCCTAAATCGTTTTACGGAAGAAGATCACGAATGAAAGAATGATGCAAGTCTTGGAACCAAGAATATATCATTTCTAATAAGGGGAGCATAACAAAGAGGAATTTTTCCCACCATTAATAAGAGACTATCTTGGTCATCATTTTTACACTAACTACAAATTAACTCAATTTCTCACTGGTCATGGTAATTTCAAAAGCTACCTGAACAAATTTAATTTAGCTCTTTCTCTTCTGTGATTGTAATATTGGTGGCGAGGAAAATGTATAACATGTGATCCTTCTGTGTTCCAAGTATGTCAGAGAGAGAAAGATCATAATACTGGCGTTTAAAAGACTCAAAATTAATTGGCCATACCGAATTTTCACCAACTTCTTTCCACCAGAAGTGCTTTCAAAATTTCTGTAAATTTGTTGTAACTGTCTTATAATCCTTCTTAACTTCATTTTTTAATTGTTTATTTCCCCTTGAATGCGTGTTTAATACTTACTTCTGTAAGCCCCGTGTGATACTTTGTGGTGCATGGGGATTTTATAATTGTTTTCAATAAAAAAATATTGTAAATATCATGTCCTATGCTGAAACAATATATATGCATCACTTGATTTCATTTTAGTTACTGAAACAGGTATAACTTCAATATTTACTGATAAATGTATGCAATTTTAAAAATACTGTTCTTAATTTCAAAAACATGGCTTGAAAGAACTTGGAACGTAAATCTTTTTTACCTTACAAACATAGTGGTCTATTTTGCGTGTTTCTACTACGGCGTTTCATGTAATGTTTCAACCGTGGAAGACTGAAAGTCGGACTATAACAATAAACTCCCATTATACAGTGTAAGTTAATAATGAAAAAAAAAATCCTATCTCTTACAATTTAAATAAGTCGTACTTGTTGATTGTTGAAAAAAGATGATAGTTTTGGACATTTCTTAGAAACATTTTCTTGTGTGTGTTTTTAAAATTTTTTCGCTTTAAAGCGCCACTAGGGTATACTCCCCATTTGCACCTCATTGTTTGGAAATAGTTCACTTATAATCACAACGAAAAAGAAACAGAATTAATAGAGTGGAAATGAAAAGCAGAATTTAAAACTCTAATATATATCGTGGCAGGCTGTTAGAATGACTCATTTTAGAAAGCATTGTACTGGTCGTGAATTCCGCACCACGGGCTAGCCATTATATGGGATACCAAATGGCACCGAGAGTGGATAAAGCCCCTATATATATAAATATATATATATATATATATATATATATATATATATATATATATATATATATATATATATATATATACTACTGTGCTTTCTTCTAATTATAGTTATCTCTAAATAATATATATATATATATATTTATATATATATGTATATATATATGTTTATCTTTCATATAATATAATTTTTATATTGGATTATATATATATATATTTATATATATATGTATATATATATATTTATATATATATATATATATATATATATATATATGTAAATATATATATTTATAATATATGTATGTATATATATATACCTATATATATATAAGACGCATTTGCTGGCGTCTCGTTTGTCTGTTCCCTCTCATAACTTCCTGAGATCCAGACACCCAAATAACGTGAAACTTGGTACGCACGTACACAAAATTACACCAGAAAGAGTTCTTAAATAGGTTTGTGTTCATAATTCCTTCCAAATTTTTAAATTTTAATTTTTAAGGGATTTTCCAGTGTTAATGACGTCATATGTAGATCACGTTTCTCACAAAGTGACACCCAATTTATACTTTTTACATGCATTTTCAAGATTATTACATATTTTTACTGTAGCTTTGGTTTATCGGTTTGGAATATTTATTCAATTTTTCTATTCTTTGATATTTAATTAGGATTATTTTTCGAATAAATAATTTTTTTATAGGATAATTCTTTCCAACAACTAAAACTCTTTGTTTTGTTGTTTTAGCAAATATTTAGGCAGTATTATCGCGGGATGTTTATGTGCGTGATTTTGCTTGCAAATTATAACTTATTTATTTATTTCTTTAGAATGTCGAAGATTATAATTTTCGACAAACTAAAACTTCTCATTGATAAGGGTTATTTTTCAGCCCGGTTCAAATGTAGTATAGGGGGCTCTTTGGATTTGTAGAATTTCTTCGGATTTTTATCTAAACGTCATGCAGGTGAGATATCGAATTCATTCTAAAATAAATAATACCGAAAGTAACCTTAGGGGACCACTTTTAGTAACCAAAATAAAGACCACGCCAAGTAGCCCCTATACTACACTTGATCCAATAATATGGTTCTTTGCAATTTCATGTGTCTTTTATTTTAACCCTTTAAGGGTATAATACTACTTGGCTTCAGTGCATAAAATTGCCATGCAGAAAATCATACTGCCCAAGCAAAAGCAGTGCTGGTAGTAATTACATATCAAACTGGAATAGGCATCAGAGAATGAGCAAAACAGACAAATGGCTTAAATACCTTTTGAGGAAGACAGGTGGTCATAAGATAAATTATTTTTGGAACTTATGTACTATCCTGGCTATCGCCAACATTCAAAATAACTTGCCAAGTTGGCAACCCTGATTTTACATGTCATATATATATGTTGAATTTTGAGTCGTGCTTCGTCTCTTATATCGCCAATAAGTTGCGGTTATATGTAAGTACCTTATTTTTTCAAATTATGCTTTTGCATTGATAAAGTTAGTTCAGTTCTCTTTTATGTCGGTTAATGTTAGTATTGTACTTCATTTTTCCAATTTATTTTTATGCTCGGGATGTATATATATCTTTGGATAATTCTTGTAGATACTTTGCGTATTATTGCACAATCGCCAACGTTCAGACAACTCGCCACTTTGGCAATTCCAACTTTGTGCGAGTTGAATTAACGGCATCATGTGCTTCTGGCATTTTTGTATATAATGTCACCAATGGTTGCAATAATACATAAGTACCTCTAATTCTGTACATTACTATAACATTAGACTGGCCGCAACATATACCAATTTGGCGTGATTTCAGAATCATGCCAAAAATGATATGTTGAGGAAGCAGGTAGTGGTAAGATAAATTATTTGGCACCTATATGTGCTATCCTAACAATCGCCAACATTCAAAATAACGCCAAGGTTCGCAAACCCCGATTTTACATGTCATATATATATGTTGAGTTTTGAGTCGTGCTTCGTTTCATATATCGCCAATAAGTTGCGGATTACTATGCTTAAGTACCTTATTTTTTTCAAATTATGCTTTTGCATTGATAAGAGTTAGTTCAGTTCTTTTTATGTCGGTTAATGATGTTAGTATTGTACTTCATTTTTAAATTTATTTTATGCTCGGGATATATCTATATATATATAAGACGTATTTGTGTCTGTTTGTCTGTTCCCTCATAACTCGAGATCAGACACCCAAAAAACGTGAAACTTGGTACACTTACACAAAATTACACACCAAGAAAGGTTCTTAAATAGAATTGGCATTCATAATTCCTTCAAATTTTTTAAATTTTAATTTTTAAGTGATTTTCCAGTGTTATGACGTCATATGTAGTCACGTTTCTCACTAAATGGACAATTTATACTTTATATACAGTTTTTCAAGATTATTACATATTTTTACTGTAGCTTTGTTTATCGGTTGGAATATTTATTCAATTTTTCTATTCTTTTTGATATTTAATTGGGATTATTTTTCCAGAATAAATAATTTTTAGGAGATAATTCTTTCAACAACTAAAAAACTTTTTGTTTTTGTCAACATTTAGGTATTATCGCGGGATGTTTATGTGTGATTTTGCTTGCAAATTACAACTTATTTATTTATTTCTTTAGAATGCGAAGATTATAATTGACAAACTGAAACTTCTCATTGATAAAGGGTTATATTTCAGTTCGGTTCAAATGTAGTATATGGCACTTTGGATTTGGCGAATTTCTTCGGTTTTTATCTAAATGTCATGGTGAGATATCAATTCATTCTAAAATAAATAATACCGAAAAAAGTACCTTGGAGACCACTTTTAGTAACAAAATAAAGGACTGCGCCAAGTAGCCCCTATACTACACTTGATCAATAATATGGTTCTTTGCAATTTCATGTGTCTTTATTTTAACCTTTAAGGGTAAACTATTGGCTTCAGTGCATAAAATTGCCATGCAGAAAATCATACTGCCCAAGCAAAAGCAGTGTTGGTAATAAGTATATCAAACTGGAATAGGCATCGAGAATAGGCAAAACAGACAAATGGCTTAAATACCTGTTGAGGGAAGCGGGATTGGTCATAAGATAAATTATTTTTTGGAACTTATGTGCTATCTGGCGTCCGCCAACATTCAAAATAACGAGGTTGCCAGTTAACCCGATTTTACATGTCATATATATATGTTGAATTTTAGTCGTGCTTCGTTTCATATATCGCCAATAAGTTGCGGTTATATGTAAGTACCTTATTTTTCAAATTATGCTTTTGCATTGATTAAGTTAGTTCAGTTCTTTTTATGTCGGTGAATGTTAGTATGTGTACGCTTCATTTTCAGGGATTTATTTTTATGCTCGGGATATATATATATACTTTGGATAATTTTTTGTAGTACTTGCGTATTGCACAATCGCCAGCGTTCAAGACAACTCGCCACTTTGGCAATTCCAACTTTTGTGTGTGAGTTGAATTTAGCAATCATGTGCTTCATTTTGTATAATGTCACCCAGTAATGGTTTGCAATAATACATAAGAAGTACCTCTAATTCTGTACATTACTATAACATTAGACTGGCCGCAACATACCAATTTGTGGCGTGATTTCAGAATCATGCCAAAAATAGATATGTTGAGGAATAGTGGTAAGATAAATTATTTTGGCACCTATGCGCTATCCCAATACAATCGCCAGCCATTCAAAATAACTTACCAAGTTGGCAACCCTGATTTTGCACGTCATATGTCGCTGAATTGCGAGTCATGTACTTTGTTCCATATAACGCCGCCAAAAAGGTGCCAGGCTAGTGGCAAGTAACTGCCTTATTTTCTCAAATTAAGAAGCGTTTGCAAATGATAGCACAGTGCTCAAAGCTCTTCCGCGTCAAGTCAACGTTAGTATTGTACTTCATTTTTCAATTTTATTTCTTTTTATGCTTCGGATATATATAAATATATATACTCCTTGATGGTTTTTGATAAGTAATTTTGCGAAGCGCCCTTGCACAGTCGCCAACGTTCAAAACTCTCCTTCGCCACTTCGGCAATCCCAACCTGCGAAGCGTGCGCTGAATTGGCAATCATGTGCTTCATTTTGTGGCGTAATGTCACCAATAGGTTGCAATAATACGTAAGTACCTTTAATTCTGTGCATTACGCCAACATCAGACTGGCTGCAACATACCAATTTGGCGTGATTTCATCAAATCATGCCAAAAATGAGTAGCCAACCGTCGGCTCCTATTTTAACTCCACCCCTCGGTTTTTGAACTTTTTTTGCCTGCCGAAAGCGCCCACCTCTTCATTTTCTATTTACAAAATTCCGATTGACCCTCAATAGGTTCAAAATTAACGTTAGTTAGCGCGACAACTATGGCAACCCTAAAACCAGTCATATACAGCGAAAATTTAAACTTTCATTTCCCTTCTTCTGCACGAAGCTGGAACGATCTGGTTCGAACGATCTTTTCAGTAATCCGTGCGAGTACCGGTCTTTTTTCTTAGAAATGAGTAGCCGAGAAATGGAACCTTTAAATATTTCTTTTTTAAAGCTGTTTTGGAAGCATTAAGGTGTGACAAATGAATTTGCTTCAATGGTGTATGCGTGAAAATTTTAATGATTTGCCTTTCGCACAAAGAAAAGGTTATCAGCATTTCCCAGGTGCGGTCGTCAACCTCAGCAGTCTGACTTTTTAAAGAACTCCTGGAAACCGAGAAGTGTCGCTTCACCCAATTCAATCGAAGGCACGTGGACACAGCAGCAGATTAGCAGATCATTACGGAACCGTGCGCGCATGTGGAGAGTAGCGAATTTGAACTTCACTATTTAGCCGCCGAATTACATGCGGCGACGCCGGAGAGGGCGGTACGCCCGGTGATACGATGATGTTTTTCGAGGCACTTCTCCGTGTGAGACATCTACCACATTGTAATTCCCTCCCATGGAGTGGTGGCTATCGCTCCCTCTCGTAAGCATGTTTAAGTTTTACCAATTTTTTCACAATTTTAGTCAAGCTTCCTGCTGAACTGTTCAATTTCAGTTGTTTTTATTTTTATGGTTATCGACATTTTCCGCCCTTTTTTGAACGTTCGCCCGCGCGAGTTTCTGCAATCGCAGCTTGAAGCGCCATTTGCGGATCAAAAATTCATCGCCAAGTGGGTGGGCGAAAGTAGGAATTTACCCAAACATTTTCTTTGCACATTGCGATGTCTTTGGCAAAATTCTACCAGTGGTATTTTTCTTAAATATGTTTTATCTTATCAGCCTTTGACAATTTTTTAAAAAATTTGCCCAGATGCCTGTCTGAAATGCAAAATAGCAAAATAAATATAGTTTACACATATATATTAGTGTTTGTATGAAAATGTTTATACTGATTTATTCAAAATATTGAGTTGTTCTTTATCTTCGATATCTCTTTAAGATTTTTAACTCCATGTTATAACTAGCTAAGCACACCAGCCAAATGTTGCTGTGGCTCTCAGTCAGCTTGGAAATCAGACTGGCACACCATGAAGCAAGTATCGTGAAGCTTATACAAAAGTATATTAATACACAAGAATTCAAACAAATCTATATGCATATAAGACGCATTTGCAGTTCCTTCCAGATCGTCTGAATGTAACTTTCTCTTCTTTCACACTACATCATTCGGGGATAAATTTTCTTCAAAACGTTTGTTGCGTGCGGTCACCGTTAATTAGTAATGCTGCAACGCCTACTAACGAATAGGCAGACATTAGCATTTTTAAGTATAAAAATAGTTTATAACTACTGTAATCGTATTTTTTTCAAAGTGAGCAATATTAAACAGCGTCGCACTGTTCAGCTACAAATGAGGGTCTTGGCGACGTACCACTTTAATTTTTGAAAACTCACGGTCAAGTGACGTGGGACGACACCGAGAGCTGGCACCCCCTTCTCCTAACTACGACGCCACACCTCACTTAGCGGGAATATCTCTCACCAATATCAGCTGGAATATTTTTTTGAAATCCAATTCTTCCAAAGATATATGATGGCAACGGTTCTGAGTGATGAGTACTTCTGCGAGGGGAAGGCAAATAGTCTCGAAGCAGATATTGTCATTTTCAGCCGCCAGCGTTTTTCAGCAGATTCAAAGATTAGTCATCTTTTGCAGCCCTCTGGAAATAGTTAATGTCAAAATTGTTATGCGTCTTATGTTTATGGAGACCTAGAAAACGATTTGACTTATTTATTTTATGAATGGTGTATATAATTAATTTTACCGTTCAATATATTTAATTAATTTATTAGCTCAACCGATTAAATTTCCCTAAAGTGGAGTATTTTTGTTTATGTATGTCCCTTAATTTTCAATGTAGTGACCTAAAAAAATATTGCATGAAAAATTTCTGTAGATCATAATGCGGTAGATAAAGCATTACAACGTGCATCGCTCTCCCCACACGGCGGGTCTTACAAAGGCTCTAATAGTTGAGCTATGAAAGTAGCTAGACATTTGCCAACTTGACTCTATTGTCAACATTTCGCTATTTTTTCCATTGAATCGCCATTGTTATTTAGGAAACGGCGTTGCTTATGAGTATTACGAATTTTAACATAAAAATAAATTCACAACAGAAACTTATATTAATGTATGACACTTTCAGTTATAAATTATTTACACATATTTTAAGC